>VXBA01000875.1:858612-962968 GCA_013399895.1 Serilophus lunatus | reverse complement strand
AAAAAAAAAAAAAAAGACAGACAAGGGATAAAGAAATGACGTATATGACACTATGAATCAATATCAAAGCAGGGAACAGAATTCAAGATCAAAGGAGACAAAGGAGACATGAAGAAAAGAATAATCTAACACTGATAGAAAACCATTCTTGTGAAATCTTCTGTTGCCAGGGTCACAGAGTATTGTTAGTTTAAAAGCTCATGCAGATAACTGCAGGTCAGAAAGTAATCCTGTAAAATTAAGGGGAGAAAGAAAGGAAAAACAATCAAAAGAACACGAGATAATAGAATAGACCTGGGCCAAGGTAGTAAAGAGTGGGTAACTGTGACAATTTGACAGGAAAGGCTGTGAAGGATGAGAGCAATAGCAGTAACTGCATGCTGAGGTGATTAGAGTCAAGAGCAGAGTTGTTACAGTTTGATAAGCTACAAATAACATCAGGATAGGACTCATTTCAGAATAGAACTCGTTTTGTTTCAACTGCTCAATTTTGCCTTGCTCACCGTCCCTGTAATTAGACTAATTAGTACACCCAACCCACTTACTGCTGTTATTTTTCATTAACTCTTACAAAGCTAAATGCTCATTAGTATGTTGATATTGCTTTATAAGGAGCCGGCAGGAGTCATGGTCTTGCCTAATATTGGAGTCTGTGTGTCATTTGTAAGCGCCATTCATTTCTAGCCTTGACTTCTGATAACTTCCTTTCTGCCCGTGCTGCTATTTCAAGTGGCTCTTGTTTTAATTTTGATCCTGTGAGAAAAACAATTTGGAGAGCAATGGCAGTGACATTATGTTGGCTTATGTTGAACTGAGAATATGAAGCAGAAAGCAAATAGATTTTCTCAGCCCATAGATATTTTTTACAACCAAAGCTTTTATGTACTCTCCATAAATAATATACCTGTTGCACAGCCTTTTGTGGCTGTAATTTCAGAGAATCTGATGGATGCCAAAAAAAGACTTACTGATTTTAATAGCTACTCATTACAAAGAAACTAGAACTTACTCTGAAATGACACATAATCATTTCAGTTTTAGAATGAATTTAAAAATATTTTCAATCATTCATTTTTTAGGAGGTCTTTTGCTTATGAAAAACTGCCAAAATTGTTAGATTCAATTAATAATAAAAGTTAACATCTACTAATTTTGCTCTGAAGTATAACTTTGCCTGTCATGGAATAGAAATGAAGACTGCTTGGCTGAATCGCCAGTGTGGGTTTTATGTAGCCCTGCCAGCCATTAATGAATTGTAACAAATAAATAAATAAATAAGATTATAATAGTAATAATAATAATAAAGAAGACGATTCAACCAATTCTGTAGAATTAAATTGAGTTGCCTTCCTAAAAATGGATATTGCTGCAAAGCATGCAGAAAGGGAGAGAAACAGATGGGCAATATCTGACAAATAAAATTTCCAGATACTGCCCCATCTGTTTCCTTCTACGCATTCCAGCTATAAGCTTTTTAGCATTGTAGGGTTGCTTGGGTGATATTTCTCTTTGCAATGATGTCACACTTAGACATGGGCAAAAGCAGGTCGATACAGTAATCTGAGAGCAAAGATCAGTTCGCTAGGTTATTATCAATTCATATCCTCAAATGTACAGACATTAAATTTCCCTCTTTTATAATAGAAAGATTTTATCTTTATGAAATTGTTTAATAAACTCTTTGTCTTGTTTTTGAAATTGTTTTTCAGAAATAGTAAGATGAGCAAAATTAGAGAAAAAAAATGAAAATCTACAGAAAACATTGCTTTACAAGGATGTACTTGGAGCCATTAGGTCATTGTCAGTTAAGATTTGGGAAGTTCCTGATCATCTGTAGATTTAAAGGCCATGTTAATTTATCGAGTAAAGTCTAAATTTTTAGCTTCTCTGCTTAAGTTTGATTATGTTTTCTTCACTTCCTGATGCATTACTAAGCAAAGTTTGTTTGTTTGTTTTTTTCCTTTCTGAGACTCCCCTTGCCTTAATTCGTGAAAGAAAAATTTGTCGTGAATATTTCAACGTTTTGCAAAACCACAGTTCATTATCTGAGAAGTAGCATGGCCTTAAGTAGATAGCCATACAGGTCCATCCAAAAGGCAGCACAGTCAAGACTCCTCCCACTACCTTCAAGGACACTAAAGGGCTGTTGGTCTAGCAAAGGAAGAATGCTATAAGAAAAGAAAGGAAAGGAAGGAAAAGGAAGGCAAGAGGAAGGAAAGCAGGAAGGCAGGCAGGAAGGAAAGAAACTCTTGAATCCCTTAAACTACTATTAAGTTTTTCTCAGCTGATTTACTCCAAAACCAAAAGAGATAAGCTAAAGATCTTCATTAAAAACTTCTTCCGTCCAGCAGGTCTACAAAGTGACAGATATTTAGTATATACTTACCTATTTTGATGAAAAGGCTACTTGTATACTTTGTTCTTTAGAAAAACCTGGAGAATATTGCAAAAGAGCAGCGAAGGCCACACTCTTGTCAAATTACATATTTGTTTATGTGACCAAAAATGAAGTGCTTCATTTAAGCTGTAGCACAATTTTCCAATCAATAAAGGAGCCTCCAGATTTCATCCACATCTTTAAAATTGGGAATTTAGAAACAGTTGCAGAGTAGATTTTTTTGACTCATGTCGGTTTTAGTTACTAAATGGAGGAAAAAGTGTGTGGAAACTGGAAATATACAAAAGGAATAATTTTGAATACAATGGTAGAGAATAGCATATAGTATTATTTATAAAGCAAATGCTCTTGTGTACATCTACAAAAGCTTCTGTCAAAGGACCAGCTTCTGTCAAAGGACCAGCTTCTATATTGATAGAATAAATTCCTTTTAGCCATCCTAAAATGTAAAATTAAGGTATGTTTCTAATGTGCAGGTGTATGCTCAAAGAGAAATTGTGATCTGGTGCCACCAATAAATTGCTTATTCGTTTAGGTCATGATATTTTTGACGTAGGATTTAAAATGGCCTGATTAAACAAGCATCTTTCATTTAAATAAATATCCAATTACATAATCTTTATTGATAGGTACACTATATCACTGTTGGCTGGACGATTATTTTAGTCGAATGAAATTAGTCTATGGCATGAACTTTAAATGCTTTCATTCGTGATATACCTGCCCATCTGTTATCCTGCAGAATTATGCACACAGTTCAAAACTATATCCTACCTGTTCAAGATATCCAATACAATACCATTTCTGCAGAGAACCAATAAAACATGGGAAGAAACAGACATACAGAAAGTAACTATGTTAACGAAACAGTTGAAAGAAACAGGATGTCTTTCAGATATCTCTCATCAAGCTGTATCTTGACAACTTTACTAGAATAAACAAGATATATTCCTAGATTTATTTTATATGAAGCTGGTGACTGGATGTTCAGAAGAACAGAGCACTCTTGGTTCTGTTTCTTCTTCTTGATCCAAGGTTGTAGGCTTTTAGGACTCACTCCAAAATCTGTCTCTTCATTAAAGAAGTAAGAAAAAAAAATAGAAGAAATGTGTTTTTCACTTGATCTGGACAACAGAGTTCTGTATATTTTATATCAGATATGTGTTTTGTTGTCTTTTCAGGTTATTAACTTAAAATGGTGAGATAATGTTATTGGATCTGACGTGTACAGTTGATTTGTGAAGAGTTTATTTGCTCGTGCATTTCTTTCACTTTTAGGCACTGTCTGTATTTGTTGGCAAATAATAAGGACTGCCTTGACACATGTCAGAGGAAGACAATGAAATATGACTGTGTGCACTGGGCGACTGAGCTACTTTTTACTACTCTTTTCTGTTACTTGTTGTTGTATGTAATATACCTTCCTTTAGTGAAACTTTTGGCATCATCTCCTACAAGTTTCTTTCTTACTGGAACTCTGAAGGCATATGAGCTAGATAAATCAACTGTTAGATGAACTGAGAATTAGCTGGACTACCAGGCTCCAAATGTCATAACCAATGCCTTGACAATCAAATGGTTTCCAGTGGCAAAATAACCCATGGGCTATAAATGCGACACATAATGCTCAATTCGTTCATCAAAACAGATTTGCAGGTGACATTAGTCTAGTTGAAGTGTCTGACATAAAAGCCAGTAGAGCTTCAGTTCAGAGGGAATTGGAGAAACTCAAGGACTAATGAAAGGTGCAGAGCAATGGCTGATGTGACTTTGACAGAGGGGCTGCATCAGGCAGGAGGCTGGACTAAAAGACCTCTGAACATCTCATCCAACCAACATTTATGCCTGTGATTTTTGTGACATTTTTATGGGATGTTTGCTGTTGCTCAAAGAATATGATTCTTTACTTTATAAATTGATCTTATAAGAAAATAGGAAGATTCTCATAAATTGAAAGAGGTAGAAAAAATACTCTTCCTTGACAGATTATAGCTAATGTATTGTAAACCATTTCCCTTTTTAACTAGTTTTCAAACTTGTATTTTACGTCTTCTTACTCAATTACTGCATTTATAAGATATGTGTTTTTAGAAATGGATAATGAGGTATTTGACATAAACTGTTTGCTGTGTTATGAATATTAAACTCAATAAAATCTTAGAATTCACATTAAATGAATATTAAAACCATGCATTATCCTTTAATAACATTAAATATAACACTACAGAAAAATATTAAATTGGTACATATAAATATGCTTCTAAAAGTTGCTAAATATGGTTTTAATTTTCTGCTGAAATACATATATATGCATACTCACTTGCTGGATGTTAAATATGACTTTTTAATGAAAGACACTTTCATTAATCTATGTAAATGCATGATGTATATCTCTTATAAACACTTTCCATGTTATCAAATTTTTAGTAATACCATTGATATAAAGTCTACCTAAGAGAAATTGGAAAAAAATATTGAAGTTTGTTGAAAATTACCCACAATTTCAGGCTTTAGGGAGCTGATAAATTAGTGAGGCAGCTGTCTCCTATCTCCATATTTTGATTTTTTCTACTATAAATGTAACAAAATCTCACTAGGGACTTGTCAAGATTAATCTATTGTTTATGAAAGGTTGATACATAAGAAGCTTCTTTTTGTGAGCTTCCCCCTCTTCTCCTGGGACCAGGTTATAAGCTCAGACTGTCATGTTTGTTCTGTGCCTGATTCATGCTGCAGGTATGGTTGTGCGTATCTCCTTGATTCTGACTCTGACCTGCACACTTGGGTTTCTGACCTGGTCCTTGACCTGTCTGGGCACTCCAGACTAGATTAGTAATCTCTGGAGTGTGTCCGACCATGGTTATAGTCACCAGAACTGATGTGCTTTCCTTGTTCAGATACATTGTTCTTGTCAGCAGTGCTGCTGCCTGCCCTGCCTTGATGTTGTCCTCAGCTTCAGGTTTGCCTCTCTTTGAAGAGCAACCCCCCTTGTACTGCTCCTAAACACAGAGCGTACACAAGGATTCCAGTGCTGCGTACAGCAGGAAAGTGACCTGAGTAGTCTCAGCCCACTGTGGTTGTCCAAGGATGTCCCAGGAAGCCTTGTGCCACCAATTTGGGGATTAAGAGCAGGTCATAACCCTATTGCATTGATGGGAGGCTGATATTCTTGAGGAAATGATGAGGCAGTCTTTGAATCATGGTGGTCTCCTGCCATTACATCCTGCTGGAGTGGATGTGTGTGGATCCTTGATCTGAAGCACTTTAATCGTAAACAATATAGATACAAATCCACTTACAGTACTTGACATAGACTCTTTTCCAGTATGATGGTTGAAGAAAATAGAATAAAAAATAAAGGCTTTCATGAGAGACAGCCTTTACCTTGTAGACTTTATAAACAAAGAAGGGTAAGAGCAGAAGGGGTAAAATAAGCAGGAGGCAGGAAAAAGGAAAGAAATAAAATACCTGGATGTTGGCAGTGAGAAAAACAGCTGAAATTTTGGAGTATTTTTAAATATATTTATATTTACTACTACAGTAATTTCTTCCAAAATACACTGTATATATTTCCCAAATGCTATCAATATCCAGTACTGCATTCATATAGTGAAGCCTATGCTAGCTTTCACTCTCAGCAAGAGCTCTTCAGGCAACCCAAACATTATTCAAATCCAAAAAAACCTTTCTTTGAAGGTCCTCTTCTTGAAGGCAAGTGATTTCAATTTCAATATCGACTTCATTTCAAAACAAAATGTTAATTTGTAGGTATATTGATTGCAGAGCAAAACTTGATCTAAGAGCTTGATTCGAAAGAATTAATAAAATAACACTTGTTTAAAATATTGGATTCTTGAAAATTTTCTGGTGGATACTGCATGCTTATAGTTGTCAGCAGAATTAACTAGTTTCAGGGTTTTCTTTACTGTCATTTGACATTGAGAATTTTGTAGAGGGCTTAGTGTGTAGGGCTGTTACAGTACTGAATAAATTCTCTTGGTCTGTACTGAAGTGTCACGGAAGACATTTCTTGCAGGATTAACACAAACAACATTGAAGATTATAATCAGAATGAGTAAAATAATTATTTTATTTTATTGCCTTACTTCATAAAAGAAAAAATATGTTTTAGAAAGTACATTTATGAAAGTTTAGGCTTCTGAGTAGCAAGCAAGGATTACTTTGGCAAGATGTGTAGGCATTTATATCTGAAAAGCAAATGGAATTTAATTATTTTGACAAACCACTGTGGTTTTCAAGATTCATTGCTCATGAAGAAAAATTAATGCGCTTAATAAGTGATCATTCTTGTTCCAGCCTAGTAGTTGCAAACTTTTAAATGCTCTTTTCTTAATTCTAGTTAGCATATTAAGCATGGAATTATATAATTTTAAATGTATTGTTTGAGCTATAGCAGTTTATTTAGGAAATGTGTTGCAATACTGGTCTGAGCAAAAACTGCTTCATCTCTGCTACCAGGTATTAATCTGCACAGTCTCAGCTATGTTTCCAAGCAACATGAGTCCCGTCATTTTTTGGATGCATCTCAGTTTCTGACACCTTGAGCTCCTACCTCACCTTCCATTTTGACACAGCCTACAATTAGTGGTTCCCGACCGTTCTTGTCAGAGTGCTGGTGTACTTTATAACTAGATTGTAGCACTTAAAAAACTGCAACACAGAGATCCATACCTACATTTACACTGTTCTCCTGGATGTGTTCCAATGGCTGCCCTAACTAGAATATTTTTGGGAACTCACAGCTTCAATCACATCCATACTTTAAGTTTCTGGGGCATCTCTGATTATCATACTTCTTTGTCACTTCTTGGTCCTGGTGGAGAGGAACTCAAGTATTAATGTTTACTGGTACTACAATTTCATCTTCTGAATTCTGACATTATCGACAGTAAGCTGTCAATTTCAATATATCGAAGTCCCTCTTCCAGGACATAACACTAGGTGTGGATATTTCTGATCCATTTGAAACCTCAGAGTGGATTATCATGTTCCAGTGGGGAAATATGCCCAGCTGTTCTCAGCTTTAAGCAGATACACATTCCTTCCAACATCCATGGAAAAGAATCCCTGAAACAGCTGCTTACTATACTTTACAGTCTCTCAGTCTCTTCAGTATTAGACACATCTACCATGTTTATGAGGCCAAATATTTTTGAAATGCCAAACAGATTACCCTACTATATTGATATTCATTGTGTGACAGTTCTTACTTCCATTGCCACCTTTGAAACATTGAAAAATGTTTAAAATGTTAAGGTCCACCAGGGCTGTATGAGACACTGGTTTGATGACATATGCCCTTTGCAACTTACAAAAAAGCAAATGAGGAATCTTTCTCACTCACACAGTTCCAGTAAGAATGAATATTTTTCAGATCTTTGCCCATCTCGTGATGTATTAATAGCCTTGCGGATCTGGTTCCATGAGGAAAATATTATCTATTACATCATCTGCACTTACATTGATTCCACTTGTCCTTACTTATTCTACAGTCCTCCTCTTTATATCTTTTTCCTTGATCTGTTCAGCCTGGAGAAGAGGAGACTGAAGAGAGACCTCGTCGCTGTCTACAACTTCCTCATGAAAGGAAGAGGAGGGGCAGACACTGAGCTCTTCTCTGTGGTGACCAGTAAGAGGGCCCAAGGGAATGGCCTGAAGTTCTCTCAGGGGAATTTTAGTTCAGATATTAGAAAAAGGTTTTTCACCCACAGGGTGGTTGAACACTGGAACAGGATTCCCAGGGAATTGGTCACAGCACCAAGCCTGACAGAGTTCAAGAAGCATTTAGACAATGCTCTCAGGAGTGGTGATTGTATGCACACAATACATATTGTCATGGTGTGACTTTTGGGGACATTCTAAGTCGAACTAAGAGTTGGACTTGATGACCCTTGTGGGTCCCTTCTAACTCGACATAGTCATTCTGTGATTCATTTTCTGAAGGCACAAGTTTTCTTTTTTTCTTCTCCCTCTAACAGGCAGCAGATTGACTTGGCTGGCTAGACTAGGGAAAGAACACTTCTTGTATACCGAATGGCAACTTGTAAAATTTCAAGTTTTACAGCACCAAATCTAAAGTCCCTTTCATATCCATATGTAGCATCCTGCTGTTGTGCATGCCCAGTCCATTTAGAGAAGCCCAGGTCCTGTGAAAGTTGAATGAAAACCACCATTCTATTCAGTGCCTAACATATGGCATAGTGGGTGGCTGCCCACACATACAAAAAGTACAAAAATCTGCCTGCTGGATGCTTCCCACACAATTCCCAATCTTCCCTTACTCCGCCGATACCACCATATACCTGGAGCCTAAGGTCAGGATATGTTACCCCACCTTTCATTCTTTTATCATCTTCTCTGAGGTCTCTACTTCTAGATTAAATACTACTAGAATGTGCAGAGAGCTTTGGAAGATTTATGTTGCAGGGACTATAAGGAGGAAGGACAGACAGACAAGGGCTTTGAAGCATCAGTGTATCTAGAAGAGGCTTATCTTTCTATCTCCAGTAATGTTTCATTTTATAGCACCTCTCTGCATCAAAACAGAGCAGAATTCCTTTCTTTAATACAACTTATCTCCTGAGAAAAAGCAGTCATTTTCCATACTAGTCTCATCAAGTGATTTGGAAGAAGGGACAGCAACACGAGATGAGGCAGTTGTGCCTCACTGTCTCTCAGGGGCCCACCAATGGAATGGGAACATTTACCTTCTTGAAAGCCTAGTTTCAGGCTAGTGGCTTTTGTCCTTAATGGGTATTAACAGAACAACAATGCTGGAAAGATTTCTAGCTGTCGTTTTGATAGTTATTACTTCTGATGACTGAAGGCCTGAGGAATTCAGTTCCTTGCTCCTCTACATTTCCTTTTAGGTGCTTCCTAGGATGGTCGAACACTCTTACGCGGCATGCCAAGAATCTACTTGATAGAGAAGGGGACGGGTTGAAGAAATACAGGTTTCCAGGGCAGAAGACTGTGCAATTGAGGCCTGTGAAAAAAGGTCAGAAACAACCCCCATGTCTAAACAGGATGTTCAACTTTCTATGCAGATCAATTATAGGTGTCTAGTAGCCCAGACCATGATTCTGCCCTGGTATTTTAAGCAAGAATCAGCAGCAAGTTGTTTCTTCTCTGGAGCAGAAATGTAGTCTTACATTGCCCTGTGTAGTGGCAGCTCATGCTCATTTCTTCAGGGAGAAGAAAATATCAGTCAGACAAGAATGAACAATCCCAAACCAGTTATATATAAGAATATTAATTTTTCATTAACTTTCATATTGTTTCCATGTGTTGAGTGGACTAAATCATTCCAGGATTTGTTTGCCACCATCCAGTCATCTTTAGATATAGTACTGTAAAGAGAATGTTCATCTTCCTTTTGAAAGAAAAGTTTCTAGCCCTTTTGCTTGCAACAGTAGAATTTAAAATATGTTTAAGTGCTACTACTGAATCACTAGATTTAAGGAACAACTGAACAATTGAACTCTTCCTCTGTGTCAAGATACAATGAACATTACCTTTGTGGCAAGGTGAAATATCATGTTAGAAATATCTGTGGACACATCCTATTTCTAACCCCTAGCTCTTTCTCAGGAAAAAGAGCATCATAGGTGTACAGGACTTGCTGAGAGGCGTATATTGAGAGCAGAGCACACAGAAATCGTCGGAGAGTGGAAAAACATTTGCTTTACAAATCTACCTCAGAAGGCCAAATCTAACTCTAAAGCAAACAGGCACTGTATGATCTGTACCTACACAACTGTTTTTAGTAAAAATAAATATTTTTCTGGTCTCTACCAAGGAAAAGAAAGTTGGGTTATTCACATTGTATTTTCAGCATCCACAACTCATTCCTTTCAAAAGTTTATTAGAGTATGCTGTGGCTTTAGTACCTTAAATCAACAGCAATTTACTTTAACAAGTTTTCTTTGTAGATTTTCTGCATATGAAAAATGTCTCTTCTAATTATAAATCTGAGAAATTGAGGATATCTGTCAGACAAAACAACCATATATCCTGACCACACCAGTAGGTAATTTCTTCCCATTCCTCTAGCTTACATGGAACATTGTATGAAACCCAATATTGCTTTTCAACATTTTTCTCTTAGTTGCAGCTAACAAGCTCTGGTTGGGAAAAGTGATAATGATAACATCTAAGAGTATCACACCATAGGTCTTTAGTTCCTCCCTTCNTATGCTACCATCCAGGAGGAACTAAACAGGCTGGAGAAAAGACCTGACAGGAACCTCATGAAGTTCAAAGGACAAATGTAGTCATACATCTGGATAAGAACATCCCAGGTGCCACCATATTCCAGCAGCCACTTGGTTGGAAAAAGGAAAAGCAGCTTGGGCTTCTGGTGGACATCACATGGAATATAAATTAGAAATGTGCCCCGGGGAAAAAAAACAAACAAACAAAAAACCACACTAATGGTGTCCTGGGCTGCATTACACAANAATGTGCCCCGGGGAAAAAAAACAAACAAACAAACAAACAAAAAACCACACTAATGGTGTCCTGGGCTGCATTACACAAAGGTCAAGGGATGTGATCCTTCCCCTTTACTCAGCACTGGTGAGGCCAAACCTGGATAGCTGGAACTGCTAAGCTAGAGAAGAGAAGGAGGAGGTGGAATCTTATTAATGTGTATAAAATACCTGAAGAGAGAGGGTGCAAAGAAAATGGATCTTGGCCCTTTTCAGTGGTGCTCGAAGTCAAGACCAGAGGCAATGGACGCAAACTGAAACACAGATGGTTCTGTGGGAGCATCAGGAAATATTTTTCTACTGTGGGAATGACAAGCACTGGCACAGGTTTCCCAGGGAGGTGATGGAATCTTCGTCTTTGGAGATATTCAGAAGCCATCTGGACATGGCCAAGCAGCCCTAAATGATTCTGCTTGAACAGAGGGGTTAGGCCAGATAAATTCCATAGGTCCACTCCAACCCCAACCATTCTGTTCTTGTCATAAGAATAGTTTAGACAAGAAGCCTTAGAAGTTTAAAATCAAATTTGATCAGTTTAAGAAATAGATCGCATGAGAAATTTGTCTATAATAAGAGAGTACTGCAACTCATGATAGTGGAAGTCTCTCATTTATATGTGTCCTACTTTGAAGTTACTTCTAAAAAATTAATACTTCTCACTGAAAATATTTAGTGATAGAAGTAGAAATGAGATATTGTAAATATTAGAAAATTATGTATGTTTTTAATCATGCCGTGATATGTGTGTTATGCATAATTTAGGTTGCTTTTTTATTTAAAAAATAATGAGCTAGTTATTTTACACACACAGCCACAAGAAATTTTCCCCATAATCAAACCACTAAGTCAACTCCCTTTACATTTAATGAGCTGATTTACTTAGAATATACAGCTATTTTTTTTTCCTATGGCTAGATATGTAATATAACGGATCTTGATTACAATGAAAGAGATGCAGGAGTTGGCCAAATGTGAGTTTCAGCAGAGACTCACTATAGGGACACCCTGTTCTTTCCATTCTCATTTTTAATTTCTACTGCTATCACCTCTCTACCGTGCTCAGATTCAGTTTATTCAGCTTCCTTCTATGAATTTGGAGTCAGCAGCTGGATGTTGTACATACCCAACCCCCTCGTGAGTCTCAATTATTTTATCATCTTAGGGACTGACCCTAAGAAGTGAAAAGTCATGTGCTTGTGACTCAAAGGGGATTGTTCACAAGGGTCTCCAATTTGGCAAGAAATGCTCAATAATTCTGTGTTTAAAATATGAATGACTTCTTTATACATGATCCTAGAATGAACAATAAGTCTATTGTATTGCTATTACAGCGTGTTGTAATGCAGCCTGTGCACCAGCTGTTCTTGTTTACAACCTGAGAAAACCCTCCACCATAAAGGCTTAGGTTTAAACAGTAAGCATGCCATATATTCTGATCATGCTATAAGCATGTAATACTTACAAGTAATTGTATGATTTAATCGTATTATTTGACGATTACTTACATCTAATTAGGTTGTAGTTGAGTGAATCTTGATCTTTCATCTTATATTCTCCATATATGTCTGTGCATGGATGTATATATACACATTTAACTTAGAAATAACGTGTTTATTATTATGCTTGCTCTACTAAACCAGTAATACAGTGCTAATATCACTATGTAGAATTAATTGGTTTAGTTTAATTAACCAGGTTAATTTGCATCCTCTTCTGTTTTGTCAAAATCAGCCTATTTTTTAATCTAAAAGACTGTGTCGACATATGCAAAATGTAGAGTGCCCTTCTATTTATGTAACACTGATAATAAGCCACCACACAATTCCTCTTAAGTTCTCAGTAATGAAGTGCTGGCGTGTGTCTGATTTTTCTCCACATGGTTTTAACGAAGAGCTTTTTAGTTTTACTAGTACATAATTAGAATATATGCATAAATCCCACTCTATTGCTCCAATGTAATTAAAGATCTTTCTTCAAGAAGAAAATTATAAAGCTTTTCTAAGCAGAGTCGCTGAAAGCTGAAATCCTTGACTAAATGCATTTTTATGCATGAATCAATCTTCTGAAGTAGTTGTGAAAACAATTAATAATGGTCTGCTTAAGAGAAACCATCTTAGCTGTTTCGTGTGGGAGAGAAGTTTCTCAACATTGCCTTTTGCACACTTTCATAACGTGTTAAGAAAAAGGTGTTAAGAAAAGCAGAACATTCAGCCATTCTGCTCAGGCTGAAGTTGCAATACTCCTCTGTGGTAATTTGCTTAAATAAATCTCCTGACAGGTAAACTTATTTGTCTATCTGGATGTCTTATACTACATACACTGGTAAAAGATAAAGCAGAAGATTTGCTCTTACTCAAAAAATAGATATTGTAGGGTTACATAAGTGTATTCATTTATTTAAACTTTACCTCCTTTTTTCCGGGATGAAGCAGAGGCAGCTAACAGCCATGATACTTTGCGTGTCTACTTCTGGGCTTCTTTTATTGCCTGGGATGGTTGGAGGACTTCCTGGAATATGACTAAGAACTTTGAGGTGCTTACTGCTGCTGGATAGGTATGAGTATTAGAGGTGTTTGCTTCCAGCAAACTAACTTTGTAAAATGATCTGCTAGTCTTTCCAGCTTAAAAGGTGCTTAGACCTTTTCTTGGCAGCTGCCTCCTGAATACAGAGTATCAAACACCCGCTGAGACAGTGCTAGCAAAAGATCCATGTAACTACCACACCTACAGTGTGGCAAGTAGTAGCTAATAGATGTATTAGTTTGTGCAAAAGAGTTATGAAAGGGAACTGGAAGGCCGCTTAAAACAGCATGGTTCTACTAGATAAAGTTGGGCATGTGTCACAAGACAAAATTCCTAGCATCAGCTGGAGCAACTAGTGGTACAGCAAAGGGCCTTGTCTTAGAGATCTAAAGAGCAGATATGGCCATCCAGGTTTGGGATTATAGGAAGTACCTGGTGCCTCTCCCTGGGCTGGAGCAGAAGATGGTATCCTTGCCTGGCAGGTGATGTGCCCTGACTGAGAACCTGTATTGCCAACAGGAGAAGGTGAGCAGACTGTGTCAGAGCATGCAAAAAAGATTGACAGGAAAGGCTCAAATCATCCCACTGCACAAGGAAAGCAGAAGCCCACATTTTCTCTTGTTGTTTTATCAGCAACAAACTTACAGAAGCTTTTCTTGTTGCCCTGGGTGTCCCTGGATAGATCACACCATGTCTCCACAATGCCATTAAGCTCATTGCCCTGCTGATGTGCACAGGTCTGTAACTCATCTTGTTTATGCCACATACTGTGTGCCTTTGCATAGAGATGTTTACATTGAGTCCCTCATGAAGCTGACTTGCTTTCTGGAGTAGCTGAAATTCCTTAGTGATGCTCTGCAGGTGCATTCCTCCTGACCTGACCCGCTCCCGGCTCTGGACATCTCTTGCTGCACTGGCATCAAACTGGTAAGAATGAGGTGGATTGAGATTCCACTTTCCTTGCAATTTTATTCTAAAATTTAGTTTTAGGTAGTTTTACTTTAAATCATTCTATGATCCTATTATGAATAAAGTGTTTTCTTTGTCATGTTCTCTGACTAGTAGTCAAACAAAACATGAAAATATTTTGAAGATTTCAAATGTTAACTCTTCAAGCACGGAGACTTGACATGCTTCTTGGCATTTGGCACTGTCACTTCCCAAAGGAACAGTGTTTTTTAAAAAAATATCAAAAGATGAAAAGATGAGATAAAATGGAATAAAATACATCGGTCTTTAATTGAGTTCTTGGAGAAAGATCATTGCTAAATGGGAAAAACTGAAGAGAAACCACACATGAATCTCAATGCTTTCCTAACCCAGCAAGCAGAGCACAGCAGCTTTACAGTCAGGAACAGAGGTCTATTCAACTGTTTTCTGCTTAATTTTCTCCACCTACTGTGATTTAACCATCTGTAAAATTCCTATTATTTTGATTTAATTACTGGATATTGCTTATTCTAATCTGGAGAAGCATTGATATTTAATCTCAATTGGAAAATACGAGCAAGTTTAGCACCTCAGAGCATCTATTTACCTGTGAAAGCGAAGGACAACAATACATTATGCAGTTCTTTCTTTTTTTCATATATACTTAAAATGATGGATGTCTGTGTTGTGACACTATGCTATTTCACTACTTATCTACATGTTTGAACTTTGTATCCAAAAATTAAATGCAAGAGACTATGAGGAATCCTTCAAAAATCATCCTTCAAAGTCTAAACTATATTTCATCAAGAATGAGAGTAAATTATTTTGTTTCCAAATGACTGTAAGCATCACAATACTAAGTAATCATCTCTGTAGTTGCAACTACACCTGAAAGTAACAGTTTGTATGGATAACACTGAGACACACAGAGATATGACAATAATGTCATGCCTGTAAATTACACCTCAATCTTCTCATATAGTATCCCTTGAAGATAGCACCTATAAAATAAGTGATGAAACTCTTCCTGTAAAGTATGAACACTTGAATACAGAGATGAGCACTGAGGGAGCAGAACTTGCTAATGAAGCAATATAGTTGGACCTGAGAGGCTACAAATAAACACAGAAAATCGCAGCTCTGGTGGAGATACATTTTCTATCTTGAAGGCAAAGTAAAAAATCTGTTATGCTATGGAACATATCTTCAAAAATATCTACTATACTCTTCATGTTGTACATCTCAGTTATTTTGTAAAGGAGTGGAAATAATTTTATGTACTCCATAAAAAATTGCTTATGTCTGCTGGTTTTCTTCATCAGGACAATTTTTTTTCCAACAACTATCTCTACTTGAATCATAGCCATCAAGATCATCTCTTACATGTAGATATGCTTTATTGCTTTCATATCTCCGAATCACAGATTATGCCAAGTGGGAAGAGACGCAGAAGGATCACCGAGTCCAACGCCTGGTCCTGCACAGGAGATCCTGAAGGGCCACTCGGTGTGCCTGAGAATATTGTGCAACAATTCTTGAACTATATCAGACTTGGTACTGTTATCACTTCCCTGGGAAGCCTGTTCAGGTGCCCAACCACCCTCTGGGTGAAGAATCTTTTTTCTAATATTGAACCTAAACCTTCCCTGATGCAACTACAGGCCATTCCCTCAGACACTCATTGGCCACCACGAAGAGGTTAGTGTGTGCCCCTCCTTTTCCTCTCAAGAGGAATTTGTAAAGGGCAGTGAGGTCTCCTCTCAGTCTCCTCTTCTCCAGGCTAAACAGATCAAGTCCAGCTGCCACTCGTATGGCTTCCCCTCAAGACTCTTCACCACCTTCATTGCTCTCCTTTGGGCATTCTCTAATAGCTTTGTATCTTTCTTATCTTGTGATCTCCCAAAGTGCATACAATATTCAAGGTGAGGCTGCACCAGTGCAGAGAAGAGCAGGACAATCATTCCCTTGACCACTTGGCAATGCTTTGCCTGACGCCCCCCAGGACATGGTTAGCCTTCCTGGCTGCCAGGGCACTGCTGACTCATATTCAACTTACCATAGACCAGGACCCCCAGGTCCTTTTCTGTGGTACTTCTTTCCAGCATCTCATTTCCCAGTCTGTACATACATCCCAGGTTTCCCCAACCTGATTGCAGAATCTGCCACTTTGCCTTGTTGAAATTCATGTTTGGTGATTGCCCGTTATTCTGATTTGTCCAGGTCTCTCTGCAAGGACTCCCTGCCTTTAGGGAATTTAACAGCTCTTCCCAGTTTTGTATCATCTCTAAACCTGGTTACTATCCCTTCCAGATAGGTGTCCAAGTCATTTATAAGGATGTTAAAGAACACAAAGCTGAGGATGGAGCCCTGTGGAACCTCACTAGGGACAGGTCACCAGGCTGATGTTACCCCATTCAATATATATTTCACCCTTAAATGGGACATTACCTCATCTGGATGTTACATTTCCAGTTAGTAAACTCTCGAGCCCTACATCTTGGCAGTTCATTTCACACGGAAGTGGAGGACAATATTAGTATATATCCACTGTCCACTTATCTACATTACTAAATTTTTTTTTGGACATGACAGACTATTAGTCATAGTGAGTGATAATATATAGGTTGCTGGATTAAAGTATAATGTGTTGTGACTTATAGTTCTTTTATATTACCATCTAAAATTAGACAATAAATATTTATTTTTATAAAACTATTATTAAAATTCAGCAGAACAAGACCAAAAATGAATGAACAAGTCTTCTACAATTGTCTCTGAAATTTAAGATTTGTGTTATATTATGAGCCCATTAAAAGAATTATGCTATTGAATCACTGAATAGATGAAGTTTCTACATGTTCAGTATGATAGACACGTGGCATATTCCCTACAACCTGAGATCCTTTTCTAATCCTGTGAAACAGGTGCACTTCTACAGAATAGTACAGTAAGTAACCCCAAAAAGCCAGTGTTGAAGAGCTCTAAATGCTATTTATTAATTGTTATAGTAATCTTAATGCATCCTTATGCATCATTACAATAGTAATTTACCACATAATCACGTATTTTCACCCCCATCTTATTCTGTGCCCAAGGAGTAGTCTCCGCATAGCAGTTATAAAAACTTTTTAATCCACATTCCCACACCAAGTCATCAAACTCTTACTATCCACAAAGTGATAATTTAAGAAATATAAGCATCTTACTTTCTAATCAATGAGTTAATTACTTTCAAATAAATTATGTTTTAAATATTCCCCTTATTGCTTTGAAAATGGTGTAAATATTTTCTACTATAACATTTAACAATACGTTTAATTATTTAATTGACATATATTTATATGTTTAAACAAAAGCACAGATTATAAGAAAAAAATCCAAAAAGATTTATGAATTTGAATGCCAAATTTAATCAGTAGCTAGTGAGAGCAGTAAGATGGGCTACATTGCAGCAGCAGTTATTTGCAAATTAAAATAGGCATTCAGGAGACGCATACTGAGTGGTTCTGGATTTCTGTTATGTACAGAGAGTTACAATGGCCAATTTTGACACTGACCTATGGTATCCAAACTTCTTTGGTTGCCATCTTTAGACCGTGACAAGCAATTCTTTGAATTGTATGTTTTATTCTACTGTGTATATGAAAGGGGCCTAGCTCGGTAGCTCAGAAAATTTCTCTGCTTCTCAGAGCAATTATGTAAAAACTATGGTCCAACTCACCAAGCTGTAAGTTAAGTGTTGCAGACAGAAAATACATTTATACAGTAGCTACAAGACTATATTGGACATTCTTGACATCATCAGCTGTCTTCACTTTTTAATGCTAGTCCATTCCTAGATAATGGTGATTTCTCTCCAATGCACTAGCCAATGGAAATATATAAACCTCTATATGTTTTAGGACTACATCATGATGCACATATACAAATAGCCTGAAGTAAGGCCAATGCTTAATTCTTGCATTTGCATTTCTGCTGAGCTTGATTTGGATCACAAAGATTCTTTGAGGGTCACCTGTGCCCCTCATGATGAAGTATTTTTCTCTTTCCTTTGCCTTCTCTCTGATCCTCACAAATTGCATTTCTTTTTCCAAGAGAATATCTTTAACTGTGAAAATTGCCAGAACAATTCTCTTTCTCTCTGTTGCAAGAAATAAGAATATTAGCATATAGGAACTTTCAGAAACTTAGAAAAGGATTCATAATTCTAGTTTCATATGGAGATTTTGTGGTATGTCTTAGGAAATATTCTATGTAAAAAAGTAACAAAGTTCTTCATAGTGTGACATCCTGTCCTTGACTGCTTGATCTTTCCGGTTTCCTTTCTGTCTCTATGCTTGTTCTTATCTTCTCTTACACCATGCAGATGTATGTTTTTTACAATCTTCATTCCTACTGGTTTTTTTTTCTTTCTCCACTGTTGGCTTAATTCCTTCCATGTCCTTCAGGCTTTAAATAGCACCTTCTCTTTCTTTAACAAGAACAGTCTTCTACAAATTCTGCCTCATGATCAAATTCTTTCAAGAAACTTTCCAGTACTCCTCTGTTCAGAGTCAACCACTTTCCTTTTTGTTTTAAACTAGCATCAAAATAATGCTTTTCTGTTTGGATTAGAGTTTATTTTCTTAGAGGAGGAACCTTATCTTTCATGCACTTCTGAAGTGCCATATGCATTTACAGCCATATTCTTATATATATATGCATGCTTGAATATAATTTTGAATAACTATTTAAAATGCTTTCAGAGTAATACACATAGAGCAGACAACAATGCAAAAAAACATATGGAAACATACAAATAGATGTAAGTGAACATGAAGAAGCCTTTCCAAACACATACAATCAACTACTAATGTAATCTTTCTTCATATGCTATGTAGTCTCTGTGTCTGTTTCCAAGCTTGTATAGTTGGCAGAAACTTCTGGAGAAGATGAATTTTGCTAAGAGAACTGAGCGTTCATAAGAAGCATCAGTTAAAAGTGAAAAAATGCTGCAAATATTTGTATTAGGGATCCATAGTACTAAAAGTTAAATCCTTATTTCACTACATAAAAAAAAATCCTCATCTCAGTCACCATTAACCTACACAAGGCAAAGCGTGGGTGGATAGTTGGTGATGTTTTCTGGATATGCTTGTCAAACTGAAAGCTACTTTGTTTCAGGCGTTTTTTTCATTTTGCACTCATTTATATTTTAGTTTAAAGTCATTCAGGCAGCATCAAAAGTTGGATTAATACCAATAAAGAGTTTCTGTACCAAAAAAGGCCCTTTTGATCTTATACTGGGATAGCCAGGACGTACCTAAACTGTATAACATGGGCACTCAGTGATGCAACTGCATTCCTGGTTGTTCCATCACTCAGCTTCAGAGTTCTGTGGAAACAGACCACAGATCTAGCTTTGCCTAATTTTGATTTTTATGCTCTTGGATCCAAGTTTATACACAGGCCTAATGAATTAACATGGAAAGACTGAAAAAGCCCTTCAGTTGTAAACTGATTCCATTATGGGAAGTAACAGCAGTTCACATCCTCTAAGCAGGTATCTATTCTTACAATCTGGAAGTGCTGCATTCAGCCTAGCTAACCTCATGACTAAGAGTGATGATTATTTAAGATACCTTTTTTGAGATCTTCTCCCTTGTGAAATGGTATGTCATGCTACTACCCCAATACTTGAACTGAACCCATGTTCCACAGCCAAAGTGAGATTATAAAGAAGGAAATGGATTCAGCATTATGTAAATGCATTGCTGTGTAAGATAAAAGCATGCAGGACTGATAAACTATTTTATTGACCTACTTTTCATTGGTGTTCTGAAACAGTCTTCTTGATGGCTTCTTGAAGGGTCCTACAGTCCAACAAATTTAAAAAAAAAAATGGCCAATGCAAGTGGTAGCTCTGAAGACCTTATTTCCTTGGCAATAAGCAGTAGCACTACAAAATTCTACTGACCGAGAAAGGTGTGTTTTTCAAGCATATCTACACACTCTTCCTATCCCTGAAATTCAGCGCACTAAAGCTTATGCATCAGAGCGACAGGCTGCTGTTTTCCAAGAAAATTTAAATCTCGGTTTAGGTACAGAAATGGAAATAGGTTAATAGTTGGCAAGGACAACGATAACCATACTTATAGGCCTAATATAAATCAAGAAATTTGTCCCAAGACAAGATAAAAAGTTTAATTAAACTTACAATATTGACTCGTGTGGATAAAAAACATCTGGAGAAAGAATGTCTAGCAAAAGTAGGGCATGGGAAAAGTGAAGAATTGGACTACACTTTGACTGAGTCCAGTTCTCATTTGTTGCCCTTACTGTTTATTTCTGACGGCCTGAAAGTAGTAGAACAAATATGAAATTTGCCGCAGTCATCTAGGCAGCAGTTTTAAATGCAATAATAATACCAGATTTGATATATCTTCCTTTGTTAATTATTTATGTCAGTGAAAAAGCCAGTAGATGTATAGTGATCTAAGAGCATAATTTGCCCTACTGACTGCAAAAATCAAAGCTGCAGGGTATGTATAGAATGAAAAATCCATGCCTAGCAAATGAAACATATACTCCCAGATTGCCACATGTCTGTCTTCATTTGTTAGACTGTATACCTTTCATAAAAAAAGCTGTCTCATACTATTTGATTTTAAGACATTTAATCCAAAGGCGGTTTCTAGGATCTCTAAACAGCATTATACATAAATAATAATAAATATTGTACAGTGATAACCTGTGGTATTCCTGTGCTATTCTGTATGTCAGAGATGTAACAAATATTTGAAACAAATAGTCCAAAATGTATAACAAGTACAACATAAATCTACTAACATTCAAGTTTTTCTGGAAACTTACAGACTTACTTGCCTTTGTATTTTGTAGTCAGTAAGGAAGTAGTGAATTTAGATCAATTAAAAGCTATTTTTTAAAATAGTTTTTACATTCTTTTTTAAGTTCTTCTGTGTAACTGTGAAAGAACAATTTTTACTAATTTTTCTGATTTCCTTATGTGATGTATCTGGCATATAAGATTTGAAAATGAGATTCTTTCCAGTGCTATCAGAGGGCCTTGAATAAAACTGAACAATTCCTCTCTAACACTGTACAGTCAAATGAAATAGTTCTATATCCAGAGATATCTCTCTGTTCTTAAACTTGCATATAATTCTCTTGATTAAGATAGCTGCATGAAATCCTAACTAATTTACAAGAAAAAACAAACAAACTTAAATAAAATAAAAAATTAAAATAAAATAAAGGGAAACAAATGCACAAACATAAAAACACTGTTCTCTCAATAATTTCTTTTAAAGAGAAAATATTCTACGAACACCAGATGAATAGTGCATCAAGATGTTAAAATGGTTCATATCTATATTTAATTAATAAAAATGGCTTTTAAAATTCTAATTATGTGTCCAATTACATTACACCTTTCACATAAGGTAAAGCCAATGACAACAAAATAATTGTGTCCAGAAATGTAAACTTCTATAGATGTGATGCTTCAGAACAGATTGAAAATACATACTAATGTTTGCCACTTCCCATGGTTCCATTTGTGTGTCTCAGACCATTCTGTATATATTAGGAAAATTAATCATGCAATTTCTAACATTTTCTTTTCATATTTTAGATATTGTAACAAGGTTTACTTAATTTGAACAGTGTCTACACTTATCATAGAGCATTCTCCACAGAAATCTTCCTGAAGTTTTTCATTGGAATGGCTTCTATGAAAGAACTAAACTAAGATAAAAATTTGCTGTAAAAACCACAGTTGTATTTTCAAGAACCTTCCAGGTCCTTCCAGAAAATCATGTTATTTTTTGAAATGGTTAACAACATCCACTGTGATCTTCAGAAATATCAATAAATGGATTTTTGACAAACAAAAGACACTTTTCAGTTCAGGTCAACATCAGCAGATTTCGCAATGTGTAAAAGAAATATTCTAGAGCATTCAATGATAAACCTATGGATATGGCACATACAAGTGCCAGTGATGAGGCTTGAACAAGGTAGTATCGTATCCATAGTAGTAGTGTTTCTGAAACATTCCTATTTTTTTAGAACAAATTAATAAACTGTGGAGAGCTTCAGAATATTAGTTTTGCAATGAGAACAAGAGAAACTTCAGTATCTGATTGTAAATGGTGGGACAGTGAAGGTTGTCTCCATGTTTATTTAATCCTGAACACTTAAGGAAAAGCAGACAACAAGGCCTACATGAACAGTAGTTCTTTTTGGAATTCCTGAAATGTCTTCTATCAAGTAGGACATGCTAGGGCAATCAAGAACTGTAACTGCTCTCACATGCTCCATGCAGACATCTTATAAACACTTTTTCTCAGCAGTATTGTACCAGTTATTCAGTTGTTAATGTAGAAATAATGCTGTTAAAACCAAATACTCTTTAGAGGCAAAGAGACAAGAGGAATGTAGGGCAGGTATCAGAAATTACAAAAGAAAATGAGCATACAACTGTGCAACCCAACCCTCTCTCTTTACCTTTCCTTCCCAAATTCCATTGGCCATGCCAGGAAGGAAGTGGAAAGTTTTGTAAATATTGTTTTTAGAATTTTACAGTGTGATTAATCATAATATATAATTCATATCCATACAGTAAATGCATAGTCATAGCTCTATATTTTACACCTAATTGTTGCTAGTAAATGTGAATTACATATATTTACAAATAAGATACTTTTCTTTTTATTGCTACTTTAATCTCTATTAGGAACATTTTTTAAGTTCTACTGACCTCTGTAGACACTTAAACACAGCAGAAAATTCTCCCATCTGGAAAAGTGAGCTTGTTCACATGCGTTCTCTTAGCAGTCAGTCCATCAAGTCTAGTTTTTAATGAAGCATTTTTTCCTTTTGGCAGAACTATTTATTTGTATTAGAAATATGCATAATTTCCAGGGAAATATTCTTCCAGCCACTTGTAGATGCTTCATGAATGACTGATCTACGTAGATATCATAGGTAAAAGGAACAATTATTTGAATTGTAAATTGCACCTTGCAGACTACTAAATCTCACTGCATACTACTCTGGGCAGTTTGTTGAAGACCCTGGAGATATTTCATTATCTGCCATTTGAAACAGACACAAATAAATGAACTAAGGACACAAACTCTATTAATCATACATACGCTATCAAGGCTAACTTAAAAATAAAAAGGAATAACAAAGTACAATTGCTGAAAAAAATAAGGATATGTAAGGAACGATTTTACTTTTATGTTTAGTATTGAGAATGGCTCACCTGAAACAGACTTTTTTGTCTTTTTTCAACTGCTTTAGAGAAACACCATCTCTATTCTTGGGACTTTTGAGGTGGAACAGCTGCCTAGACACTGATGAAGAGTGTGTGAATTTTGCTAGAAGAGATGAGCTGAACAGAGCTCACAGCGAGTACAGGGAGGAACCAGATGGACCCCTGAACTTTGATCTCGATGTTTGTCACCAGGATCCAGAATACAAGTTCCCAACTCCCTTGCCATGTGCCCAGGTCAAACTGATCACCAGCTGGGAAGCAGGATGGAATGTAACAAATGCCATTCAGGTAACCTTTTACTTCCTCACTTATTATGCTCATTTGGAAAACCTGCTCATCACTTAGCCTGCTCTATTTTATTTTGTACCATCATTTTGCAGTATTTTTAAAGGTTTCTATGAATTTATTACTCACATATTTGAACCTTTCTGCATAAGATTAGCACTCAAAAAAAAACAGAGTTCTAAAGAAGAAAATGATACATATGTTATTTAAAGTTTTAAAAATGTTTAAATTATGTGAAATTGAAAAGGTGTTGATTGTACCAGTTTTGGAAGTACAGACATTATCTTTAATAAGTATATTTGAATTCAGTGAGAGAGATGTTTGATAGCAATGTGAGGTAAACATCTAATAAAAAGATGGTAAGAGCCAGAATGACGTCAGACATAAATTTACTGACAAGCAAGTTAGACTAGAAATAAATTGAAGCATGAAGTAAAAGAACTGTAATAATACTTGTCAGTGTTAAAGAAAATAGTTAGGTTGAATAGACTGAAAGCATTTGGTCCCAGTATTCTGCATGGAATTTTAGCATCTTTCTGAATCCTTAAATTTAGCATTAAATGTTTCAGAATCTTTTTCTCACTTTTCATGATTCATTTCCTTATATAATTCTATCATTATCACTAACTTTCTGTCTGACATGGTAAGAAGAAAACAGTATCCACAGACACATCTAGTCCTAGTAACTCTTATTTAAACGATTTTCATGCCACTTTATTTATAGAAAAATAATCTTTCTGGTATCACACAGACCTGACTGTGCCGATGAGCATTTGTTTACATATCCAGTTCATTCCTCAGCTCTGCAAGTGAGGAGAAAAAGGATATACTTCTAACCCTGCTGTATTTTCAAACATGAGCACCACCACATGAGAGCCAATGCAATAACAGGGAACAATAGCATATCATACTCTCAAAGTGTTCAGCTGTGGATAAAAGTGTGAACTCCTAAAATACCCCAACTGCATTCCAGTAACACATTTTATCTTCAGTCTCTGTCCACAGCACCTAGACAGGACAGGAGTCTGGGATGAGAGCCTATTGTTGTCTCTTTGAGTTTTGCTTTTGATTTCACTGAAGCCAAGATTTATTTCTTTCATTCTTTCAAGTCAGTTTTGTGAGTATTTGCTGTGTGACCTTTTGGCAAGTCATGTTCTCTGGCCTGTTGTTTTCCTTTCTGAACAATGCCTCTGTAAATATATTAAAATGCAAAAAAAAAAAATCCTGAATATTGTTGTGTACACAAGTATTAATAATATTATAACTTTCAGTTAAAAAATACAAGCAGTTGCCTATTTAAAACCAGGAGAAGTTCAAGCTAAATTATCCAATCAGATCAGTAACTGCGGTCTTGGCCAAAACTCCCAGCATGCTGAGTGTTGCATACCATGGCTCTCATTTGGTCAAATTTTTTAGAAATCACCATTAAGAGAGCAGTTGGCTACGGCTGTATTGAGCTTTCCTCCAAAGGTAGGCAGAAGGTTGCAAAACCTGGGGGCTGCATTCCATTAATAGCACAACCAAAGTGTCCTAATGACACATAGTTAAACTGTGTGCATATGCAACCTCAAAAGTGAATCTAGGTACACATAGATACTATGTATTTTTCCTATTTCCCAACACCTGGGACTGGGAGCAAGGCGTTTGGTTTGGAAACGAGGTAGAGCGAAGAGGACGGGGAAGACAGGCAGGAGAGGAGGGAGAAAAAAATATTTAATGGACAACTTCCAGTAAAAAATAACAGTTTGAAGAAAATGTTATGAATAAGTTTGAAGAGATAGAGGTGTGAACAGAATAATTAAAACAATCCAAATGTTCTTGACTAGTGAAGACAGTCTATGCTAAAATTAGAGTTGTTTTACCCTACCCAGAGGAAAGGGCAGAAGTGTTTTTGCATGGCAATTAGAGGTAAATACTTCAACAGAATTCTGAAATGTTCTAAACAGTTATTCTAGTGAATACAATTAGTCTAAAAGTGAAATTATTTCACAATCCAGAATTATTATGGGAATGATTAAATCTTTGGTCTATGAAATAAAAAACAAAGTGTTTGTTACTGTGCTTTAAACATATTTGCAAACATACAAGAAGAGATTTTTATTTTGTTCTTAACCAAAACAGCAAAAATGTGCACTTTTAGTGATGATACTGTGTGTGTAAATGATTGTTTCAGACATTTAAGTTTCCAGGGAAACGTGTTTCATATGCCAACACTGCACAGGCAAATGAAAACCTGTGTTTATTTAATCTGAGTAAGGACAGAGAATATAAAGCTGAGTTAATTCAAATGGGAAAATATAGAGCATCATCTGGCAAGTTGCATTTGTTTGTATGTAGCAGTAAAAGGGCAAAAATATTTGGAATGACTTGTACAGTAGGGCTGGATAGATAAGCAAAGCAACAGTAACAAAGAACAGTGTAGTTAAATTCTAATGATATAACATTTCACAGCAGAACCAAAGAACAATAAAGACTATTTCCCAGCCACATGTAGTAGGATTTTTGCAAACGGTATCAGACTGGAGACCTGTCAGTAATGGGATTCTGCAAGGCTCCATCTTATTGCCCTGTGCTCTTCAACATCTTCATAAATGACTTGAACACAGGATTGGAAGGAATAACCAAGTTCAGAGATTACACAAAAATGGAAGGAGCTGTTGAATCCCTCAAATGCAGGAAGCCCCTGCAGAGAGACCTGGACAAATTAGAGGACTGGGCAACCATCAACTACATGGAAACATCAACAAAGGAGAATGGCAGATCATGCACCTGGAATGGGGCAACCCTAGATGTATGGACAGACTGAGGAATGAGATGCTGGAAAGGACTACCATGGGAAGAGAGACCCAGCGGTCCTGGTCTATGGTAAGTTGAATATGAGTCAGCAGTGCCCAGGCATCCAGAAGGGCCAATCATGTCCTGGAGGGCATCAGGCAAAGCATTGCCAGCCAGTCAAGGGAGGTGATTGTCCCTCTCTGCTCTGCACTGGTGTGGTTTCACCTTAAATATTGTGTCCTGTTTGGGGCATCACAATATAGAAAAGATATAAGCTATTAGAGAGTGTTCAAAGGGGAGCAATGAAGATGATGAAGCATCTTGAGGGGAAGCCATATGAAACCTCACTGCAATCTACAAATTTCTCCTGAAGGGAAGTGGGGGGCAGGAACTGATCTTTGTGGTGACCAGTGAGACGATCTGAAGGAATGGCCTGTAGTTGTGTCGGTGGAGGTTTAGGTTCAGTAATAGAAAAAGATTCTTCACCCAGAGGGTGGCTGGGTGCTGGAACAGGCTTCCCAGGGAAGTGGCCACAGCATCAAGCCTGACAGAGTTCAAGAATTATTGGACAATTCTCTCAGGCACGTGGAGTGACTCTTCAGGATGTCCTGTTCAGGACCAGGAGTTGGACTCGGTGATCCTTGTGGATCCTTTCCAACTTGGCATATTCTGTGATTCTGTGGAATCTGTGGAAAGATGCATCCAGTCTATAGTATGAAGGGGCATAAGAGAACACAGAATGGAGAAAAAGAGAAGAGAGGGAGAGGAAGTGAAATAATAGCAAGAAACTAGATAACGTTAATCTCAGATTTAATTTGTACCTGTTTAATTTATAGCTGTAATTTATACCATTGTAAGTCAAGCTCCACTTAGGTCTTGGAAGCACAAATAAATTTACAGTTCAAATAAGTCAGCTATTTTACCGTAAAGCTCCAAATGGGTTACAGTATTGTAGTGCCTATATGATCTTTAAAACATAGTCTGATATAATTGCACCATTTTTCCTGGATGTTCTGTAAAATATGACATATCAAATCTGGCTGGAAAGCAACCCAACAGAAAAAGATCTGGAGATGCTGGTCAACGGCTAGCCCGTTGAATATGATCAGGCAGTGTGCCCAGGTAGCCAAGAAGGCCAATGGTGTCTTGGTTCATATCAGCAACAGTGTGGCCAGCAGGACTAGGGCAGTGATTATCTCTCTATAATCAGCACTGATGAGGCTGCACTTCAGGTCTGGTGTTCAGTTCTGGGCCCCTCACTACAGGAAAGACATTGAGGTGCTGGAGCATGTCCAGAGAAGGGCAACAGAGTTGGCGAAGGGCCTGGAGCAAAAGGCTTGTGAGAAGGGGCTAATAGAGCTGGGGTTGTTCAGCCTGGAGAAAAGGAAGGGCAGATCTTACTGCTCTCTGCAACAACCTGAAAGGGGGTTGCAGCCAGGGGAAGTTGGCCTCTTCTCCCAGGCAACTACTGATGGGATGAGAGGACATAACTTCGAACAGGTGAGGCTCAGGTTGGTCATCAGGAACTATTTCTTCATGGAAAGTGCTGTAAAACATTAGCACAGACTGTCCAGGGCAGAGTCACCATCCTTGGAGACGTTCAAGAAACAACTAGACATGCACTTAGTGGTGTTCAGCCAAAGGCTGGACTCAATGATCTTAGAGGTCTTTTCCAACATAAATGATTCTGCAATTCTGTGAAATGATACTGAATGTGCTGTTTGGTTCATTCATCTGATACCTAATACTGGCAACTTTTCTGTCCTGCCTTTTGAAAAGAATTGGGTTGTATGAAGATTAGAAATACCTGCAGCAGAGGTAATTTTATTGTTCTGTGATCAGAATAATACAATACGGTCCTTGTCTATTGTGAGTGCTTTTAGGAATAATAACAATAATTCAGTTAGTATTATTAATAATTATTTTAAAATATGTCAATAATAAATTACTTATTATTGCAGTAGTAATCATGAATATGCTCACTATATTTATATTCTGTATATTGCACACTACTTTAGAAAAGACTCAACACTTCAGTAATCATCATTTTAAAGACTGAATATTTTCATTTCCTTAATTGTGTGCCTTCATGCCTGTATTTCCACACTGGGTTCCAATCTAGTTCATTTTATTTGTGTAACTTTTAAAAGATTCACTTGAGAATACCTTATAATTAACATTTTTTTTTGTGTGTTGTCTTGTCTGGGTTACCTGTCTTCATCTCCCTGAAAGAGAGTGAATCTTTAGCCTTCTTGCTGAGTATCCACAACTCCCAAAATACTTAAGTGAAAAACACACTGATGCTGAGATATAAAGGCAAACATCTTCTTAAAGTGTCTAAACACCCCTCACATTAAGCTTTACTGACATTAAATTTAAGCATTTTCTAAATATAAATACGTACATATTTGTGTGCTCAGAAAATGGGTCATTAGACACATAATAATATAAATCCTCTCACCCTCAACCTTAAATAATTTAGTTACATATAACAAAATAATCACTTGGATTTTGCAGCACTTGATCTT
Source organism: Serilophus lunatus (assembly GCA_013399895.1). Classification (NCBI taxonomy): domain Eukaryota; kingdom Metazoa; phylum Chordata; class Aves; order Passeriformes; family Eurylaimidae; genus Serilophus; species Serilophus lunatus. The sequence goes on along the minus strand of VXBA01000875.1, from coordinate 933,733 downwards.
AAGTATTTATTTTCCAGACATGAGAACAAAGGTCCATGCTTTTTTGTGCACAAAGCAGTAACTTCCTTGGATTATACATTGAAGCTAAAATCATACTCTGAAATAAATTATAGGCATTGGAGGGGAAACAAACTTCTGCATTTCATATCAACATGTGGTACTGAGAATTAAAGGTGGATACCCAATTCTGATATCTAACCTAGAAGCAACAAGTAATACAAGTTCCCAAATGGAGTGTCAAAAAATGACAGCACACAGTAAAATGCCAAGACAGAAGGACAACTTTGGTGGACATAAAAATTCCAAATATTATGATTTTAGCTGAAATGCACCTGCAGTACTGGCCAAATTTATTTTTAATTGATTTGCAACCAGAAACCCATGTAACAACTGGAGAACCAAAAAAACCCTGGTGAGAGCAATCTAAATTCAGATCCATTTCTCCTGTGATATAATGTCACCATTATGTAATACAATTGACAAAAGATGGATTTTAAGGAAGAAGACTCTATAACTAATGTTTGTGCCCTGTTTTGTGGTTCTGTGGGGTTTTTTTATTTTATTTTCTCTTGAGGGGAAAAACTATTCCAGACCTACATCACTTCTTTGTATAACCTTTTATTTCAGTTCAGACCCTGTAGTAGATTTCTTTAGTTTTGTGCACATATCCATATAATAGAGAAGGCTGCATGCAGGATATATATCTTCTCTATTCCCAACCCTACTTTTTATCACAAAAGCCTTCATCAAAAATGTGTAATCCTGTGACAAAGAAATAATATCTACTTCACAGAAATCTATTTATTCTACATGTAAGCACTGTGCAGCAGACTGATTTTGAGTTAACTAACTGCCATTTCCATAAATCTCTTCAAAGTGTGTGCTGTATCAGACTGCTTTCTACTTGGTCAGCTGCAAACACTAAAAAAATCTTACACAGCCAGAATTCCTAAACATAGAGAGATGGCTCACCTAAAATTGTTCCAGAAAGGACTATTTATATTCTTCTCATGGAATTTAAGTTGTTGTGTAGATTTTGAAATTCATGTTGTTCGTCATATCACCTGGACAATGAACAGGCAGAAGGAACATGTAATGGATTTATATCAGCATATTCTACTGTAACTATTATGGAAATTTTCAGAGTGGCAAATCAGTTTTCCATAGCCCATCTGTGTCAGATTTTCCATCAAGTAGAAACTGTGATATAACAACTACTCCACAAAATTATTCCATGGACCTCGAGATAGTTCCAACATATGGACAACTGGTTTGGAAAACACCATATTAGCTCTTGGAGAATCCCAGAAAAAAGTACATGAGTTATACAAATAACAGATTAAAGTATTGCAATTCTTATAGCCTTCTAGATGTTAAAATTACAGATTAAAATATTTTTTGAAGTTAAAGTAGTCCTTACATTATGCTTGCCCACACCATGGGTTCCAAATTGCATTTCTTAACAGATGAGTTACAAGCGGTCTCTCTCTCTGCATCTCCTTCACAAATGACTTATATAATTTATTATATTGATATGTTATAATTATCTCATATGAGATGAGAGAGAAGTATTCTGAATTATAATGCTCAACAAACCCATGGAATTTAACATGCCATCTAAGCCTTAAATCTGAATATCTTGATTACACTGAAAGATGAATTTTAAAATATTTATTCTTAATTAACACCTTATTTTATAGCTTTAAGTGATTTTTTTCCTGAGTTTTACTGACATAGATGCCTAATATTATATTCTTTTGATAACAATATCCAGACAAATGGGTGGGCTTAAAGAAATATTAATAATTCTGTTCAGAACCTTATGTTATATAGAGAGGTAGAGATAAAGATGATAGACAGACAGACAGACAGACAGACAGACAGACAGACAGACAGACAGACAGACAGACAGACAGACAGACAGACAGATAGATAGATAGATAGATAGATAGATAGATAGATAGATAGATAGATAGATAGATAGATAGATAGATAGATAGATAGATAGATAGATAGATAGAATGAATCTGGGGATCTAGGGATCTATAGATGGAGACAATATAATATAGATATTCTATATAGCCTTACATTTCAAGGAAGTATTTATTTCACACCTAATTTTTAACAAAGTCATCTGTAACTTCCAACAATTTTAGCTGAAACACTTCTTGCCTAGAACTTTTGAAATCTGTATATTTAGTCATCTAAATTTCAAAGCCATCATGTTATCTTGGGTTTATTCCTAGAAACAGCAGTTAAATCACTGCAGTGCATAGTATATTTAACCCTGGTAAGACTGGTGTTCAGTTTGTCACAGTCTGGTCAAGAAAGTCTTGAAGAAGTTGAAAGTGCCTGCTTCTTGTAAGAAGGGACTTCTTGATAATTGTTCAGTTGTCATATAAGTTTGAAAATTGTATCTTCTGGAAAATCGACATGTGAAGAAAGATAACACAGGTACTCTCAAAATCCCAAGCAGTGGAAGGACTTAAGAAAATTTATTTTCAAGGGTAAAAACACTAAACACAATGGCATGGCATGTACACCAAACATGGAAGAATGTAAAACTTCCTTCCGAGCCTTCCTAATGCCTTGACTCGCCCCCCATCACAGGGGCTCCAAGGTTGTCTGTGAAAAAGTTATCTTTTTAGGGAGTTAAGTGCTCTGCAAGGCTGGAGAAGGAGAGACATCCAAGCTGTTTGTGGGAAAAAATAAAAAGAATGTTTCTTGCAGGCAGGAAAGAACTCTAAGTAAAATGAACCCTAACTCCTCATAAAAATCTTGCAAAAAAATTTTCTGCACTTACACTGATAGTATTAACCTTTTAGAACACCTATTTTATAGATATGAGGCTATAATCCTCCTACATGAAGCAGCTGGTGGTAGAAATATTGTGCATGTAAATGGAGGAAAGAACTAACAAGTAAGTATACAGTAGTGTGGTAAGTAAGCTGGGAGAGACCAGTTCAACTTCTTAGAGTGGAGTTTTAGCTATTAATAACTTGAACTTGTGCTTTAATTAGAGTTTGCAAGTTATTTTGGAATGCTGCCAAATTCAGACTGCCAAAAGACAGCCTTAGTGAGGACACAGAATCATAGACCTCAAGATGAAAGGGACCCATAAGATCACTGGGTCTAACTCCCTGCCCCTGTACCTGCAAATGCAATGCATTGACCTGCTTCCAACATTGACAGACATCTTTGTGTGGATACCCTGGAGAAGTATGTCATATTTCACCTACCTTACATCTCAGTCAGTACATCTCCATCCAAGAACTTTAAACTCTGACATTTTTCAAAGGCCAGCTCCTATCAGTGGTTGTGCTAGACCTTAATCCTGGGATCACAGAATTAACTAGGTTGGAAAAGACCTTTGAGATCATCAAGTCTGACCTATTACCTAACACCATCCCATCAACTATAACCATGGCACTAAGTGCCACATGCAGTCTTTTTTTAAACACTTCCAAGGATGGTGACTCCATCACCTCCCTGGGCAGCCCATTCCAATGGCCAATCACTCTTTCTCTGATGAATTTTTTCCTAATGTAAATAATAGTATAATAATATTAATAGGCAATCTGTCAAGTGACAGCGCTATGATTTGCACGCATATTTACAGGTATTTTTGTCCTAGTTACAGGGGCCAGGACCAGTTTATCACTACGTGGGTATAACCAAAACTGTATATTCCATACCCTCTATGTCATTTCTGATGGATTGTTAATAATTAGTCATCTTTGGGAGCTGCTCAGGGCACACCTGACACCACAGGCCACAATAGATAAGGAAAGAGACAAACCCTGTGAGGCAGGGGGGTGTCTCTTTTCACCAATGACTCAGCTGTGATAAGTCCACTGGAGAGGCATTAATACATTCACAAACATCTGAAGGGATCATCTCTGCTAAAGGGCCAATAATGGATCCAGGTCCGCTGGCATAATAGGCAGCTGCAGTGACCTAGACCATCAAAGATTCAAAAAATATCCCATGACTCAGAGTTAAACCACGTATTGTGAAACTCTCTGCCCTGGGGGAGGTACTGGGAATTCCCACCTGAACCTGAGCATATACGATCTTCAGGTTTTGGGACTTCTGGTAGCACTTGCATCCAGAGGAGGAGCAGAACTTTAAAAGGACTGTAACTGCTACTGTTGATGAAACTGTGACCATTACTTTGGCAGAACGGTGACCATCATCTTGACAAGAAGGTTTCCTTCACTTCTGCCTTGCACGCAGGGGAACCACGTGGTGCTCAGCACAGGAGTTACTGAGCACTGTGCTGTTCTTGTTCCAGGGTGCTGGATTATACTCTGTCCTTGTGGATCAAAACCAGTTTTACTTTGTGTCATTGTAAGTATTGTAATCTTTTCAGTAAATTGTAACTTTGGTTTGTAATCTCTTAAACTGGGTTCATTTCTCCCACCTGTTACCTTTTCAACCAGGATAATTTCCAGAAAGGGTGTGTCCATTTGCACTCCTCCCATAACACATATTAAATAAATGGTAAATGTGAACACCACAGAAACCTGGATATTGTGCCTCCTGTTCCCAGATTTTTGGGGTTTTTTCTTCCTTTCATCATTAGAAAACCCACCCAGATGATGGGTGAGATCAGACAGAGATGTCCTGCTCTAGGAGTGTTAATGCCAAAAAAAAGCTTTTGCATTGGTTTGAAGCTAACTTAGAAAGCACACACGCTACACCACTCTAGTTTTATTTTTAATACCAATAATATTTAATTAGGAAAAGTTTTAGATGAATTAATGTATAGGGTCATGACCAGCGTCCTGTCCTCTGTAAAGCTGTCTGTAACCAGGCACACATCAAATGCTGGTAATCTCTCTCCCAAATGTCTGCCTTGTGCCGTCCTCCTTCAGGTCATCACTTGCAGCAGGCTCAGACTCCTGGGGCTCCTACAGGCAGAACTGATAGATACCACATCCTTCATCACCTGTGAGAGTGGGGGACTCATAGCTTCTCATATCGACTCAAGGTTTACTCAACTCCCTTCTCTGCCTGTATTTTTTTCCTGTTATTTTACCCCTAGATCTTAAATTCTTTGGAGAAGAAGCCATCTCTTCATGCTTTGTTTGTACAATGCTTTACACAACGGAATTCCATTCAAGGACTTCCAGGTGCTCCAACAATGAAAACAATTTTGAAAGTAACTCTCTGAATGTTTGCTATTTTACAGAAACTATTTACAAGATAATGATTGTTTAAATGTAGCCTGTGATAAATCAGCTTGATATTTGATTCAGTTTCCTCACTTTTGTTTATGTAGAATGATTTCTCCTTGCTATTGAAATTTATTGAAGGGCTGAGCATGAGATAAATCAACAATACCTTTAGAATATTCAGCCATTAAAATGGGCATTCCATGCTAAAAATCCATATGGTTAAGAGAGTGACAGAACCATGATATCAAAGATAAATGGATAATGGCATTATGAAAATTATACTCTTTGAAACAGTAAATATTACCAAAAACAAAGGATCAAATAACTGTCAGCTGCTTGAAAGCAATGATCACTTTGTTCCATGGGAAAACACAATGCGCCTTGACTTGTTGCAGAAGAAGGATCTCTGGCTCCCTCAGGTGAAGGGAATAGCTGACGTACTCTCCCACTATATTAAAATCAAATTAATCTACCATGCTTTTTGGTGTCATCTATCCCTGAGAACATGTTTAACAGGCTGAATTAGAACAGATAGTTAATCTCCTTTTTTTCTTTTTTTTTCTTTTCTTTTTTTTTTTTTTTTTTAAGTTCATGGCAAATTATGTGGTATTTCAATTTCTGTTATATTTGGCTACTTCATTGTTGTGATATTATGTTTGACAGTTACCTTTCAAAACAAGGCCCAAATTGTAATTATAAGTATTTACCAGCTTTTGTGGTTGAGATAATTATACACTTGCTCCTCTCCATAGCATGTCCAATGACCAGCTATCACATATTTCTTAAAAATGTTCTTTCTGTCCCTTAAACTTACAATGTATGTAACTTCAGTGAACTTGCTGTAATAAACCATAGACATATAACCCCTCCCAGAAAAACATTCCTCCCAAGACTGCAAGAACAGAGTGATAGGAAGCAGAAAGTAATATTTTGTCAGATGATATTCCTTTCCTATTTTTTTATAAACTTCCTTGACTTCCATTAGCAAATTTTCAGAAAGGAGTTTTTTTTAAGTGAAAGAGTGAGCCTTAGGGTTCATCAAGGTATAAAAGTTGACAAGCTCAACATTTGCAAGTGTGTATGAGAATTTAATGTTGAAAGGACATCTGAATTATTAACATGTACTAGTAGAATCAGAAATAGTAATGTTTATCTAGCAGACTTTACACATGATAAAGGTTCCACACAATATGTAGATGGTTAATCTACAGTTTACTTCAGTATATATAAATCCTGACAGCAGGAGATTTGCTGGAACAGTATAAGCTCTATCTGAATGAGCAAATGGAGCTACTTGGGAAAATAAAAAGCTCTAAGCACTGATTATACGCAGTACTGAAGATGATGCATTGTAACCTAGTTTTAACACAGTAAGCTGTATAAAATGTTTTACCCCTAAAGCTAGATAAAAGAAATTGTATTCTATTTGCACGACTTCTCCCTTCTCTCCTCACACACACCATGTTTCTTGGAAGGCAATGTTTCTCTGTGTTCTTGGACAGTGGCACTAGTTTTGCCATATGTAAAATACTGTGTTACTAAATAGCTAACAACAAAATTAAATTTAGTATTTACTTCTCAAAAATGTAAACATGAGTCAAAGTGAGGAAACATTCTCTTCAGCTCATATGCACATACTCCACTATCCATTTCAATTTCACTCAGTCTGGTTCTTGAATTGAAAAAAATGACACCACCAGTAGATTATATTTTGTAATCTCTAAAGCAAGCATATTCAGGGGGTTTTTTTGTTATCGATAGCAGGGGTGGTTTCAGCCTTTTCCTTTACTCTGCATGGGTATTTCATTATAGGTCTTTTGTTGCTGTTTCACCCTCCAGAATCTGGTTTACTTCAGGCTAGTTCTTCCTGGTAAGCAGAGAATTTTTTCTTCTGTTTTTATAACCCATTCTAATTTGATTATTTCAAACTGAATCTGGGTATTTCAGAAATTATTAATAGTTCTGTTAGGCTTGAAAAAATATCCATATGGGAATAAGAATTATATGCGATATAGATGCAATCAATGTGTCTTATTTTTCATAAGAATGTTGTTTCTTTTTTATTATAAGTTTGTTTGGGGTTTTTTTTTCTGTCATAATGACTGTTAATTCTCTCATTTTGCTGTCACTTTATAAGTTGACACTCAGGTTTATTCTGTCTCACTAAAATTTGAAGCTGTTCTCTAGTCTCATAGTCTGCATGATTTCTGCAACTCCAAATGACATCTCTTCAGCCACCTTCCCTTAAGGGACTTGAAAATCTTCTAAGCTTTAATTGGGATCTAGAGTTTAAAATGAGTTTTCTGCTCCTGCTCTTGTTGTCTTTACTTGCCCGCTGATTTTTTTTTCACTTTTGGTGGGAAGCCAGCTGCTATCTGAGCTTTTTCTTTTGTACTTTTTTTTTATTGTCATCTCAAGTCAAAAATAAAATACCTGCACAAAAATGTAGGTTTCTCTCTGCCACTTGTATCGGATTTCAGATACTCTTTACTATCTCTTAAATTCTGAGGAGCTGCCATTCCACCTCTAAAGGTTTCCTTTCCTAGTCAGAAAGGATAATCAGCTGCATAATGCATACTTTCCCTCTAGCTTTCTACTTATTCCTGTCTTATGCCTATAGTTAGGTATTTGTCATATCCAGTCATTTTTCCTCATAGACTCTTCCTCATAGAGAGCTATAATCTTATAGAGGTATTATCTTACCCTTTGTTTCTACCTCATCTGGTTTACAACCTTATGATCTAATGTTCTCCAGTTTACCTAACGACACCTTTTCCCCCCTTTTCCTGCCTACCCTGGTGCAGTGATGTTCCCAAGTTATCCAGCTTCTTGCTCTTCCTTCCTTCTTCCAGGGCACTCAGTCTCATGGCTTTTGTAAAGGAATTCCCCTGACTCTACAGACGACAGAGAGAGAGAGACAGGCGTCTCTGATGGAAATTCACAAATCCTGAAACAAGTGTCCTACATTAATGGAATGGGTCATCTGGTGATCTTTATTTCTATCCGTCTTTTCCAGGGTTACTAGATTAGCTTTATTTTTTGCTGTATTTAGGTAAAAGAAGTTAGGAATACCATTCAAAGCAAGGTAGATTTGTCATGTATGTCTTTTCTGCTACTGTGTGTACTCATTCAATGAATGTCTATTTTAGATAGAAGTTGGGTAAAATTAACCCAATGCAGATGCTAAGAAGAGATCATTTCCTCAAGAGCAAAAAAAAAGTAATCACTTTAGTAACTTCAGTTATGGACATTGAGTTTTCACCTAAAATCCGTTAATTTTGCCTCATGAATAAATTTTGAGTTTATTTGAAAGTTTGAACGTGTACATTTGTACATTTTTAAAATAAAACTCGCTTGGTGAGATCATCACTCTAATGCTGGGATCTTACAAGAGCATATCGTAAAATGCAACCACATTTCTTTCCTGATCTTTATTTTTTAGTTTATTGTTAATTACGCACATTTGTAGATGTTTGTCTAATCTATTTGAAAATAGGTTAATTATTCTTCCTTGTTGACCTTTAAGAATATGATTTTTTTATATCATTATAGGAGAGAGACACCTTCATTATAGAAATATGCTTGCATCCTCTACTTTATCTGTATACATGCATGATGAATTATCAGGCAGTAAAATCAGTTGCTACTTATCCTAATGGTAGAAGCCTCCAGGGGTGCCTCTGAAATTTAACCGAGGTTAAGAGAGGAAAAGCAGCAGAAATTTGGTGTTTGTCAGACAACATTTTTCTCTCGTATTCCAGAAGAATATAGTATGATACTCTGTATCAGTTTACTGATACCTGAAGACCAATCATAATAGTATACCACTATTTATGTCTTTCATCCAGATCATTAACTGTGTTTTCTCCAGCTGTGTTCTGAGACAAATTTTCCCTTTATACACTGAACCCTGGAAGTAATTATAGCTTAAGTAAGAGTCCACCTACAGTTGGTGCTTAGGTCTACTCAGTACAGAAGAGGACAATATTCATCAGGGGAGGACTCAATCATCTTTTCTTCTGCTGACAGTCATGGCAATTCCAATGCAAATGTGCAGAAAATATAACTCAGCTTCTAGAAGAGGTAGTCTGGCTTCATTTTCAACTCTCAGTGGTGCATAAGGTTTTTTCAATGCAAAATTCTTTGTAAAGAGGAGTTGTTGTCTTCCATTTCCTCTTCAGCATTTCTTGTTAACAGTGACAAGAACTGTGGCTTGTCCTATACAGGCAGCATTTCAGAAGAAGTCCTAATGAGCCAAATGCTTTCTCCCAACCAGAGTTTGAATTTTCTTTGCATTTTAACTCTTCCTTTTGTTATGAAAGTGCACACTCAAATGAAGTTCTTTGGCTCCCTGCTGCTTTGCTTTTATTTTCCCAAAGTCCATGCTCTCCACCTCCTCTCATCATGGGAAATCACTCTCATGTTACTGTACTGAATGTTTCGAGTGCTTTCCTGCCTTCAGGTGAAAAAACCTGAGAATGTGTGACGAGCTATAATGAGAGAAATAGGTAAGCAGCCAGGAAGTCCATGTTGCTTGCCCCTATTAACTTTCGGAACAATGTTTGTTTTAGTTTTAACTTGCTTACTTTTTTCATTCGTTTTCTCTGTCAGCTATATAACACATAATAAAAGCCCTTGTTGTTTTATGAAAGTCTTCTTTCTCCTTTGGGACTAAACAAAATAATATTTTCTTAAAAGGTAATTTGCTTGAGAGATTTTCTTGGTGTGATTCAGTGCATTCTTGAAGATAGCTCTGAATTTATGCAAGCCAACCTTTTCCATCAAACCATGCAGAATTAAGCATCGAGCATATTTTGGTTTTAGAACAAATATTTAAATCAATAGCAAAGCCATTGAGAACAGCTGTCACACTCGATAGCAGTAATTCCATGTTGGTTTTGATGCATTTTCTTTTCTAATCTTTAGGAGATCCTTAAAACTAATTTGGCCATTAGAAGGAGAACAAAATCAGTGGCTTCTGTGAGTCAAATGGACACACATTTTTCAGTGCAGACCATGCAATTACTTTATTTTCATATCTTATCACAGTGTCTCCTGAGCAGTCTATCTGCCTTATCATCTGCATATATTGACAGGCAAACACTTATAAAGTTTGTCAGTATATAAGGTGATTAAAGGTATTACTCACAGAATAAACACCTTAGTCACTGTCCTCCCTACTCCTGAAACAGTCTGGCATTGACAAAGAGAAAGAACAAGAAAAATCAGAAAACACAAGATTGCTGGGGTCTAATTCAACCATCCCTGAAGTTAGAGGAAGATTTTTCACTAACATTAGAGGAGATGGATCTGCTGCTAAGGTCATACAGGTCATAGACAATGTTTGAAGTTTTCCACAGAATAACTTGTAGTATTTTTGAATTAAAACTGAGCTGGGCTGTGAACAGACTGCAAAGTGAGTAGGAAAATAGATGAATTCTTTTCCTGGCATCTGTTGAGCAGAGCCAGGAGTTTGGGTAACCTGCTAGGGAAATGGAACTTTATACTGTTGAGAAGAAGTAGGATGTAACTGATATTGCAAATATATGGTGAAATGACCTATACACCTGGAATTTAAAAATAGTTAGATGAAGCATATTTACTAAAAAAGAGTAGGCAAAAGGCGTGAGGGTGGCATTCCATATTAGAGAGCTGGTAATCTGTGTTAAGAGCTGTTGTCTGGAGAGAAAAATTGTATTGTTCTGTGTAAATCCAGTTTTAAAGACTGGTTGTTGTACACAGTATTCTGGGAAACATCACTGAAGTTTTAAAAAATGATAGATGATGATTTTCTAACACAAAAGGTACTGAATGTAACATAAGGTAATTCAATTTTGAGCATCATTATGTTGAATAAAGATGAATGATTGGGAGGATCTAATTACATCCATTATGGGAAACCAGAAGATAGTAGTATATATATTTGATACTTCAAATAAATGAATTTTTCAAACCTGGAGAAAATTGAGATAATTGGTTAGGAACAATAAATACAGCCAGCCAACTGAGAAAGCAAATTTGAAGTTGTTTAACACGAATTTATTACACGTCTAGAAACAACATATAATAGCTAAGGAATACTATACTAACATTTTAAAAGCCCTCCTACTTGAAGAGTGAGGTGGATGCATCAATTAAAATTAATATATATATATATATATATAGCAAAATGGGAGAAATAAAAGGTGAGAGTAACAATTGTAAATTATGAACTGTGGTGAAGAGACATGGAAATGCAAACACATTAGGAAAAAGTGAGTCTCCCAGGAATTCAAACAATAACATAACAATTTTTAAAAATTATGAAAAAAAGCCATGTTTATTGTAAAAATTTGAAACAAAAAACCTAATTACACACAGAATTGCACACAGAATTAACAAGGTTGGAAAAGACCACAAAGATCATCAAGTCCAACCTTTTACCTAACTACACGACCTATCCAACACCAATCCATCATCTAAACCATCTAAACCAAGTAAACCATGCCACTAAGTTCATCATCCAACCTATCCTTAAACACATCCAGGGACGGTGACTTCACCACCTCCCTGGGAAGCCTGTTCCAATGGGAAATCACTCTCTCTGTGAAAAAGTTTCCCCTGATATCCAACCTGAACCTCCCCTGACGTAGCCTAAGACTGTGTCCTCTCATCCTGTCACTGGGAGCCTGAGAGAAGAGACCGACCCCTGCCTGACTACAGCCTCCTTTCAGATAGTTATAGACAGCGATAAGGTCACCCCTGAGCCTCCTCTTCTCCAGGCTGAACAACCCCATCTCCCTCAGCCGTTCCTCATAGGGCTTGTGCTCCAGCCCCTTCATCATTCATGCTAACAATTAAATAAATCTTGAAGTATGTGTCTATATATATGACTGTGTATACCTGTCTAAAAGCACTAAAACCACCAGTAAAACAAAGTTAAAAAGGAAGGCATGAGTTAACTCCTACAGAGCACCATGTAAGCTATTCCGTTCAAATGGAGAGGTAGAAAAACTCACCTACAGATAAGTATTAAGGGAATGAATTAGAGAACAGTATTTATAAAACATGCAGATAAGATAAACATTGCCACTGTGACAGTTGGAAATTTTCTCTAATATTTATAAGACATGAGGCAAAATATCCAAAACTGCACAGTTTTGAAGAGTATAGAAAGTAAATATCAAAAATTTATTTGTCATCACTAGCCAAGATGAACACCAGTGACATAGTGAGCACTGGACTGATGACATTCCTTGTCCCCCTTGTTGCATACAAATGATTCCCACCAAGCCACAGAAACACAAACACAGGAGTGTGTAGATGTGAGAATATGAAAATTTAGAGACTTTCTAATTTAAGACCACCTTCTTTTTATCTGAGAAATCTCAATGAATTTTGCTACATTTATTTCATGCATTTCCAGCAGTAGGTGCAAGTTCTAAAGCTGTTAACTCTGAAAAAGAGATGCAGCTGTTCATAAGTTTTTCCTGTAGAGAACCAGGAGGATGTGCTCATAGCATAGGAGAAGACTGTGCCATTTTCCCAGTATCACAGTATCAGCAGGGTTGGAAGAGACCTTAGAGACCATCAAGTCTAACCCATAATCTAACAGCAACCGATCACCTAAACCTTGGCACCAAGCACTTCATCCAGCCTATTCTTGAACACCTCCAGGGTTGGTGACTCCACCACCTCCCTGGGCAGCCCATTCCAATGGTGGGTCACCCTTTCAGTGAAGAATTTCTTCCTAATATCAAGTCTAAACCTCCCCTGATGGAGCTTGAGACTGTACCTTCTTGTTCTGTCACCAGTTACCTGAGAGAAAAGACTGACCCCTGCCTGACTACAACCTCCTTTCAGGTAGTTACAGACAGTGATAAGGTCACCCCTGAGTCTCCTCTTCTCAAGACTAAACAACCCCAGCTCCCTCAACCGCTCCTCACAGGGCTTGTGCTCCAGCCCCTTCACCATCCTCGTTGCCCTTCTCTGGACACATTCCAATAACTCAACATCTTTCTTATACTGAGGGGCCCAGAATTTTTTTGGATGTAATTTTTTAAGATAGGCATCATGCTATTCTGCATAAGACATTAAAAAGTTAAGTCTTAGTGTGCACACTCTATTTTGTGGACACACATTAAATGCCCAGCAGAGAAATGGACATCTCTGAAAAGAAATTTATCTCACCTCTGCTAAAAATCTGTTGTAAGATAGCTGTGCACCATATATAAATTGAGGTCCCTAATTTTTCCATGCTCAGTCTTGGACAATTACCTATGAGAACCACAGTTGTTACTTAAAATAGATGTTAACATGTATCTTGATAGTATTTTGAAAGTGGAATGCCCAGCAAGTTTTCACCTGGGGGACACAACGAAAGATCTCTCTGACCTGGTAGTACTCTTATTCAATTGATGTTACAAGTGGAATTTTCAGAAGATTGTGGGTATCATCCTGATATTTTAAAAGCCATGTAAATATTGACTAGTGAAAGCTGGCAACAATGCGGAGAAAAAAGAATGTAATTTTTAATACAGATTTTAATTAATAGAGAATAAAAAGCTAGAAAAATGGCTAGTGTCAGTCATGTTTTTGGAGGAGTCCTCACAGTTCTTATTAAACGCACTTCATATAATTCTTTTATGACATTGTAATTTAGGCAGTGAAAGATAAATAATATATTTACACTTTTAAAAGAAATTTTGACACATTAGTATGCAACATGCTAATTTTAAAATTAGTGCAACAATCGAATACATCTTAAATGGATTAACAACTACCTAAGTGACAGATTCCAAAAAAGTTACTGTCAGTGTGGATCTATTGTCAAGGGAATGAATTTCCAGTAGGGTTGTAAGGTTATCTAGTAGAATAATTTGCAGCTGGTCGAGTATTATTCAATGTAGTCAACAGTGGTTTTCGAAGAAGACAAAAAAATCACTAATGATCACAGTGGTGGCTAAGAAAGGAAAAAGACCATGGAGATCAACAAGCAAGTATCTGTTATCATGGTAGGAGATTAAGGGATTTGCTATGTTTGTAATTCAGTACTTATAAAGTTGTTTCCTTGGACAAATACCACAGCAACACAAGCTTGCACCTGTTTGATAAAGTTATTTATTTTAAATAGAAAGAAATGTTAAACAACATAATTAAATATTTTGTGGAATTCTATTGAAAAGCAGGGTTCTTGAATTTATCTCCTTACTCTTCTGAGAAGATCCATGAAGAATTCTTTCCAGTATTGTTTCTGTGTCTAACCCATGTTCATGCAAGGAATCAAATAAATAGTTGGGGAAAATAGTTAGATTTAAATGGACCATTCCAGTGGAGTAACTACACATGGTGACAGGCAATCAGAGCTAATTTGGCTGTCTGACATATGACCATTGTATTCTGTATATAGTAGAGTTGTACTAACTGAATAATTTTCAGTTAAATTATTCTTCATTTCGTAATTTATTTTTCCATATGATTAAGTCTTAAGGAGAAATTATTTTCTCCTTTCTTTTTTTAACCTTGCTTTTCACTCCATTTTATTTCACTGTCTTTTGGCATGCCTCAGCTCTGACTGTGATTTGGTATTCTTTGTTTTTTAGTAACCTTTCAATTTGAATGGTTTTTTCAAAATGTCATATTTCAGGTTAAAATAACCTATCAATTGAAATATTTTAATTGTGACTAAAAGTCTTAAAACTGAATATTTAGGGAATTTTGATATTTTTCTCAGAGTGCTTTGCTGTTCTCATCTATGATTTTTTCTATAAGCATTTTATTCCTTAGGGAGATGCTTGCCCTGAGGTGAAGGAGGGTGATAGCAGAAAGCCCATTTTTTTGCATTTAACACTGATTCAGATGTCAGATATTTTTAAATAAGCAGCCAGTCTTGCTGATGTAAGAAACACATATATGTACAAATATTGCAGTCAAAACATTAATAAAATGTTTTAATGTGCAGATATAATTTGGGAATCTTGTTCTACTTGTTTTGTATTGCAGGTGAATTGGTGATTCCTGATGGTACTTGTCATACTTAGATGCTTCCTCTTGGGGGTGTTCTGACAGGGTGAAGAGATAGCTGCTGGCTGAGTCTGACTTCTTGCATGCCCTTTCTGCTCTTATCCTTGTTAGTTGAGCCCTCAGTTCTTCCGTGGCCCAGGCTTGCCTATGGCTAAGCCTGTTCTGGGTGTTTGATATGGACCTCCACCTAGGCACACATACTCACTCAATGACAAAAGCCAGTCCACTTTCATCCTCAGTCTACGATGAAAATACTCAAGACTTGCAAACATCTTGTGACACAAAGGAAGATGCAGACTGCTGGAAAAATTTGCGTTCCCTTCCTACACAGGGTGGAGAAGTGATGGCAAATACCACAACCACTCTTCAAAGTGCTCCATGACAGAGGACTGTTTCAAAAAGTCCATCTCCTCTGTCCCCAGGTATGGAAGTGGTTTTCCCCTGTGCTATTCTATTTTGTAAACAGATCACCTTAAAGCAGCATATTCAGAGCTAACATATTTGACTTTGCTCTAGAACAGCTGAAAATAAAACCACTCAGACAGGAGCTCTTCCCAGACAGAATGCTGAAGCTAAAAGCTGGGAGGCAATTTAGGGAACAATTTGGGCCAATTTATTTCCTTTTGCTGCTCATTTTTAATTGATGCCTCACAGCTAAGGCTGTTTATGCCAGAATTTGGACATGAGAACACAGCATTAGAAGATTTAGTAAAAGCAACTGCTCAGGCTGGGCTGGACCAAATGTGCATTGACAAGTGCAGCAGGAATTACCCGAGTCCCTCTTCCACCAGCAAGGAATCAGCAAAATACTGTCATGCTCTGTCTGCATTTTCTGTGCACTTGCTTCTCGGAGGGGGGCACAACAGTCACCTTCAGCAGCATCCATGAAAGGATTTCTTTTTGGAGGAGGAATTTTCCACATATACAGGTCACCTAAAGCAATGCTGTAAGGTTGCTGAGAAACTGAAAACCAGAGAATACAACACGATGCCTGTACATGTTATATTACGTTGACAGCAAAATAAGAATTTAGTGAAGATATCTTTTTCTAAACTAAACTGTTTAAACTTTGTAATGTTCAGGAAAGTGTCTTTACTGAAAGTATTGCTTTTAGAAAGGTAAGAACAAGTGAGCAAATACAAAATGAGTTTTGAAGTCTGATGAAGTGACTTTTGTTCTTTGAGTTCTCATGGCCTTCACTAGCATTTTTAGCTATTTTCTAGAAATCTGACAACATGCTGATACATGAAACATTTATTATTATTATTACTATAATTTTTTTAAATGGAAAACCAGTTTCTGACAAGGCGGGAAAACCACTGTCATTTTACGACATACATGCTTACTGTAATGGCATGTTTAGTGTTCTCCCATTTCTCTCAACTCACCATGTTCTATTTCTAAACAGCTGCAAAACCAGTTATGTCTACAATGTTTGCTTTCTATTAGTAACCGAGAGCTGAAGTTTACACACTATGGGGAATAAATGTCAAAGATGTCAGAACGGAAAATTTATAGGTTCTTTAGAAATGTTCAGTTTGGAAATTCTACACTCTAAACTTGAAATTGGTAACCACTGATACATAATTCTAAGAAAGAACATATAGAGACAAAAATGGGTTTGTTTAATAAGGTTTGAATTCACAGGATGAAAAAAAAGCCCACGGTCATCCACTGTGGTCTGTGTTAGATATTGAATTAAATTATTTGATATGAACAACAGCCAAGACATGTTAGAGGTCAGAATTGTGCTACACTCTGATTAAACTGACAATGAAGCATGGAAAAGCAGACACCTGTTGGGAGGACTGTAAATGGCTGTCTGAAGTGATAACATCTCAAACTCTTCTGTTTTGATTTAGGTTGAGACTAGTCCTATAAACATTAATAGACTAAATTCAACAGGGGAGAAGCCATTGTGAGGGTCAGGCCTGTGCTGACATTTACCTGCAGTTTAATTATACAGTGACCCTTTGGGTCGGCAGATACCGTTTGAAGTCCCAATTGCAGGTTAAGCAGCAAAACAATAATGCTCTGAGTATAGAACAAATGAGATAAGCTTGGTACAAACCGCAAGGAACTGAGAAAACATCATTGTTCTTATGTTAATGTGGAAGATGGCTCTGTGAATTTATCTTCCTGGGTTTTTTTCATAGATTTGGTTTATTTATGGTGCTTTTAAAGTAAATCAGTTACACCAATGTTCCCCAAGGACTGTTTCAATAAGAAGGAAATGAAATTCTGTTCTTTAGGCAGCTATCTAACTAGCCAGTCAGTGAAAGCCAAGATTAAAAATGGCATATCAAAAACTACTGTTGCATATGTGCTACCTGCATCCTGGATACAGCCAGATATCTAGTCTTTTTAAGAAAGTAGACTGTTGGATGGCAGAAATGGTAGAATTTTGAATACTTCTGTGAAGTTCATGTACAAAAGATATGCTAATTGCCCTACAAGATAGTTGGGTCATGAGACCTGCATTAGAATGGAGCTAACACATCGTTGCTATTTGAGTGACTAAATACCACGAGCTGTGTAGCTGAACATCCCAGCTACTGAATGAAATGACATCTGTGACCTACACAAAACCAATGCTGAAGTCATGGAAAGCAACAACAAAAGAGATATCTAGTCGATAACTTTATTATTATATCAGTAATAATAACTGAAGTACTTCTATTTCAATACTTAAAAGCATAGACCTTTTTAACTGAAGTATACTAGGGTATGTATGTTATATGATTTCTCCAGCTCTAAGTCAGATGAAAGCTGAAGATATTTGCATCTAGACTGAAGCCGAGTGAATTAGGCAATGCTGCTCTTTCATACAATGAGCACTCCATTTTTCTCATTGACCTGGAGGAAAAATCACTGCTCTAATCCTTCTTTTCTGGTTCGTATTCATCTCACAATCTGCCCAATCTGTGGCTGGAAGAGAAGGACAATGCTTTTTGCACATTGATGATTATTTGGTGTTTGACAAATTGCCTCTCTTCAGAGTCCTCCTTCTGGTTCAGGTTTGGAAGTACTTGTATTACTTAGAAGTGAGGTGCTGGGTGTGAGCTGAGACAAGTGCCTGCTTTCTTGATGAGCTCCATCAGAGATGAGCTCCTAGACTGCCTTTACAGAAACTATTTGATGGGTATAAAAGTTGAGAGATTTGATAGAAAATACCAAAGGCAGAAGTATGCCTGAAATTCTGGTCTCTCACTTGGCCTCATGGTCACAATTGTAGATAGGAAAGTCTGAAACTATGACTTAGACCATTAAACTCACCTCTTTTGCTTTAGCTCCTGAAGGCAGTCGGTACCATTATCCACTCTGGATGTGGGAGAGGAGTGGATTGCCCCTTTTGTGAGGGGGCCTGTTTTTGTCAGGGATTCATAACTTTTGCAGAGCAAATAGGATTGCGCAGTTTTGGTCAGAGTCTAGATGGGTTTGACCCAAATCAAGTCCTTCTGTCAGGCCAGAATGGCAAACATGAGCATAAATGCTCAGATTTCATCATGTCATGGGTGCTGTTAGATACATGGAAGTAAAAATTTCTGCAGAACCAGTTCACTATATTCTCCCCCCTACATTTCTTCTGTCATCACAAAAAAAAAAAAAATGCCTGACCAGTCTGACTAATATGCATTTCTTAAATTAATTTTTGTAGCATAAAAAGAGAAATATCACAGAAGCATCTTTCTTAAATTGGATCCTTTTATTAATACCTATTATTCAAGTATTTGGTTGGTTTTGTGCTGATGGAAATGAAACCACATAAAAGTGTAACTTGTCCTTTAATGCAGAGAAAAGGGAAAAAGACAAATAAATGTACACAGGATTCTGTGAAATTAAAATGCCACTCTTTTTTATTTTTTTTTTCACTGGATAAAATAAGTAAAA
The DNA here is from genome assembly GCA_013399895.1 of Serilophus lunatus. NCBI lineage: Eukaryota > Metazoa > Chordata > Aves > Passeriformes > Eurylaimidae > Serilophus > Serilophus lunatus. The sequence goes on along the minus strand of VXBA01000875.1, from coordinate 914,660 downwards.
CTATGTTCCTTTCTGAAACTGTTCAGGGAAAAAAAAATATTTTTATGTCTTGCATGTATTTTTAAACACCTAAATAAGTTCGCACAATCCAGAACCTCAGCTGTGAGAAACATCACTTTAGTAGTGGACTTATCAAGAGCAAAGGCCGTGTGAGGCACACAGGAGCTGCAGAGGAAACACAAGCATAGTCTGGTACACTTTAATACCATTTTCTCTTCAGAGGCCTGTTAGCAATTTTTAGACTGAACAGAATTGTCATTACTGGATCTATATACAATGCTATTTTAATTGGAATGGAACTTGTACAGATGATGCTAGAGATGCTTAATTTTACTGATATTGAACCTATTTCATTAGTATATATGTTGACTGAATAACTATGAACCTTCTAAAATGTGCTTCTAATCAAATCAGCATTAAATATTAACTAGAAACCCGACTCTATCATTCAGTCACGTTCTCTTTTTCCCAGCTTATCATTACTTGTCTATTGATAGAAGCTGTTATTTTTGCTGATAATTTCATTTATCATAAATAAACATATTTCTCATGACTGTTGCTTAATTAGCTGAACGTAGCAGTACTTACATCATGCAGCTACATGAAAACAGTATTCAGTGGAGGACAGGTTTGGGAGTGCAGCTTCCAGTAAACTTTTTTGCCTTTGTGCTATCTTTTCTTTCTCTTTTTCCTCTTCAGGGAATATTTGTCCTAGGATTGCCGTACGCTCTCCTCCACAGTGGATACAGTGGCCTACTTCTTATTGTCTTGGCTGCAGCATTATGCTGTTACACAGGCAAAATTCTAATCGCTTGCTTGTATGAAGAAAATGAAGATGGGCAACAGGTAAGAGTGAGAGACACGTATGAAGATATTGCAAATGCCTGCTGCAAAAAGCTATCTCCCAAACTAGGAGGCATAGTTGTCAATGTGACCCAAGTGGTGGAACTGATCATGACATGCATTTTGTATCTGGTTGTTAGTGGGAACTTGCTGTCACACAGTTTTTCATACGTACCAATGACTGAGAAAACTTGGTCCGTAATTGTATTTGTTACTCTGTTGCCTTGTGTATTTATCAGAACTCTCAAAATTGTTTCCAAACTCAGCCAACTTTGCTCCTTGGTTCATTTTGTTATCATCGTTGTAGTGATGACTTACTGTCTCACACAGACACATCAGTGGTCCTGGGCGAAATTCAGGCTCTCCGTTGAATTTGAGGACTTCTTGATTTCCATAGGGGTGATCATTTTCAGTTACACTTCACAAATATTTCTTCCCACACTTGAAGGTAATATGAAAAACCCAGAGGAATTTAGGTTTATGCTGAATTGGACTCACTTTTTTGCCTGTATCTTGAAAACCACCTTTGCACTGACTGCTTTATTGACTTGGGGTGAAGAAACAAAGGAAGTTATTACTGACAACCTGCCATCATTTCTTAAAACGCTAGTGAATTTATGTCTTTTAACCAAGGCTCTGCTTTCTTACCCTTTACCATTTTTTGCAGCCACAGAAATTGTGTATTCTTGTATTTCTAAAGGCAACCCTTCCAATTACAAATTTCCTCTACTTGCTCTGAGTGTAAGAGGCTCATTTCTCTTGTTAACTCTGCTGATGGCCATGTTTACACCACATTTTGCCCTATTGATGGGTTTATCAGGCAGTGTAACAGGTGCTGCTATGACTTTTCTTCTTCCTTCTCTTTTCCATTTAAAACTCAAATGGAAAAAACTGTCTTCCTTAGAGAAATGTGCAGATATTTCTGTTTTTATTTTGGGCTTCCTTTGTAGCCTTGCAGGCATAGTTTGCTCAATAAAGGGGCTTCTTGAAGTATTTGGAGGAGTGTAAAAGGTTTCTTGAAAGACAAATAAGGACCAAATCTTATGAATGCTTTTACCTTGTTAGTCAGTACATAAGAGATTTTATCACTAGGTAGAATTAAATACACGCTTACAGGTTTGCAGAATCAAGGTTTTAACTGGAAAAGTATGTAGCTCTAAGCAAATTGGAAAATAACCTTCATGGCCTATTTTGGTACTTTTTTTTTGCTTTTTAAAAATGTTGGTAAGAAAGAAGGTGTTGCAGATGTTTCAGCACGAAAATAATTTTAAAGTAATCCTTTATGGTTTTATTCATACATGACAGGCACATCCTAAAATAACTACTGCAAGTGATTCCACCAATTCAGCCAGAATTCTTCATAGGGTGAGATACTACTCAGTCTCAAAGCTATCAAAACTCGCTTACAGGATGTGAGTTAGAGAGACCTATTATTGCAAATGGATGAAATATTATTTCATGTTATTGGCAGAGTGCAATTCTACATATGAACAGAACAAATCAGTGAAATTTCTTTTCTTATGTAAGACAAATCCTACTACTTGTTTTTTAAATGAATAGGCAAAAAGAGAGCTCAGTTTAGAGCAGCTTTGAAAGCCTGCTTTTATCAGGAGTTCAAATGGGAATACAGTCAGAGTAAAAGGGTTATTTTAACAGCTCAAAGTCTTTTCAATGGAGAAGAGAGTTTGTTCTGAAATAAGCTATAGCCAGTGACTGTAGCATTTCTGAAAGTCTAACGCCTAAGATTCATACCTCTGACATGCAGTTATTCTATTGGTTGGGTTACAAGAAGTCTCACTGTAGCATGAAGTTAACTTGCCCGTTCATTTTCCCTCTTAGGCAGGAAACTTCTTTGATCTTTGTATTTTATCAGATTCTATTAAAAGCTCAGTGGAGTAAATTAAGTTCAATAAACAGACACACCATTAACTTCCTGAACAATTTGGTAGATCTTTAGATATAAATTATATTGGCTTAATAAAAAGATCAAAATTACAATGTATTTCACATTAGTGATAAAACATGACAAGAAGAAATCTAATCAGAGTGCTCTAATGAATACATATAATTTTATTTGACTAAATGTCTGTTATATTAGGTAATTAAAGTCATTGTTTGAAAGAAGAAAGTGTGCATTTTTGTTATGAACAAATTCACACAACCTTCTACTGTGTCATATGGAAAAGCCTTTGCATGTCCACATAAGAACTGGATGATTAAGAGCCTAGTACTAACTGCTTAACTAAACTATTTTGCTGTGTAGTATCTTAGCATTAATGCTTCTCTCCTGCATGAGCAGGAGTTGGTTCTCCAGGCTAATTTGCTGAATGATAAATAACATCCAGTTAAACTAAAGAGGAGTTCTGAAAAGCCTTGTATGTCACCATGTTCTTTTCTTGTCTGCTAATGTATGCTTGTCATGTGGAATAGTTATGAAAAGTTTATTAAAACAGATTAATTGCCTAACTATAACATTAGTAAGAAAACTGTAGAAATAACTAGTCTCTTAGAAATTTATTATTTCTTTAGTACAATGGAGCAAATTCTACACTTGATTCCACAACAATTCTATTGAATTTGTGCTGGAGGAAATAGGAGGTATGCATTTTTAAGGAGACTTTTTATTTTTGTATAAAATGTCAAAAATACATTACTCATTGAAGTAGTTGAAAGCTTATTATTACTCCTATGATACAGTCAGAAGGATATTATTTCTTGGATGATGTTAATCAAAGGGTATCATTACTTTCTGTGTGGAGAAGCTTCATAGATAAACAAACATGCAGGAACACTACTTGTTCCATTTGTCCTGTACAAATTTCTGAACACAGAGGGAGGTTATCTAAAGAGTTTCATAAAAATTCTTTCAGTTACTTTGCTTAAAAGCTCTCCACCAGAAAAGAAAAAAAAAATTGCCATTTCCCCATCTTATGCTTATATTTAATATGTTTTGTCTCTACCTCTTCAGAAAATCTTAGGATGACCTCAGTGCATTAGCTATTGAGAAAAGTTTGAAAATAGGATAAGCAATTCACTTGTATGGCACTTTTAGGAATTCCCTGACTCATCAGTGTGATTCAAAACTGGCTTTAATTAAACATTCTTCTCTCATCTTTTTCAAGACTGCAATGCTTATTCCTTTCAAGCTGAAGATGGTCATTCACCACTTAATTCTGCTCTCTCACTTATGCGAGATCTGTCCTACAAGGGTAAATGATCCCTGCTTTATAAGATGTTTAAGGTATTAGATATTTAATAATTTACGTATTTTCTGTTAACATCAGGGAACAGCAAGGGCTGTGGTTTACAAGTCAATACAACTGAAAATGCACAAAAGAGAAAGTCATCCAATTGCAGGGCCTCCAGAAGTCACTTACAGAGGCCACTAGATTAAGAGAGAAAACATGTTTTAAGTTTCCGTTTTTGTGGCTAACACTCAACAAGTGTGCCATTGTTGTGGGACACAAAAGCTGTGTGAGCTTCCCTTTAAAGCCATGGCCAGACATCTTGATGAGAAATTGTCTTCTGAGGTCAAGATTAAATGAACCTCTCAACTTGGAAAGTCAGAGATACACATACACACCCTACAGACCAAACCTGAATGTGGTGCTCAGCATATGACAAAGACCTAAAAAAAATATTCATGATGTAAGGCTAACTTACTGGATTTCATTTCCTAAAACAGGCAATTGCATATTTTTAGATATAAACTTATTTCCGAATGTTTTCCAATGGCAAAATTCTGTTAATAATATACATAAAATATTTGCAACTTTTTATATTTGGCATTAAAATACCATCTATAGAATACGTTCAGAGAATCTGGGAAGGTGGTATTACTGGCAATTATGAACCAGGAGGAACTGCATTTATCTATGTAATGACTACTAGGAATGTTTGTCAGTAAATTTATACTACCAATCATTAGAATCACTGAAGCTAGGAAAGTATAAGACTGACTAAATATTAATCTATTATTTTGGGCCACTCCTGGATTATTCATTGCAATATGATGGTGCTTTATCAAAATTAATTCTGAAAGCAAACAACCAACAGTAGTGAACATGAAGAAAATGCTAAGGAACAAATTATGTTCTGAAATAAAGCATTTTCTAGCAGTCTTGCTTCATTTGTTCTGCAGTAGAAGTATGAGTAAAGGAACCTGTTTTCTGTCAGCAACAATAACACAAGCATTGCCCAAAATGCTTCTCCCATTTTGTAGGGATTGCATTGTCAACAACAAACCCTGCATTTCTAGTTCTGACTGTAGTCGTGCAGATTTAAGTCAAGCAGATTGCTCTAAATTAAAAATATAAGCTCAGCTGAGGTATCTGAGAAATTTGAAGTGCTTACCTATGAAGGCTTTTCAAAGCTTAAATCTGAAATTAGAGTGAAAACCTCACTTCCGCTGGCTAAGTTTGAATGTAATAATTTATGTCAGTGTACCAAGGCTCTAACATCTATAGTACAATACCAATACTTAATATACTTTTACACCAAAGCTTGGACATCACTTCACTTCATCATTGAAGATTTTATCCACATTATTCCATCTTTTCTTTTTCCGGCAGTGAGATAAATGTTTTTCCTGCCAATGCTCCTAAAATGTTACAGAGATGTCTGAAGAGCTATTGAAAGAAATTCTTGAGGCCGGCACTATTTCATTTACTCTTCATCCTTGATTGCTCACTTTATTTTGTAAATTCTGAGCTACATGTACAAATTTCACTTCACAGTAACTGGTTACTCTGAAAAAATGATTGTATAAAAATAGAATAAATCAGATCTGCTGCAAATGATTCATTAAATCAAGTTACAATATTCAGTATTTCTTTTCAGAACTACAACATTTTAAAAACTGATAGCTGGTTTCTAGAAACCATTTATCCTGTTCTTCTGCATTATTATTATTCATTATCTGGATATTATATTAGTCTTGGAAAATATTCATCTTCCAAAATAGAGTAGAAAAGGCAATGTATCTCAAAAATATTTTGATAGTGTTCAGAGATTTAGTTGTTCCAAGTGCTTACATGGGAAATAAAATGTTGGAAATTTTATTGTGTTCTTTAGTAATTGACAATTAATTCAATCTAAAATCCACTTAAGTACTTTTGTCCACATTAAGTATTTGTCAAGCTGTTACCTCTTTGAAGTTAATTGTTCTTAATTCTTCCATGATGTCATTATCTTTTTTTATGTGCTCACACCTCAAACTTGTAATATATTTGTGTTCCTATTCCTTCTTTGAGGGGTGGAAGTTCCAAAATCTTCATTTTACAGTTGTGAAAGCAGCACTTAGAACAGAGATGAACCCAAAAGGGAATCCCAAGGAATGTCTAGGTTAATACTCATCGTTATACCATGCCTTCATGGTGATCCTGACAGTCAACATTTCTTTCTTTTTTCTCTCATTCTTCCTTCATTTTATCTCCCTTGTCAATTTGTGCTGAGATAACATGAAGATACATGACACAGCAAGCAGCCCGTTATGCAGCATTAATATTTAACTCAAAGCTGCCTTTCCCATTTAAATTTTTTGTCTTTTAAGATAGAAATATAGAGAGGCAGGAAAACGAAACAGCTAAATAATTATACGTAAAGGGATGCAGCAAGTGATACAAAAGCAAAAAGGCACATTGGAGAGAAATTAGTGATGGAGCAAATTCAACACAAAAGGCAAAAAAATATAGTGACTGGAAGAGGGAAACTGGCAAATAGTTGAGAACAAGGTAAAAGGAAAAGAAAGATCACAGGAAGGAAAAAGCTCGGAAGAAGAGAAGGGGGAAGTAAAGTGGGATTTGATGTACGAATAATATCTTCTGTAAACATTTTCTACAATTTTGAACACGTGGTAATTCAAGTTATTCTAGTTAATGCAAGTTAAAGTATTCTCTGTGTGAACAGTTTTCATTTTTTTCATTTCCTCAAACCTTTTATGAATTCAAAATATTTAGAATCATTCTCATTTGTCTGGAATTACCTCTATGTTCAATGTTTGCTGTTACTCAAAGGAATTTGAATAAAAAATGCTAAATAAATAATATTATAAACAAATCCTCTTTCTGAGTCCTTATCTATTTGTCTTCCTGACCCCTCCTACAGCATTGATTCAGAGATATGCACTTCTAAGCAGTTANGGGGTGGTGGTGGTGTTGAGAAAGCTAATATCCTTGCAGAATTCTCCGTCTGGGAATGGCTTAGGTCCACTTATGTGCCTGGTAGCAAAATTCAGCAAGGCAGGAGTTGAGAAATGCTAGCACTAAGTACTGTACCGCTGTTGCTTTTCAGGTGACTCAACATGTTAAAAACGATTTCTACCAATATACAAATTAAAGTATCCTTGTGAGCTCCTTCACGCATTTATAGGGACCTAATTATCCTGTCAGTTCCCCCTAAATCAGGGATGTGCGGGAGCAAGATCCAGTTCCCTCCAAAGAGTATGTTATATACTAGTGGGAGATCAGGCTGCCTTTGGACGTAACATGACTACTAATCCAAATTCTGCATGGATACTTGAGAGAAAAAGATATGCTGCAACATCAATAGGACTTTTACTGTATGCTTTCTGTGCTAATGCAAAAGTGCTAATTATGACACAGAGAATGATAAGAGATCAAGGATTTATTAATAGTTAATCAAATAAATAAATGAGAAATAGGATGGGATAATGGCCTTGAGGAACACATTTGAAAGTGACTGGAGAAACAAAGCACAGGGAAAAAAATTGTCTGCAATGGAAATGTATTTGAAAGGTATAAGGTTAATGTCTACTTCATTATGTGCAAAATTGAACATAATTTAAACCACAGGTAAAATTTAAGTATTCCATCCAGGTTATCTTTCACCCTGATCTTCTGGCTTCAGGGATAGATTCAAAAGGAACTGTGTTGAATAATTAAGCCTTGCATTGTGGTCTTGTGTCATGGGCTACCATTTACAATGCTGTTTACCCTTGCTACACAAGGCTCTCGACATCCAAAAATTGTTTCCACTCAGACTGCAAAGCAAAGCAAAAAATAAAACAAAAAAGATAAGGAAAGTGGTAATTAGCAATGAATGCTAAGTGTAGCCTACCTTAGGCCAGGAGCCCGGAGAAAACAAGACATGGAATTAAGTCAACTGGTGGCAATGTTGTTAGCAATGATAATAACATGTAACAATGTAACAAAGACAGGGTGAAGGCAGAAGGATTAAAAGCGAACACACACATGTAAGCCATGCTTCATCTACTAAATTCCCAGCACAGCTGCTTCAGGGAAACTAAGCCTCATGCAGACAGCTGCATTCCCTTGTTGCCATCTGTGGCTTCCATCTCTGGTACTACTACTCCTGACAACTTGCACAGTTGCAAAGGCCTAACCCTCCATCAACAGAAAATATCTGTTCCCACACCTGCTTGCAGGGAGCATGGCTCCCGCCTGATCTGTAGGATGCATAGGCTTTCCTGAGATTTAGTCAGCTGTTAACTAGACACGGGAGTGATGGCTAGAGAGGAATGTCTTGCCAGCTGAGACATCAGATGGGAAGACAGAGCAGGCATTAAGTTATCAGTTTTATTAGGCAACACTAATCTCATTAGCAAGAACAGACTTGCTAATTACACTTCAGGAGAAAGTTTTATTACGAATGGCATGATGGAATGATGGAATCTGATATGTGTCAAATTTTAAAGGTAGATCAACATAAAACTATCAAAATAAAAGTGGGTCAACATTTTTGTGTGTTACCAGAACTCCTGGAACACTGATTTCCAAATGCATGCAGGGAAATAGATCAGAAACAGATGATTTATAAACACATATCCCCTTCCTTCAGTGTTACCCTTAGTCCCACAAATCGTAGAATTCTTGTGTTGCAAAGAATTCCCTTGCTCCCCAGAAAAAGACTTTCCCATCACAGTTATGGGAAGGGCCTAGTGTGATGTCTACTCCATGTTATTCTGCAAATAAACCCCTATTCTCTGCTTGTGCTTTTTTTCCCTGTCTCTCTTACACACACATCACAAGCAACTCACCTCTGTGCACTTTCAGTACCTTTCAGGAAAGAAACCACTTCCCCAAACCTTTGCATGCTGCTCTTGACTTGGTGTAGCAGCCAGGACAAGGGAAGAATAAACAGACAGCCTTCTCTCCTAGTTTAATGGTGCTGGTTCCACCTTCTGCTTTTACATGAATATCTGCAAACAGGTAACTAAACTATTGGGCTGGCTAATGCAGGTGGTCATTTAAATCAAAAAAATAAAATGCTCCCATCATTTTTCTAATCGTCTAAGACAGTGTGTAGTGTATGTAGGGTCTGGAGTACAATACAGCTGTTTTCAGAACCTTGAAATGGCACCAAATGGGATGAGAGGCCACAAATTGCAGGAATTTTGAAAGTAGTTAGGGCCACAGATCTCAGAGAGTGAAGGCCTGTATCAGAACTCCTGAAGAAGTCCTATACTCCTAGGAGGGACAATAACAGCAGATCTGAAGGACACCTCCTAAATAACTAATGCAACGCATTATCCCTGATTGTTGTCCTTCCAGGCTCAACTTAAAGATCCAACATCTCACGCATGTATCAAGGATACAATCTAAGACTTATTTGCAGGCCTAACTTGTTTCCCTACCTGGGAACTAAAGATTGACCTTGATTTTCAATGACACTTCATCTGTTTTAACTCCAGAAGTTGGAAACTTGGTGATTTGACAAGACCATGAGCTGAAGCAAATGCAACACCTTACTTGCTGTTCAGCTTTTCTGGTTTTTTTCTGCAGCATTTTAGCCTAAGGCCTGATTAGGATTCTTTTAGGGTGATTGGACATGGTAAGCTTCTGGAATAGCACTAAGCCTGTATAATTGGAAGAGGCTCTTAGAAGAGATCTAGCTTCTTAATGGCATATGGTCAAAAGGTTAGTTTGAAAACCAAGAAGTCTTTCTGACTTCATTTTTCAAGTCTGCAATTTCTTCTTGACTTAACCTGTGGAAGTGGTTCTGAGACTTTCTTCTAAAGATAGAATAAGGGAAGTAAAGCTTTTGAATACTGAATTTGTATAGTAGAAATATTGTATTCGAGCAATGAATGCAGCATTTTAATACCTGGAAACACTTGTGTTTTACTGCCTAGTATTATTTAAAAAAATGATAAAAGATTGTTTTATATCAGTAGTTAATTAATTATATTAATATATAATATATTATATATAAGAAGCATAAATTCATTCACCATTGTACTGGAATGATCTCAGAATATATAATGTAAAATAAAATATAGCTCGAAGATAAAACAAAATAATTTTAGAAAAAATAATTTATATCTTTGTGAAAGTAAATTCCATTAATATTTTAGGGAAGGACAATGAAAATGGCTAATATTGATCACATTTAAATGTATGAAAGGTATGACTGAATTACAATATGGTCAGAATCTTGCTTTTATGCAAGAATGGCTATGTACAGCATCATCTAGTTAGAAATTATAAACCTCAGTCATATTTATTTCACTGAAGATTTCCTGTCCAAATTAAACAGCAGAAGTAGGGAGCTGTGGAAGGAGATAGGTACAATAAATCCATAAACCAAGACAGAGGTCTTTGAGAAAATGTGTAATTTCCCTGACTACAGTATAAATCATAATCTTTGAAAACCTTAGCTTTATAGAAAAATATTATTTCAGCTCATTTCATATAGGAAACCTAATGCTCTTGACAGGTGACAAAATCTCCGTAGCTGGTTTACCATGCAGCCTACTGCATGAAAGACAAAACAGAGCAATCTGCTGTTTTACTTACATACTCTGAGCAAATGCAATATCTATAGCTTTAACAAACATTAAACCTTTAAATGAATAAACATTAATGTCCATCTGGGAAATAATCCAATGAAATAATCCAATCACACCAACAGGGAACGACTGTTACATTGGCAAGTGAAGGCTCATAGACTTTGGGCTGTAGTGGGATGTTCCCTATGAGCTTCTTGCCAGACCTGTGTACCTTTCATAGAATTTTTCATCTCTAAAATCAACCTCAAAATCCAGTTGTTATGAAATAAGTCAAACTAGCATCACTGTGAAATTGAGCCCTTTTAAGTTACACAGGTGTTAGTTGGCAAAAAGAGATGTAAATTGAATTTCTCTTTGCTAGCTTCACCCCTTGCTTCATGGAGGTGCTTTTTTTCACGGCAAAAGAGAGCTGATGTTGCCATTGTTTGCCTTCTTAAGTCTGCTGAATGTGGGCTGTGGTTAGAGAGAAAAAAAATTCAATAGTCTTCAGAAAATTGATTGAATGCAGAAAATCTCCCAACTGCCTGGAAGGACCCAGTTCAGTCTCAGAAGACTACCATCTTATCACCTTTGAGAGTCAGAAACTATGATGTACAGCAGACAGAAATTAAAATATTCTTCCCATTACCATACTGATATTTACTGCCACCAGTTGTGCCTAAATCACAAGGAAAGATTCAAATCTTTCCAATTTTGATGTTACGATGGGCTACAGAGTTTGTAATTGTCTAGTGTCTCACAGCTACATAAAATCCCTCTGAACAAGTGAGGTATAGCCAACTGATACTGACTATTATATAAATTTAGAGCCACTGCATCCTGATAGTTACCAGGAATTTTTAAATTTCAGAGAAGGAGTTACAGTGCTGGCAATAGACATCTGATGGCATAAATATAACACTGGTGAAAAAAACTAAGAGAAAAAGAGAGGAACAGATGAGTGATTTGCCCAGGATTGGAGAAAAGAATATTGTTTTTCTGTTTCCAGCCCAGATATTCTATTCATTCTTTCTATAATACAATGATTTTAAATTGTACGTAAAGGTCCCTTCCTATTAGTCAGGGCAACTTATTTTTTAAAAATGGATTGTGTCCAAAGAGAAAACGTGAGATCAGACTCCAGCCATTTGATTCAGAGCAACTGTTTCCATTTATGTTAGTCTTTTTGGGTTTTTTGTTTGAATGTTGATTCTGGAAGCCAAAAAGCATTCAATTCATTCCTCTAAGACCTTGAGCAACAAGCAGAAGGTAATAGCTTGCATTCATTTCTACCCTCAAAAAGCAAGAGTTTTCATCAAAGTCAAATACTTATCAGCAAGTGCAAACTGTAAAGGAGCATTTTATTCCTTCTACCTTCATGAGAAGAAGTAGAAAACAGCCATACTGAAGACATGTGAGGACTTCTTTCTAATTTAAAATTGTTGCACTGATGAATCAGTTTTCTGTTGCAATTCACGACTGCGTGATGTTCACAGATACTAAGCCTTAAAGGATGCCTAATTTTTTTGTGTGTTGAAAAACGATTGAACTACAGGAAAGCTTCAAAATTTTTTACGCCTTTTCATTTTTCACCCTTATTCAAATGATTCTGTTTGGATATTTTGGAATATTTTACTTTTGTTCTATCGTCTCTTTAAGATGATTACGCAGAATTTCACACACTTCCTCAGAGACACGCTGTTATGTGCAATTAGTAGAAATCAGTAATTTATTTCTTTGGACCAACATTTTTCTCTTTCTTTCTTTTTTTTTTTTTTTCATTTCCCCAAGATCTGATGAAGTAGTTTGCATTCTGGGGAGACCAAATATTAATAGCACCATGCTATTCCCTTCATACCTAAAATCTAGCCACATTTAATCCTAAAACAAACAGAAACTAGATTCTGCACACATAACTGGGCATAAGTGACTTCAGGAATTAACCTTGATAGCCTTTACAAACTTGTATGAGGTGTTCCTACATACAAATGAAGGACTATAAATATAGCTTACAATATCAGGTCAAAAATCCAGCAAGTGTAACACCTCTTTTTCAGTAGCAAATTACAGAGATCTTGGTAATGGTGTAAAAACAAAGCCAGACCATGCCAATACTTCCCCACAATACTTTTTCAATCTCCAGTGATAAATAGTTCAGCAAATTCCTGAAGGAGAGATATTATATTTGTTCATGTACTATCTCATGGATTTTTCTTCCATTAATTATCTTTCTGAATAGTTGTACAATTTTAATATCAAAATATCCTGTGGGAAAGTTACATAGTATAACTAACTTTATTCATTTTCAACCTACCTCACAAAAATATCATTTGAACTCTCATTCACTTCTGAAGGAAAAAAAGTCATTGACTGTCTTCCCCAGGCCATGATGGCTGTACAAAATTAAGTTGTCTCCCCCTTGTTGAACAGTCCTAAAAATTTAGTTGTAACTGTAATGGAAGCTATTTAATCTCTATGATCACTTTTATTGTCCTTCCTTGAACTTTTTTCCAATTATGTCCTGTCCCTTCTGGTCATCAGAGACAGGAGGGAAGACCAGAAACATAACACGGTATTTTAAAAGTGGACATAACTTGACTTGTTATTTTGTTCTCTACTTGCGCAGTAATCATTTCCTGCCCTTTTATTGGTAGCATTGCTCCTGCTGTGGTGGCCTAAAGACATAACAAAGCAAGAGGCTTGGAAATGGAGGTAATATGTTTATCAGAACAAATTGGAAAAGAAAAAAAAAAAAAAAGATACTTTAGGCGTGTTTTTCACAAAGGGACTCATATGCTGAAGAATAAATTTAATACCTAAAAATTCTGATTTATTTTATAGTTGTTTCTTTGACTCATTGAACATGAAACTGAAATATTCACAGAATGATGTGTTACATATGCAAGTTCTTTTTTTGTATCGATCAACAGAAGGAAGTAAAAGGTTTATCATCTTACGTGTAAGTTTGGATTATTTTTCCACTTTGTTTGTTAGTTCCTAGAACTAAAAATCACAGAATCATAGGAATGCTGAGTTGGAAGGAACCATCAGGATCATTGATTCTCAATCTTGGCCCCATGCAGAACACCTCTAGAGTCACATCATATACCTGAGAGCATTGTCCCAGATGCTTCTTGAACTCTGTCAGGCTTAGTGCTGTGACCACTTTCCTGGTGAGCCCAGCCATCATCTGGGTGAAGCACTTTTTCCTGATATTCAGCTTAAACATCCCCTGACTCAGCTTCATGCCTGTCATGCCCCTCCACTTACTCTCCTGGGGAAGTTGTAGACTGCAATGAGGCTTCCCCTCAGTCTCCTCCAGGTTAAACAGATAAAGTGACCTCAGTTGCTCCTCATTAGACTTCGCCTCAAGGCCCTTCATCATCCTTGTGACCTTCCTTTAGATGCTCTCTAATAGCTGAATATTTTTCTTAAATTGTGGTGCCCAAACCTGCACACAGTTTTCAAGGTGAGGCTGCACCATACAGAGCAGAACCGGGCAATCCCCTCCCTCGACCGGCTTTTGATGCTTTGCCTGATGCTCCCGAGGACATGAGTTGGCCCTCCTGGCTGCCAGGGCACTGCTCATATTCAACTTGCCACTGACCAGGACCTCCAGGTCCCTTTCCGCAGGGCTAATCTCCAGCGTCTCATTCTCTAGTCTATACACACAACCAGAGTTGCCCTGTTCAGGTGCAGAATCCAGCACAATTCGTTCTACAACCTCCTCCACAGACATTTCAGTTTAAAACAGATCTTCAGATACGTCCTTGTAAAGATGACTTCTGGAGTGTGAATTTCTTAGATCTTCCAGGCTGAGGAAACATGCAAGGCTCCCTTTGGATTTTCTGCTGTAACCTCCTCTTGTCATTGATATGTCAATTGGCCTCAATGACTCCAAAGGAGGCTCCTCACGCCCCAGGGCTTTGAGGAAGTTTATTGTTGCCTTTTATGCCTCGGCAATTAGCCCCTAAAATATTCATTGTCGAGCTGTGATTTGTGTCATTGTGTTTAATTTGCATCTTTTCACGTTTTGTTTCCCTTTCGCTTGCTTAGACATGCTTTGGTTTTTTGAACAATACTATCTTACCTTTTAAGAATTTTTAAAATTTACTTTATGTCCAAATCAAGATTGTAAAACTACGTATTAAAAGGTGGGGAGGAAGGGGAAAGGAGAAAAGCATTTTGTGTATCATTCTTTTAAAAATCCCAAACCACACAACTATTTCTTTTTTAGTCTTTTTTTCTTCACTAATTTTAGAGGCTGTTTTATTACAGAATTAATTGCTTTCCTTTTTGCCATGACATAAACTCACACTCAGTTAATTTATTTTTCTGCTCCTGCTTTCCTGACCTCTGAAAATTTCTTGCTCATAATTTGGAATAAATTACTGCATTTCTTTACTCTTCGACTTCTTTTTTTTTTTTTTTTTCTGTTGTTTGGAATCCATGGAGCATATTTTTAGGTTCACCTAGGTTACATGCTGCTTGCAAATGCTAAAAGCCAGATAATTGTGATTAACATGTAACCATTAATGCATCAGAAGAAGAATGCGTCATGGCAGCAAGAATTTTTCTGAGCTGATCCACAGAGTTAAGTTATGTGCTGTGATCTACACACTGAAATGAAAATCAATAGATGGATATAAAATAAAAATACCTCCGAGAGATTCAGGTTCTACTGAGAGTATTCTCTTGGGGTAGCGCAAACTTTTCAGACTTGAACAGAATCCATTGATTAAGAGATGAAGAGGAACCAGAAGTTCTCTTTAGGAGCATTACTCTGTCCTGTATCCTAAGCACCCTACAGATAAGCATCAGGTAAGTTCAATGTTTTTCTTCAATTGGCTTAGCCACAGAGAATAATTGCTCCCCTAAGAAAACATGTGTGAAATGCCCAGTATAAGATGACTCACATACTTAGGAGACCTATAGATCTTTCTTTTATCAGAGACAGAAAACAAATTTTCAAAGGATGGAGTGTCTGAAATGACTGATGCAATGAATTACCTAATCAATTTTCTGCTGAAGGACAAGGCAATTTCCTGTCTAGACTGTATTGTAGAAGTGCTTGATACTAATTTTCAGCAAGCAAAAGAATAGCTGTCTGTGACTATTTTCTGTTCGCACAAAGCCTGCAGAAGTCTCTGCAAGTTTTTAAAGTCATCCTGAGCAGACTAAAACGCAGGATACACATCCTGCTGTCTTCAGTGTTTCTGTTAAGAGCAGGCAGTGTTTATTTTTGACTTATCAATTGAAAAAAACTGTGATACTAAGGCTAACCTTGCCTCGGGTCTTCACTTATAATATCAAGGCTGTATAACTGAACTGTGATACTCTCTTACCTGTTATACCAGATTAACAAAAATATTTATGAAATAAAATTCTTTTTGAAATTAAAGGTATACAATTTGACTAATAGGTTGCTTTCCCTCCTCAGCCATTTTTTCTCTATTATTAAACTATAATACAAAGGACAAATTGAAACAGTTCTTTTTGTTTATGGACTGGATTTGACTCATTAAATATACTACCACTTTGTGAACAATTTCATTTCTTTGAGTTGTTGTCGCATACAAGTTGCCATTATATATAGATTTATTGGATACTTCTTTATCTCTGGTATAAGGGAATCACCTCCTTTATGTTATTCCTCATAGTTCCTCGGAATAATTAATTCTTTAACTGCAGCACTTCTATATATCTTTATTGGTCACATATATTCTGCTAATGGCATAATAGAAAAATGCCTTTAAAATTACACAGGTGACTTAGGACTATTGTGGTCTTGCTTAAGGACATGTGTACTTCATTTTATTCCAACACAAGGAGATGATTTCTGTCTATAGATACAAGAAGGTTTTCAGAGGCAAAGGCAAAAGAGAAATATTTGCTATTTATCCAAAGCTGAAGAACTGAGTGGTAGAAATGCTCTGAAATTTCAATTTTTATTGAGAGTATCCTATAACTATAAATAGATGCTACATGAAAAATTGCTCATGCTTTTCAAATTAATTACACTACATTGTAGGGTAAAAAGAAGTTCCACATCATTGTGAGACAAGGAAAAATAATGAAGGAAAGAAAAAACCCCATCACTTGTCCACAAAGGTCTTGAAAATTATTGTTGTTGTTTTGGCCCTATACAAAAACTGAAAGAGTTTTACATCAAAAAACGTGGAGCTGAGTTAGTCTGTAAATGCTATAGTATATAAAGCATTTGAAATGCCTGAGATAGAAACAGTTGCACACTTAACAATATTGAACACATTACTAGCACTAGATAAATACAGATCTAATTCCTAATATGTTTAATCTATCCTATTCAGGAAAAAAAATTACTACTGGAATAAAAATCATGTATGGACTTCAGGATCTAAGCTTATACTAATGAACAAATAAAGTATAGCCACTGGTACACTAGAACAAAGCTGGAAGGCCAGTAGTTCTCTACTATCTCAGCACAAGCAAAGCAGGTGGATTTCTGACTGTAAAAGTATTTTCAGAAGTTCTAAAGATCAAGTGAAAAGAATATTTGAGATTTTCCAAATTTAATTACTTTATTTTATAATGACAGAAAGAGTAGCATAGGCTATCAACATACACCTGAAAATTAAATCTGCATGCTATGTAAAGTAATACTCTTCCACTTCCATGGCATTACTGTGGACTTACTGAAGTGAGATACAAGAATAACACAGTAAACCATATTCTGATGCAAGAATATGAGTAACTTCTTTTTCAGAAGGGGAGATTTTAATTATCAAGCTTTCAACACCACATTCATAATGAAAATCCTTTTCTAGTTAAAACCTTCCTTACAGGAAGAGTTGGATCACACTGAAGAACTACCTATCTTGCCCTTGTATCACAGCTGCAGGAATGCTGGTTACTTAGTGCAATAATGAGTGTGACCTCAAGTACTTGTGGAGCTAAAGCCAAACTCTGATCAACTAGTACACCTTCTACCCATCTTTGGGCCAAACCTATTGTAGTGGTTTAACCCGGGCTGAGTGCCGGGGCCCACTACTGACACCCTCTCACTCCCCCTTGCCCAGCTATAGAGGAGAGAGAACATAACGAGAGGTTTCGTTATTCATGATAAGGACTAACTACAGCAGATTCTTTCTTAATCACCGTCACAGGCAAAACGAGACTCCATGTGGGAAGGATAGTCAAGTTTATTACTAACAAGATCAGAGCTAAGAGTGAGACACTAAAAGACACCTTTTACCCCCCACCCCCTCCTTCTTACATCCAACCTATTCTCCCGCAGCGGTCAAGGGAAAAGTCGAGGTGGGGGGGGAGGTGTTGCTGTGGTCAGCTGCTGTTCTCAGCCGCTGCTTGGGGGAGAAGAGTCCTTCCAGCCACATTCCATGGGGTCCCATCCCTCACAGGATACAATTCCTCTCACAAACTGCTCCGGCGAAAGTCCATCCCATGGGCAGCAGCCCTTCACCCACAGCTGCCACATGGCTCACATTCCACAGGGTGCAGTCCCTCAGGCACAGGCTGCTCCAGCGTGGGCCCCACGAGCCACGCATCCTAACAGGAGAATCCTACTCCAAGTGGGCTCCTCTCCCCACAGGCTACAGTCCCCTGCCAGGACCCAGCTCCACTTTGGGTCTCCCACGGGCTACAGCCTTCCCCAGCATCCACCTGCTCCGGCGTGGCTCCTCCACGGGCTGCAGGTGGATCTCTGCACTCCTGTGGTCCTCCATGGGCTGCAGGGGCACAGCTGCTTCACCATGGTCTTCCCCATGGGCTGCAGCTGGATCTCAGCTCTGGCACCAGGAGCATCTCCTCCCCCTCCTTCTGCACTGACCTTGGTGTCTGCGTTGTTGCTCACGGGCTCTCACCCTGCTCCTCTCCAGCAGCCATCTTCATCTCCTCTACTAACTTTTTTTCTTCCTTCTTAAATATGTTATCACAGAGGCGTTCTGCCAACTACTGATTGGCCTGGCCTTGGCCAGCAGCGGGCCCAGCCTGGGCATGGGGAAACTTCCAGCAGCTTCTCGAAGAAGCCTCTCCCTCAGCCCCCCCACTGCCACCAAAACCTGGCCACAGAGAAACCAATACACCTATTCAGTGCAAATTTTTTTTTTAATTTTAGAGTTTTTCTGCTAACAAGTCTTTCAAATACTACATTGAAATGCTTGCCCGCTAATGCAGTGATGACAGCCATTGTAAAATGTGGGCCAGAACACACTGCACATGCTGAATTGTGGCAGAGTGTTAAAAATATGGTGCTGTGTACACAGTAGGCAAATTGACTGACAAGTCAGTATCAATGACATCTTTGCATTTAGCACATCAAAACCCCATCCGGGCTTA
Source organism: Serilophus lunatus (assembly GCA_013399895.1). Taxonomy (NCBI): domain Eukaryota; kingdom Metazoa; phylum Chordata; class Aves; order Passeriformes; family Eurylaimidae; genus Serilophus; species Serilophus lunatus. The sequence continues at coordinate 895,735 of VXBA01000875.1, read as the reverse complement.
GAAGCACTGTTAGGGCATCTCCAGCATTCCAGCAGTAATGGTACATTTTGCAGGTTAAATTCTCTTCTGTCTTGTGTCTTATGCAGGTGTTTAAATTTGACTCATTGAACACAAGCATGAATCAGAGTGGCAGTGCTACAAGTACATACAGGTACACCGGAGCCAGGCAATGGGCAAGTTTGCATCAGCTGAGTCACCTCCAAAAGCTGCCATCCCTTCCTCTCCAGGCACTTGCTCCTGACCCCTTGATTCTCCCACTACTATGCTGGCACAAGTGCTTCTTCAGCCATTCATAGATCCAGCAGAGATTCCAACTGAAAAAACAGACTTTTGATGTTGGAGTGGGATATTTTTTTAGTCCAAGTCAGTTCTCCAAATGGTTCCCATTCAGTGCCATGCAGACTCGAGCACTAGCACAGGAGCTGAGTGAGCTGCAGTGCTGCTGCAGACATCAGATCACATCCTGAAGGACAGTGTCTTGTTCCAGCAAAAGATGCGTCCAATAGCTAAATACCAATTACAGAAAAAATTGTTAAAACTGGAACATTTTGCATAACAGCAGTGAAAATTACTGGAATCTCTCCCTTCAGGCAGTAGTTATGCGGTCGGTATCATCGTACTCCACATCTCCAGACCTGTGGGCTGGCACCAGTGAACTTACATCTGGCAGGTCAAAGCCTTGCAAAACTCCTTTAGGGGAATAGGCATGTGTGTGTGCACACATCACACATACACAGACACACAGGCGCCGCACATGCTTTTCATAAGAAAAAAATCATTATATAAAACCTCTCTGAGATCTGTGAGTCTCTGTGAGAATGTTGTCAAAATGCTGCAACGCAAGTCTCTGTAACTTTAGCCTTTGCCTTCTAACTGTCCCGTCGCAAATGGTTTGATTGCTAAAGAAGGAAAAGCATAGCATTTTTTTGTTGCCAAAAACCAGTGCAATGATCAAGCTTGATTGCCATTTCCATGATTGTGTCATGTTTTATATTCTCACGGCATGAAACAGTAGCACTACATTAAGTATGCTAGTACAACATCTATCTTCAACAGGAGGGAATATACTATTGTACTGCATAGGAAAAGTCTGTAAAGGAAGCTAATATAATTATCATCCAGTTTGAAAACAACACTTATTAAATAAATAAAAGCAGAAACTAAGGAATAACCAGAACCATATCATGTATACAAAATTTTTCAGTCATAGGTATTAATTTTATTCTAGACTAGTTATTTTTCTCTTCTACATAGCTCTCTGTCAGAGTCAGAATCAGATACAAAACTATGTGCAAGCATATACATTTTATCCTGTTATCAGTATAGATGATATTAATGATACTAGTATAGACAATGCTAGATGATACCAGTATAGATAACAGTAGATGATATCTCTGGACCAGATCAGAAGCTGAAGAAAATTGGCTTCAACGCATTCCTGATAGTTTATACCAACTGAGAAACAAGATTGCTCTCTCTATGTGAGATGGAGTTTCAAAGACACATCAAAGCACTTTTATAAAATGGCTTCAGTTTCTTCAGCAAAGAATTATCTTTGTACTCCCCAGCTCTCCAATAGGTGATTTCCTACTTTTTCTTTCACTTATTTTTAACAGTTTTGTTGATCATTTTCTCCAATTTTTGCTAGCTGGAGTTGATTTTGACTTGCCATGTTAAAAATGTTAGTTCAGGCACTTAGAAATAGATATAAAAATTGATTTAGACATCTGCAAGTAACACACATATACCCAGAATTACACTCTCTATAGCCTGCAGGATCATTATACACCAGAAATTATTATTAAGAACAGTCATACATTGAACATGGAGTTGCTTAAACACCAGAACTCACTGAGTATCTGAAACACTCACCTCTCTAATATTCAGGATCTAACCAGGACTCACAGTCTTAAAACCTCCACAAGAAGAATTTACTTGCAGGTTTTTTTTAATAACTCATTCTCTTAGAAAATGGACACATTTGGTTCAACACCTCCTCAGTTAGAGGCTTTATATGTCCATCTCTCACCACTCATGAAAACAGTCTGAACAGGCTCGAAAGGAGGGAGCAGCTATGATGGCTGTGTGTTCTCTGTACTGCTGGTGGAAACTGGGCACTGTGCAAAGGGGCACGTATTTCCTGTGAGGCTGGGGCACATTCTGCAGTTGAGAGGTAAAGGTATGTGATGGCAGGAGAGGTTCTGTGGGAGTTTCCTCCTTTCTGAATCAGTGATTCTGCATTTTGTGGGGACTCCCAGTCTGTCAGACCATATCAATATCATGGGGTAACCTCAAGGCAGCCTCTGTCCTGGAGCCTGAATGGTACAGATCACGGATGCTCCAGAGCAGACATACAGGACTCCATGCTACTTCTCTACAGAAAGACAGAAAGGCACACTACATCAGATACCTTCAAGACCACAATGGAGTCTGAACAGGAATTATTCTGAAACAGGATTTTCCACTTGAGCTTTCTCATTTAAGTCTTACTCACTTTCTATAGATATCTCCATCCTTTATCCACATACCCCTGTATAAAAGGAGCCTGAAAAGCTTGTTTTGTTATCTGGATTCAAGACTATTCTTTATCCATCACACAAAATTTTACAGCTCTTAGTACCACATTTCTAAAAAAAAAATACTGTTTTTTTTTTACTTTTTATTGCTTGTTACATGAGAGAGCCATTTCTAAATGCAACTAATTACTTGCCCAAATTGTTCCAATTTCTGGATTCCTGTTTTAAGTTCTTTAAAATACTGAAATTTCCCAAAGTACTAGAGCACATGTTGAATCTTAAGCATGGTCTCAAGGCAATCTCTCTTCAGACTGACTGTTAAGCAACATGGTGTAAGGACATGTTAACAATTAGTTTGCTGACAAGAGGATATGCTGCATTAGATCTCATCCTGATCTGGTTGAAGCCAGTATAAAAGGATATCATCAAAAGTAGTGACTATAGGATTAGTCTGTTAACCTCACTGCTTTGAGACTAATCCTGGCAAAAGTCCGATGTGCATAATTCTAGAATAACTCTTTAGAAACTCATAAAACTTTTTTCTTGCTTTTTAAAATGCGAGGCATCTTACATTAGGAAAAATAATTTCTATCCTCATTTTCTTTAATGAAATTTTGTTTTTAAAAAAATAAACCAAACAACAATCTACGAGCAAGCTTCTTGCACTTAGGAGATATAAAGCCGCATACAATAATCAATAATATGAATTTATGTCATCTTTGTCAAGGAAATAGATTAGATAAAATTTTGTGCCATGGCCTGTTTGGAACAGAATGATTAATTCCAGGTAGACTGGTGAGATCACCCAACACAATCTACTCTGACAGTGCAGCACCATTCATGACTTGAGTACATTTAAAGGCTTCTGATAAATAAGTAGAGTGTTAGATTAGTGAATATTTGTGAAGTATTCTGACTTCCTAAGGTGAACTCTATCAAAATGCACATGCTTATTTCTTATTATTTTGCACTAATGAAAAACAAAGAAATTTACAGAATTGCGAATAAGTCCTTGTTAAGCAAGAGCTTTAATTAATGCAAAACAATGAGAATTTTCTACACTATGTCTAGAAATATCTGCAAACAAAACAAATATTGAGGTTTTATGCACAGCTGTATATTTCTGAGTGGCACTTGACAAGCACAGGACTGCAAGACAAGCTCAGAGGGGATGGTGAAGAAGCTGCTCCTCTGATACGTTAGGCTGAGCCTGGGTCCTGCATCATGGACTCTGGTGCTACCAAAGATGTCATGAGCTTCTTAGCTCGACTCTCACTTCTCCTCAGCTACAGCTCATTTTTGTGAGGAGGTGTAGGATATTCTAGATGTGTCTGGTCTATTAGAATTAAAGGGACAGACCTTCATAAATGAAGGTGCTCCTTTCACCACTGAGTATCTATATATCTGTTTAATGCATAGAATTTATAGTAATTTAATATTTGTCTTTGGCCAAGTCCAAAGAACAGGGTTTATTTAACCTGCTCAATGCATTCATCATTTCCGTTCTATCTTATAAAAGATCAGGATTTATTTGCAAAGCATATTTTCCCATGTTCTTTTTCCCTCTTCCTACTCCCTCATTTCAAGGTTCAGACAGTAAGTGTCACCTGAGAGTGACAGGTCTGTACACACTTTTATGGAAAAGATAATGGAGCATCTCATCATATCATGTAATTTTCTCACTGCTCTTTGAATTCTTCAAAATGAAGGTGTGGATGGCTTTAAAGTAGTCTACCTGTAAACTTACAGTCCATCTGTGCACCTGGATTCTGAGACAAATGCTTTTATTTTAATTTTTTTAAGTTCTTCTAGGCTATACTGTTGCCTGAAACACATTTCAGGCAACCATACCAGAGATCTAGCACCAGAGCTAGACTAGCACTGGGTGTCTATGAGCTGAACCACATGTGCTGTGGCAGCATGTCCCTGACACCACATATCACTCATGTGGTCTCTGTTTCTTCATTGTGATACATATGAAATGCAATAGAGATTGTAGCCACTGAGAGAAAGCAAACTTTGCTTTTGTTCACCAGTATTATGCATGGTCTTCCAACAACGGTGCAGGATACTATACTGAGTTTAAACTGTAAGGGTTTGTTTTTGTTTTGTTTTTTTAGAATTTACACAGCTAACAATTGGCCAGTGCAGTCTACCAGGCAACATGCAGTTTTCTCACTCTGGATATGATCTACCTTGTAACTGCTGCAGTCTGAGAAAGATGAAAATAAAGGGGAAAAATTCCTAATATTTACTGTAGAGGAAGAAAAAGGTCTACAACTGCTTTTCTCAAAATACCACAGATATATTTTAATCTCTGGAAGAGGGAAGAATTTGGCAAGCTGGTGTACAATTGGCCCTGCAAAGCATTTACTGCCTATACAAATAATTTCCCACAAGGAAAATTCAGGCTTTCAAGAAGAAATCCTGCAGGAAATAGCTCCTTATCCAGCCACATGCACCACATGAAAAGTGAAGTTCAGTTGTCAGAGGGATCCAATAGTAGAGAGAAATTTATCTGTTACAGACTTTTTCTTACTTTTACTGTTTTCTGCAGACCTATGCAATTTTTAGTATATCTGTGGGTTAAAGGAATCTGGGCATTTGCTGTATCAACAACACAATCCTCAAGCTTCCACTCTGTTATCTAAAACCCATTTTCTATCTATTACCTTGTTATTTATATATATATATTGATTCTAAATGGGAAGAAAAATGGCCACTGTAGTTTCAAATAGTTCAAGTGCTCCTCTCTTTGATAGATTAGTCAACAGAAAAATAAATTGCAGTGTCAGATTTTTTTTCCCCATGGGTTAATTTCACTCAGTTTTGTTCAATATTATTAGAATTGTTACCACTGCATCTGATGTATGGTCTGTGACATGTCACTAACAAAGTGCCTATCATGTGTGTACTTGTGCATGGAGACTAGCTACTTTGCTGTTTCAAATAAGCTTCAAAAATACACATGGAGCATTGCTTCCCTTGCAACTGCATAGACCAAAGACTCTCATTTAGTCCTGAAATCTTTAGAAAAGTGAACTCATCAGCAAGCTTAATCTTCTGAAGTTAGTAGCCTTGATTTCACAGGTTCTTTGTTTATAAACTTGATCTGAAACATATAGAATTGTGCTCTGAACCATGTTTCAGTTCTACTATTCAGATTATATGAGGTTTGGTGAGCACAAGATTCATCCCAAAAACTTACAGCAGCCTCTAGCTCTAGTAAGACACAGTAAGCTTGGCTTAGCTTAGCTTAGACTTTCCACCATTATATTGGAAGCAGGTTCTTTCTTGTGTGCCTCCTTAAAAAAAATTACAACCAAAAATAACCTCACTGGAAGAACTTTATTGCCACCTTGTTCATGCCTTATCTGCCCTTGTTTTTCCTCACACCACTGGAACACATTACTTGTAAGATGCACTTCAAGTTTTGAGTGAGAAATAAATAATTAAGAATATTTTGCCCCTTGGAAAAAAACACTGCTTTTTAATATGTTTTCATGTCTATATCTGGTAATCTAATGATTAAGACCCAAGGTTGTCACCTCTGTTCAACATTCTCTCAAACTATCCATCTAAAATCTTTGGCAAGACTCTTTGTTTTCCACAAAACTCAGTAGCATCTGAAAGTTAGGTGGTCACTGCCCCTAATTATGGCTTTTACAATTTTATAATATTTGTTTTCTGGAATTGTGTCTAAATGCAAGCAAAAGGTAAAGGAGAGATGAGGCGATCCCTTTAATTATATCATTAGCACCATTACAGTATTTATCTGGAAGGTAGGCACAGGCCTGGGTACAATCTTGAACTGCACATGGAACTGGCAGCTACAACTGCACTTGGCAAAACTAGAATATATACCACACCCCTGGCAGTAACGGCAGTAGTTATTTCCCACTACTAACTCATTTCCTTATGCACAATAAGACAGCATACATGAGATTTATAGAAAATTTTCATTCTTAATTGACTAAGCATATTTTTCACTAGGCTATACTGTTTTTGGTCTCTCCTGCTCTCTTTGAAGATTTTCTCTTCTGCATAGATGTGGAAATCTGTTGGGTCAGAGTGCATCCTGCCTGACAGAGTGCCTAAAGACTCCCTAGTCTTGAGAGGCTTCCAGATGCTTCTTGAGTTGCCCCATAGCCTGTGGTTGACACATTTATGAGAAACAGAAATCACCTTCAAATTTCTCCTTTGCTCAGGCAAAGGATTGATCTGTACCTTGCATGATGCCCCCAGTGATTACTTTCACCAGTGAACCATCAGCTGTCACAAGTAGTAAAGATGAAAATAGCACATCTATGCTTTCTCTGAATTAGAAAGGGAAGGACTTGATTCCTAGGTAACTACTTTTGAGAAAGATTTGTGGCTGGGAAAAATGCTCATCTCTGCAAAGGAAAAAAGAATAAATCCTATTTATCTCTTTGAGGTTTCTTTCCGGTTAAGTTTTGTGACTGTAAAGAGAGACACGGCATCTTAGAGCTGCTGCTTCCCTAGGTTACATGTATGTTGCCTTTATTGCAGGCAGCCACCGAGCACCGCTCAGCATTGTGCTCCTCTAGTCCCTCTGTGAGAAGGCCTCTCAATCTGTTCAATTCTCTACTGTGTTAAGTCACTGAAAATTACAGAGTTCAAACTTCTGCAGGAAGTAATGAAATGTTTTAGATGCTATGTTGTTCACCATAAACAAAGCCTTTGAGACTCAAAATGGAATAACAATGAAAAAAGATATTTTATGTTCCACATTTTCTAATAAAAACGAGGTAATATCTGCTTTGGAAGGAAGGATTCAGAGGAGTAACCTGAGACCTCTTGTTTGGGAGTAAAGATAGGAGATATGTTGTTCTTTGAAAAGGTCCAAATTAAGCCTCTAGAGCAGTCTCACTACTGCAGTATTTCCAGTGTGAATAGGATTCCTGAGAGATGATCGATGAAGCCATGAGAATAACCACCTACTGTCTCTCCACAAGACTGTTTACAAACTCTTTGGGTAGTCTTGGACTCCTCGAAGGCACACTTATCCTGACCAGGGGAAAGCATCAGTGGAATATATTTGAGTCATGACTGGCCTAAAATTGTCTCTGTTAGTTTCACTGTATGATTTTGTCTCAAATGTAATTAATGAGAAAATGACCTATAGTCCTTTTCCCTTCTGTCTGTCTGAGATAATATCCAGGCCTATTTCCTTTAACAAATAACTTTACAGAGGGAGTTCAACTTCCTTGTTTTCTAGATTAACTCTGGTTAATTAATAACAAATTCTTAGTCATTAAGGATAATTCCTTAGGGGAAAATCCCCTTTTGTTTCATCTCATTCTTTTATCATTGTCTGAAGAGAATTTTCATTTCAGAATGAGAAACCTCAAACAATTCTCTTGCAATCAAAACAAAAAAATTGTACCATACTTATTCTCATACTTTCACCATACCTGCAAAGGTCTGCACATGCCTAAAAACAACCCCCAAATCAGCCCCAGTCTCAACAAACATAAAGTGAAATTTGCCCCTTTTGCCTCCCCCTTCTCTCTTTGCACAGATTAAGGACTACTTGTATCTGGCATTTTGGAGCAATGTGAGTCAGGCATTGCAAGATCTGAATCTAGGTTATTTTAATCAGAGTCAACGAGTTAAGGGAAACAGGACTGTTTTATTTAAAGACATGTCCCTACAGGGCTTCTGGAAGACCACAATCAGGTCCTTGTGGGGTACTTCGAGTGAGGACAAGTGTCACAAGTTGCTTGTTTGTGATTTCTGTTCAAGAGATTTAGTGACATTTTGGCAGTGATTGACAATCTAGGTATTTAACCTGTCTCAATATAACACAGACAAGGCCGTATTAATCAGCAAGATAAACAACAAATTTGACATTCTAGTGGAGCTGCAAAGGTGTTATTGACTAAAAGATGCTAGTCTTAGTTCACTCCAGTTCCAGCAATCTCCAATAACAGGGATATGACTGAATATGTGATGATTAAAAGTGTGTTTGTGAAGGATGATCATAAATCTTATGTTAAAGCAGTCTGTTTCTCACCACAGTATATCTTAATGTTCAGAAACATACAAAATAGAGCCCTGTTCCTAATGGTTCTATCCACGAAAGAAAATTCAATCACTTTTTGTTGATTATTTGCTCTGGTCAGCAAAACTCCCTTTAAAAAGAGGCAATTAAAGGTTTTGATTTTTGTATTTCCCGTCAAGGCACTGAGGTCGGAGAGTGCAGTTTGGGACTGCAAATACTTTCAACCGTCTCAAAGCTTGTTACATAGGAAGTGAGGCAATTCACAGAGCAGGATACTTTGTACTCCTGGCAGCTGTATCTTTCCTTGATAAAGCTGCCTTGTTTGCAGAAGGGCTACGCATGGGTGTACATGAAAGCAACTAAATCTGTTGTTCGCAAAGTTCCCTAAATACATTAACCTTGCCTTGGAATGGGGCAAGGATTCAGTTTAATGGTTAGAGCAGGAGCAATGCGATTCTTGAATTGAACTCTTGCTTACATCAATGTTTAACTTTGAGGAAGGCTGGAATTCAGAGAGATATTGCTTTACCCTCCCTTATTTTAATTGGTATAATTCTCCTCTCCCAAGATATTTGAAGGTTGTAATGAAAAATATTTAGATCCTTCTTTCCATATTCAATGAATATACTGATATTATATTTTATTGAGGAGTCTCAAATAGCTTACATCCTGCTCTTAATAACCCTATGCGTTACAAGCTTCTGTTTCCTCAAGCTACAGACAAATCCTATTACAGGGAGTAGATTAAACTGGGCCTTGACAGATCTTTGCAATTCACAACAAAAGAGGACAAGTTGTCTTACTAATAAGACGACATCATGATCACACTAATATTATGCATCTCAGCGCTCTCAGATGCAAAACTTTTGCGCATACCCCCTCCAGCAGGCACATTACCCAAATAAAACCCAAGCAATTTTCTTCTAACAATAAGTTAAACTATCTAGTAGAAAGAATTACTTCAGTTTCACATTGTGCATGAAGGAGCCATCAGTCAACAGCTGCATGCTTGATCATGCCCTCTGGCTCCACATCCGCAAGGGACCTAGCTCATCCAGATTTGCTTCTGCCACTATGAATGATGCGTGTGCTTTTGTGTACAAACATGAGGCCGGAATAGAGGTTCAGAGGCAGGGCTGAAGGCAGGGAGCACAAAGAAGTGTTTTGTTCTACTTTCTCTTAGGCTCCACAGTCTAGCAGATGATGGACCTCAGGTTATGAATACAAGCACAAGAATCACAATGCATAGTAAACCAGCTGTATTCATTTAAAATGTCCTGAGCTCTCTAATAATCCCTAATTTACAGCCATTTCTTTTAAATGAACAGAAACTAGCTGGAGTGATAAAATTTTAAAAGGGTCCAAGTGATTTCTTCACATTTTTTTGGTGTGTGCAAGGATAAAGAAAACTGGTAGAAACACCAAGAGAGTAGCAGACAACTTCTGGAGCAGCAGTCTGAGAAGAACCTTCGGCAGCAGTCCTATTATATAGAATTTCATGCTCCTGGAGAGTACCTATGGTAATTAGTAATCCTTAATACCTTGGATATCACTGCAGAAAAATTAATAAAACTATAAATAGGATATGCTGAACTGGGAGTCTGGAAGTCCTGTTGTTTTCTCAAAGGTAGGTTTATCAATAGACATATTAAAGAGTACCTGCAAATGTTTCTTGCCTAGTTTCTCATTAAATGTAGTTTGCAAACCTTAAATGTTATACTGTACAAGAGAAAATCAATAGTACCAAACACATCAATCACAAGTTCGTTACTTGGAAGAAGAATTTAAAACCTTGCTCAGGCTTGTTTAAGTACAGTCTTACGATGTTTAAGTACAGTCTTAAGATGTATGCTCTTCCAAGAAAAAGAGTGTGACCACATGGCTATCCATGGTGAGACACTACTGCGCAGACTTTGTAGGGACAAAAGGCTCCTAGATTTCAAATGTGGTCATGGTTCATGGGTATCTTGAACCATTATAATAGATTACTTCATCATTATACCAGATAGAACTGGCACTGTCCTTTTCTACCATATAGAAATCCGTTCATAGGGAAAATGTGAAGAGATAAGCTCAGTTCTGGATATTATTTGTATATTACTTATGTACTCAACCTGCAATAAACTTGCAAAAACAGAAGTAGAAAATCAGATCCCAGTATCTATTTTAAGTGGCCTCAACTCTTCAGAGGAGTGTCTGGTTGAGACATGCAATGTCTGTATATTCTGCCAGATACCATTTTAATACTAATAAATTGTTTTCCAGAAAGATATTCTAACAGATCTCTGAACTTTGTAAACAGAACATGCGTATTTGCCAGTAACTTTTTTGTATCCTTTTATATTAAAAGTTGTATTTATTTTCGCTAGGGATATTAGGTGATATTGTCATCCAATAAAGCACAGAAGTAACAAGGTTCTAGTTTTCTGTAACGTATCACTTATATCCATGCAGTATATGAGGACAAACTAGTATGTATCTCACACATGGCTGGGCTTTGGGAATGAAGATATGGGAAGGGCTCTACCCACGCTTGCTGCAAATGTGCTGATGGCTAAAAAGGCCAATGTGGGATAGGCAAGTCCAATTGCAAAAAGCACAGTGGAAAGTCTCCTTAAGCGGTATTGATGAGGCACGGTTCTTTCTGCATTGTCTTTTCTCCTCGAGACTGATTCTACGTGCATTCTCAAAGGAGGCAGCAGCATTATGGATGGTGTGTCTCCATGTGTCTCAATTGGAGACCAGAGTGGACCACTGATGGCAGTCAATATGACCAACACTGAGATGTTGTTTCAGGGAGTCCTTGTATCTCCTCTTTGGGACTCCACTGTTGCAGCAGCCGGTGGCGAGTTCACCATAGAGCACAATCTTAGGGAGGCAGTGATCCTTCATCCTGGAGATGTGCACTGTCCAGCAGAGCTGTGTCCTCAGCAGCATGACCTCAATACTGGTGACCCCTGCCTGTTCAAGGACAGTAACATTAGTCACATAGTCAGTCCAGTGGATGTTTAGGATTGTACAGAGGCAGCGCTGATGGAAGCGTTTGAGGAGTCGCAGGTGATGGCGGTAGATGACCCATGATTCAGACCCATATTAAAGAGTAGACAGTACAATGGATCTGTAGACACTAATCTTTGTACTTTTTTTCAAATGTTTATTGCACCAGACTTTTTATGGAGTTTTCCAAAGGCTCTGTATGCCTTTGCTAACCTGTTGTTTATCTCTTTGTCAATCTTACCATCCGAGGAGATTATACTTCCTAGATAGTTCAACTGCTGGACTGACTTAAGTTCTGACTTGCCTATGGTGATGTAGGGGTGCTGGAAGACTTCCTGAGATGCAGGTTGGTAGAGAACTTCTGTCTTCTTCAAGCTGACTTCCAGCCCAAAAAGCTCAGCAGCCTCTGCAAAGCAGGATATTAAACACTGCAGAGCTGCTTCTGTGTGAGCAACGAGGGCGGCATCGTCAGAAAAAGCAGCTCATGGACAAGGTGATTTAGGGTCTTGGTGTGGGCCTTCAGTCGCCTTAAGTTGAATAGGCTCCCATCAGTACAACATCGGATGTGAATGCTGTTATCTTCATTGAGGTCTGCCATGGCCCTTTGGAGCATCATCCTGAAAGTATGTATTTTACAGTTTGTAAAACATCTTATTAACTGTAAATAGTTATTCCCTGTTTCAGAAACTCATATAAATCAGCCAAAATCTTATAGGCACAGGAAGATTTGGGCATGTTCATCCAATGTTTGTAAATAACACCTTCTGAGATAGCAGGTCACACTTTCTTTGTGTTGCTGTTAACTGAATAGGGCAAAAAATTCATACAGATGGAGTTGTGTCAGGCAGGGATCATGGCTGGATGGAAATTAAAGGCACAGCAGTGAACCTTCTCCATCAGTATCAGCCCCTTCCCTCAAAGAGATTAGAGATAAGTTTTAGGTCTCAGGTACTCTCCCCTGGAGCCCACAGGACAGTCATGAAACCTCAGTTTTCCAGGCAGTCTGTAAGAGTCGGTCAGAAGATGGATACTGTTTCAGTGTTGTCATCAGGGACTTGGACATTTTCAGGTACCCCAAAACCTGAGTTAAGGCCTTGACTGAAGTTTGTGGAGCCATCCTGCCTGAGACAGAGCGGTTGCCACGTGCTGCTCCCTGGACCGAGACTGGAATGTGGTTCCTATGGAAGCCAGGATGTGGATACCCTGGAACAATGCGGTGCAGCTGAAAGTGTACTGTACCCCTTTCTCTGTTAAGGAGGAAGGGAATGATACATCTCAAGTCATACCCCACAAAGGGAACGGTACATCTTGGACTTATTCTCTAGAGTCGGGAAGCCATGACGGACGCAAAAGCTATCCCTTGGCAAAAAGCCACTTGTCNCCCCCCCCCGAAGGAATTGACGGATCTGTAGGGACACTTTGAGGACCCGTTGTCGTGGGGTGGTAGCTATATACCTTCTCTCTCTCTCTCTCTCTCTCGCTTTGCTTTTCCCTACCTCATTTTTCATCTATAGCGCTGACGCTTTTCGGGCACATAATAAAGTTTTGCTGTTTGATCAAAGCTAACGTGTTTTTGCACTCTGAGATCATGGTAACGAACCATCACGTGTCCTGCCAAATCTGAGTGGACCGTGACACAGTCTGAGTGTGCAACTGAAAGAAGAATCTCATCCTTATTGACCACAATAAGTTTAAAAGTTTCTATTAACATTTCTACTGCTGTGTCTTTATCTTTCTAGTGTTACAAAATAGTACAGTGGTCAAAACACTTTCTTTACAGACTACAGACTAGACCGTAGGCAGACAGAGTAGAACAGAACTGCCTCATGATATTCTGAGAGAGAAAAAATAATTTAAAAATTAACATATATAAACAAATTAACTTTTTACTATGTTCAATAGCTAGGGCTGAATCCCCATGCAGGAGTATAGATCCATTCTTTTTCTGTTTCTTTTGATAGCTACTTGTTTTTATTTTACAACAGACTGGCAGAAAAATGATCATGCTCAGGTACTAGTTCAAAAAACTTTGGGGCAGATACATAAAATCTGAGACATATGTATGCAACAGTATGGGATCATGCTGCCAGATCCATTTAGTTGTATTCAAACTCATTATATTTAGCCAATTATAATTATCTTTACTATTTAAGACTGACAACATCTCCCTGTCATGTTAATCTTATCATGTACCAATGACTTGAGTTCTGTCTAATATTTTTTGTCCACAATCTTTCTGTATGCCATTTTTTAAAATAAAATATCATATAAAAAGTCAAGAATTCAAAGTCATGGTTTCTATGGCAACATTAAGTCCCTCATGTTGCATTGTACATGCACTAAAAATAAACATGTAATGATGTACTGTATTTTCTATGTCAAGGGGTTCAAGCGAACAAGGCGAAGTGCAACATTCTAAATGTGGATCAGGGCAACTCTAAATGCAGGCTGGGCAGAGAATGGATTGAGAGCAGCTCTGAGGAAAAGGACTTGGGGTGTTGTTGACAAGAAGCTCAGCAAGAGCCAGCAATGTGCACTTGTAGCCCAGAAAACTAGCCATATTCTAGGCTACATCAAAAGAATTGTGAAGGGAGGTGACTTTTCTTCTCTGTCCTCTTCTGATCCTACCTAAGGGTCCTTACAAGAGAGCTGAAGGAGGACTTTTTACAAGGGAATGCAATGATAGGACAACAATGAATAGCTTTAAAATGAAAGAGGGTAGATTTAGGTTAGTTATTAAGAAGGAATTATTTCCTGTGAGGGTGGTGAGGTACTGGAACAAGTTGTCCAGAGATGCTGTTGATACCCCCTCCCTGGAAGTGTTCAAGGCCAGGTTGGATGGGCTTTGAGCAACCTGGACTAGTGGAAGTTGTCCCTGCCCATGGCAGAGATGGTTGGAACTAGGTGATCTCAGGTCTCTTCCAATCAAAATTATGCTATGGTTCTATGAAGTGACAGGAACATTAATTTTACTTTCCCGAGTTTTATAGATTTAAGAAACGTGATTTTACATTGACACAGATCTATAATGCACAGCATCTATTTACAGCAAATACGTACAGTCCGCCAGATGGGCAGTTCTGATTTACACCAGCTGAGCTTGGGACCACCTGTGTGTATACGTTTGGGAGTGTGCTGAGTCTGCAGAGGGGTAGGGACAGCACATTCCTATGCAGCACACAGACATTTTGGGAAGCTCCCTTACAGCTTCAGTAGTACCAGAAGGAGGGGGCAGGGGCACTACCGACCTTACCCAACCTGTCATTGACATCTCATCACAAATACCACCAGGAGCAGCAATAAACCAATATGCCAACCTGCTTTTCTCTGCAATTTGCAGCCCCTTGGTAATTTGGAGGCATTTCTATATGGAAAAATATATTTAAAAAGTAAATGTAAGTTCCATACAAATTGAGAACACTGGGAGTGGAAAATAAGTAGCAGCATATGCACAGAGCTCCCTTTCATTTCATTAGTAAAGTAAGAAGTGTTTTATATATACTTCTGGCCTCAAAGGGACTAAAATATAATCAAGAACTTGTGTGCTGTATTGGGTTTTCTGTGGCCAGATTTTGGTAGCAGCAGGGGGGCTATAGGAGAGGCTTCTTTGAGAAGCTGCTGGAAGCTTCGCCCATGTCCAGCAGAGCCAATGCCAGCCAGCTCCAGGCCAGACCCACTGCTGGCCAGGGCCAGGCCAATCAGGAGTGATAGTAATGCCTCTGTGATAACATACTTGGGAAGGGTTAGATGAAGATGGTAGCCAGAGAGAACATGCGACCAGCAATGCAGACACCAAGGTCAGTGCAGAAGGAGGGGCACGAGGTGCTCCAGGTGCTGGAGCTGAGACTCCTCTGCCGCCCCTGGTGGAGCATCTGTGTCACTGCAGCCCATGGAGGACCAAGGGGTGCAGAGATCCACCTGCAGCCCACAGAACAGCCCATACTGGAGCAGGTGGATGCTGGAAGGAGGCTGTGATCCTATGAGAGGCCCATGTTAGAGCAGGGTCCTGGCAGGGGCCTGTAGCCCATGGAGAGAGGAGCGGGATTTTCCTGGTAGGACCTGTGGCCTGTGGGGGTCCTACGCTGAAGCAGCCTGTACCTCAAAGACTGCACCCTGTGGAGAAGTGACCCATGTGGCAGCAGTGTCTGAAATGCTCACACCACAGCAGTTTGTCAAGGACTGTCTCCTCTGGGGGGGACCCCATGGGATGCAGGGCAAGGACTCCTCTCTGAGCAGCAGCAGAAAACAACTGACCATGACTGCTCATTCCTGTCTCCCTGCACCTCGTTGGGGAGGAAGTAGAACTTAGAAGGATGAAAGTGTGGGGGGAAAGGTGTCTTTAAGCTTCTCATTCTTAAGATCTGATCTTGTTAAATAAATTTAATTAATATCCCCGTGTGAAGTCTGTTTTGCCCATGACAATGATCAGTAAGGAATTGCTTATGGTCCCTATCTCCACTCGTGAAAACCTTTGTTATATATTGTCTCCTTTGCCTGTCTGCAGGGGGGAGTGAGAGATTGGCTTTAGTGGGTCCCTGTCATTCAGCCAGGGTTAAACCACTACATGGGCACAGAGAAATCTGCTTGCAAGCTATTTTTCCTCTCCAGAGAATGTGGAAACCAGAACTCAAAGTACATAAGCAGTTTCAATATTTCTTTTATATGAAGGTGTCCTCATCTGATGGGCATCTGATGTTCAGACAGTGAGACATTATTTCCTTTTTCCTCCAAAACTCTTTGTACCTATTTAATCCTAAACTATCTCATCTTTGAAGGAGGGGCTGTTTTCACATGCACCAAGAGTGCAGCATGAGATACCACAAGGCTCTAACTCATGAGAAGTTTCTGAGATGCTATAATACTACTAATGCATCCCATAAACCACATTAATACAGTTTTGTTTGTCCTGCAGTTACTAAATAAATATATCTTGCATAGCTCCATTTAAAATAAATGGCTACCTGAATAGTGACTGTGACATGCGGTGAGTTTAGCTTAAGAACAAAAATCTGTGTTTGAGGTTGTTTCTTTTTTGAATGATCCTAAAAAACACCATGCAAAGAAAGGCATGGAAACATGCATGGCATTAATGCTTGTAATAAGGATCAGAGGCAGTAGCCAGAAAAACTGGGTATGATTGTTTCTGGAAGAGGACAGAGAGGCAGTAGGTCTATTACTGCACCTTTTCATGTGTTTTAGAAAGAGGAAATCCAGACATACCCTGACTTTTCTAATACTTGTCGTTAATGAAATGAGTTTATTGTATGACTATGTCTTAAAAATATGATTTCAGTCCTACAGGGTAAAAGCACTTTCTGAATATTTCCAGTGAACAGTATGTGTTTTGGACTTAATTAGATATATTTTGATTCTGGAAGCAGATATGAATCCATTTGCTTCAAATCTAATAGGACACAAAGGATATCTCCTGCATGTTTAAAATCCAGATTATCTAGAAACCTCTGAATTTGTAAATGTGTGAAATTCAGATGTGTGAAATCCTTTGCTATGACTCATCAGAAAAGAGAATTGACTTTTGAGCTCTTTCTTGATCCATGCTTGTGCTAATGATGATGGATGAGCCTCTCTCAAAATGTTGTATTGAAATGACACACTTGTGAAACAACACGTATCAACAACAACAACAAACCCAAACAAAAAACGAACACCAAAAATACTGAAATGTGACCAGCTCAACTGCAGAGCTATGGCATCTACTTTTATGGTAATTCTAACACTAATCCCTCTAATACAGTAATTCTCACTGTAAAAACCTCAGATTTGGAAAGTTCATGAGTTTTCACAATCTTTTTCAGTTAACTTACTTGCCAAAGAATTTTCTCCTTTCTATGAAACCACAAAACCACTAGTCAATTTTATGCAACAGTAAATATTCAGTAAAAGGTGTATGTCTATGGTCAGGGACATATATCTATTAAATCTATACCTAAGGGGCCAAAAATTAGGGTTTTTTCACAGAAAGCACGTACCAAATATTAACACAGATTCTATGTAACAAGCTCTACTGGTATATCTGAAGTCTTACTTTGACTGACATAAGTTTTCAGGAAACATAATGCTAGAACTGTTCCCCCCGGACTGTATACCTCAAATGAACTCAGATATAGAAACATCTTACCTTTTCCAAAGAGAAAACTGTGATGGCAGCTGGATAGCAGAACTATTTCACACAGATGTTATTGAAGGCAAGGTTTGCATCCTAGCTGCAAATCAACATATGGCATACTAGGTAAAATTTTATTTTTCTATCTTTACTACTACAGTCTAAAGTTATCTATTACTGGCTATTGCAAGACTGAAAGAGGAACAAGGCAGAAAATATTCCAGCACTGCAACTGCTGTGTAAGACACAGAGATACAATCACTTTCAAATGTAGTATTTTATGACACCTCCTGGTACTCTTACAGGTCTAGTTGTGTGGATCATGGGAACATGCTGTAGTAGAATATGAAATGCTGTATTAATACTTTGTCTAAGATTTTAGTAAACTGTGCATGTCGGATGGAAGAAGCAGGACAGGAAGGACCAGAAATTAAGAGATCAGGAGAATGGCGCACAGGCACAGCATGATCAGGAAATCATTGGAGGAATAGCTCATGGACAGCTCATGAACATCTCACTCTCAAGAGTAATTGGTTAAGGACTAAATCTTAAAGTGTATCCTATGGTGTTGGAGATTGTATGGACAACTTCAAGACTGGCTGAGAAGCTGAGAGATAAACATTCTGTAATTGGTTAAAGTCTCTTTGAAACACCCTGTAAGTTAACAGAGATGTTTGAAATACCCTGTAACAAAAGTTCTAATAATCTAAATGCGATTAGAGAAACATAAACTATTCTGGACTATAAAAAACTTGTAACACATAATTCAGTATTGTAGTATTGTAGTTGTAATTTGTATTAGTAATAAAGGAATTGGAACCCTTGGATTTTCCTTGTGCACGATTATCTTGTAGTCGACACAAGGAGAATCACGCCAACTGCTTGCCTGCAAACTTGGTTTGCTTCAGGTGACTATTAGAGAAGACCTACCTGCATGTATTGGAACAAAGTAGAAAACACAGTCATCTTCTATTAGTGTTCAGAAGCAGGTAGTGAGAAATGCTAATATCTTTCTGCTCCAGTTAGCTATATCTTGACAGAAGTCCATGCAAGCGGTCATTTAAGAAGAATAAATCCCAAAAAGCCACAAGAATATTTTGTGTTTATCAGTTGGATTTTTTTAACTGTATGACTTCTATCAGGCTAAGTGTAAGTGTAAATGCAGTGTAATTAGAAGCATTTTAACCTTCTCACCTAATGCTTTTATCTCCTCTGGACCAAGGATCTCTCCATTTGGGGGAGAACACAACATGAAAGCCTATGCAGTCAGAATCTGTGGGTTAAGGAACACTTGACGCACAGACCAAGGCCTCTGACAGGACTAATCAGTTAGAAGTTGGCTTGCAATTCCCTTGATTGACCATACATAAAATACCATTTTAACAAACTCTTTGCTAGTGTTTTAGAAGAGCAATTCTCTACTAAGTGCTCCCCATCACTACAGTGTTCACCTCAGCTATAGTGCACTCACACTGTCCACATGTCCTGTTCCACTCCTAAAGTATTCTGTCATAATAACTCTTTTCAACTGTTTGCCTTCCTGTTTTTCTCATGTGAAATTCTCCAGACCTTGCCCCTTGGGGTTTATCTCATTCCTCTGTTCTTTTCTCCCAGATCCTCCGTCCTTATTGGACATCCACAGCACAAAATAGCCAGAGGCTCTTGCTCTGTCCTCATCTTCCTGCAGTCTTCCCAATTTCAGCTGTTTGCTGCTATCTCATTTTCTTCTAAGCATCTGAAAAAAACAGTAAACGTTTTTCTTTTTCTTCAGTTACCAGATTTTTTACAGTGCCCTGTTTACACCCTTCAGAAGACTCTTGAAAACATCTCAGTCTCTTACTCCCAAATTCCTTACAATTCCTCGTAAGAAAACGTGTATATGAAAACATGTACTTAGTCATTCACTGACACTTGTGTACTTTTAATTCTGTTGTATATTGAATTCCTTCTTTCTGTATATGTAACTATCTTTTCATTGTAGCTTCTGAAGAATGACTCATTTTTCAAGAGATCCATACAAAGAACTACTTTTTCTGGTTCAGATTATCTAATCCTTGCTAATTACTTACAGGAAAGTGATCATGTAAGAAACCTTGGAAAGAAGTACAGATGAACTACTGGACCCCAAATTAATATTTCAGAGTACTATAACTGAGCAATGTACATTTGTGACATATCAAATCTCATAATTGTGTAGGTGCAAAAGTTAGATTATTTTACATAAAAGGGGCTACTACAAATGTTATACTTGTTTCATTTAAAAATACTCGAGGAAATACATGTTCTTTGAACCACATACAGAGAATGAGAAACGTCTAAGTGAGAGGTAAGTTGCAGAAACAAAACTCCAGTATTGAGAATTACTTGCTGTTACAGAGATTCAAACTTCAGTAATGAGGTCATTAATTCTATCTTTTAGTTTCTATGCTTTGTGGGATTGTGTTTTTATACATATTTGCACAGTCCCTAACTGTAATTGGATGCTTCTATGAAACAGTTTACTATTAATAATGGATATCTGAGGTGAAGCTAATGTAGAGAGAAGAAATTACAAACATCTCATGCAACTAATAAGTTGACTATTAATTAATGTGAGTGATTCAGTCAATGGTGTATCCAGACATAAAGCCAGACTGAAAGATGAAAGGGCAATTTAGAAAAAGACTATAACATGCACAGTTATCAGATGCAGTATCTAAGATGTTAAATAATGGCCTAATTACAGCTCATCTGAATGGTATCAGGGCCTTATCCTTTACAGAAAGTATTAATGGAAAATTACTTGCTTTTCAAAGCCAGTAAACCCATCTGCAGGTCCCATATCAGCTCCTGCCAGACATATATCTTTTTACACATGAGTGGTCTGTCACATGATGATTGACTCAATCTTGACAGAAAAGGGATAGAAAAATTATCA
Organism: Serilophus lunatus; assembly: GCA_013399895.1. Classification (NCBI taxonomy): domain Eukaryota; kingdom Metazoa; phylum Chordata; class Aves; order Passeriformes; family Eurylaimidae; genus Serilophus; species Serilophus lunatus. The sequence goes on along the minus strand of VXBA01000875.1, from coordinate 875,156 downwards.
CTTTGTGCAGATATGACCACTTGTGACTTTGGCAGGTGGATCAGTCCAGATTGCCCAACACTGACTTAATTGCAAAAGATAGTATTTTCCTCAGTTCTTCCATTTTCTTAAGCGTCAGCCAACACATTTATCCTTTCTGTGTTAACTAATCCCCTTTCAGATTATGATTTCTGCCATATTTTGTCCATTGGGACCAGCCATATAGGTAACTTTAATATTCAGTGATACTAAACGCTACTAAGCAATCTTTTGCATAGCAAAGTAGTACTGAGTCACATTTTGCTACATGAATGCAGCTACTTGCAGCTAAGATATTTCTCACTGTAAGCAAGTACAGCACATTTCTGCCCTTTTACTAAGGTGATACGTGTGATCACAAACAAATGAAAAACTGTTCTGCCAGGATACTGGCATCCTGAATTATAAACCAAAATAGTGATGACCAAGACCTGACCAAGCTTAAAAAGAAAAAAAAAAAGATTTTTGCACAGAATTAGGACATTGACAAAGTTATCTAGAGTGATACTCCTTAGGACCATGGGATTCAAGCCAATCCTGAAAGTGAGTCTAGAGGCTATTCAAATCTCATCAAATAGTAATTTTGATGGCATTCTTCCTCCTCTCCCAAAGGCTAGCCGTTGGCTATTTGATTGAGGTGCTCCATACAGTGTTGTAGCTGGTCACATGGATTATTTCTAAACTTGTTCATCTCAATTCTCCTACAGAGGAAGAAATCTCTGTTCTTGTTTCATGAACACAGAATTCTTCTGAAAACCAAAAGCAAGGAGGCACTGCTACACCAAATGGTGCCAATGCTTACTCACATTTATTTACAAAACAAATGCTTTCCAAAAGTAAGGTATGAAAAGGAATACAAACACCTAGTTACTAGATCAGTTTCTAGGCTATGTTTTAAAATAACCTTTCAATGCATCTGAACGTCACTGAAGAAGAAACAAAAAAAAATGAACCACTACAACCTCACTTGAATTGTAAAGGACTGGTGGATGTGGAATTTGAATATTATAACTCCTAAGCAGAAACAGTAAGCCTTTCAGTGTGGGACTTTTTTTGGGGTGCTAATTATACTAATTAGAATTATAGCTTCCACAACTCCAATTTCGTGCAGCTGTGTGGTGGTAGCTGCTATTGTTAGCACTCACGAAAAATACTCCAACAGAGGGCACCAAGAAAATTACTTACAATCTGAACACCCACACAATCCTGTCACATTGGAAAGACTGCAGACAGCATAACTAATAAAGTTATCGTGCTATTTTGAAAGAATAATAGCATGTTTGAAGAGACCATATTAACCCTGTTGTAAAGTATTGATTACACTCCATAGTAAAGGAAATGAAACAACAAAGACATAGTGTTTTAATTCTTTTCCTGTTTGCTCTTGCTAGTTTTATTCTGTTTCAATTTACACCTGTATTTGAGAACACAAAAAAATGTGTCACTTATGGTTCACAAAGGCAATTTTATTTTCATAGATGTTCTTTCAGCAACTTGATGCTTTTAAGATTCTAGTTCAGTTCAAGCAAATGGTTGTGAATGTGAAAGAAATTCCTGTCTAAAGCTTCTTGAATCCGGTTTGTCATGTTTACTTCTCCGTTAAAAAAAAAAAAAAAAGTCAATAAAAATGTCAAAATGTGTCATCTGATTGGCTCTGGACTTTTCAGTTTAGGCATGTTAGTGAAAAAAATGATATAATTATCATTTCAGTCCCTAGGGAAATGCTTTAAATCCATATCAGTGCATTATAAATGAGCAAAGCAAATAGTGTGTCTCTTCCAACAATTTACTGTTGTTTTGAAAGCACATCAGTGTGCCTACATCTAAAATACAATGCCACAGTATAAAATTGTCCTAGATGAGGTTGAGGCAAATATTTAGGATAATTTTAAGATTTAACATTTTCATGACATTTAAAGCACTGGTCCTCTCATTAAAATACTCAATTCAGTTATTTCTAGTAGATTTGTTTAAACTTGATAAAAGCTGTTTTCTTATTCTGTTCGAAACTGTAAGTTTAAAGGCAAGAGAACAGCTGAATTAGCAGAGAATGATGGAATTTCAGACATCTTTTATAAACACCATTACATAAAAACCAGTTATCACTCTTTTACATTGTGAATGAACATCCTTTGTAATAAATCTCTGAGGTGATTTCATATATATAAAATCACTTCACCTTTTTTTTTCCTCCTCAAATGGTGCTTTTAAGAGCATGATTCCTGTAATTGTATTTCCTTCCTTTTCTATGAGAGTATCTGTAAAGACATTTGGCATCTCATCAGCAAAAACAGCAGATGGAGAAAGGCCTTCCTACGTGCTCTGTCAAGAGAATTGCAAGTTTAAGTTGGGTTTTAATAGACATCAAGGATTTAGTGACATGCCAAAGATTGGATGCCTTCACTGCACCTATTATTTGTGCCTTTCTCTTTTAATAAAAATGAAAACAATTACTGTGCAGAAAACATTTTAGCTTCTACTGAAAGTATCATACCATATGGTATGGGGGATGTATAGCTGACAAAATGAATGTAAAAAAGAAGTACATAGGCTTAGATGATGCTAGTTGAACTAAATTTATGTTTGAAATTTTAACTGAACTGATAGAAAAGTTTGCAAATACCAAAAACTTCATATGCTGAAAGCAATTGAAATAAAACATTAAAATAAATTTTTACTGAGTTTGGCTTTATTTAAAAATGGCCTCAGGGACTAAAGAACATTTAAATAGACAACTAAATAAGCACTGTAATTATAGGAATGAAAAGCAACAGAGTTTTTCCAAATAACAGTCTTGTAATCACATGATAGCACATGAAATTGCAAACAGAGCAAATACTTTTCTCAGTTACTGGGAAAAGATATTTTCCTGATAGGATGTAGTGTTCATAGATGAGACACGAATATATTTGTACTGGCTATTCAAGGAGGAAAAAAACCCCTTTCGGCAGGAGAGAAAACTCACAGCATGTATCTTGTGTATTTCTCAGGGAGACATAAAAAAGAGTTGTACCCAATGAGTTAAAACCTCAGCAAACTTACAAAACCCCCAGCTAAACTATCTTGAATTTGCACATATTTTGAGTTGCTAATGTGTTCCCAGAAATCTCATTGATGTTCTTGAAATCCTACAGGACTTGAAAACAGCATTGAAATCCTTCATCAGGCAAATATGTGAAATGCTTGGACTTGTACAGATTTTAGAGCTGCGCGAAGATTTTGCAGACGGCCTTCAGTGGCCCAAACTCTTACAACCTTTTGAGGTGTGAGTTCCCTTCTTGTCTTGTAGAACAGAGGAAATTGCTGTCATGCTCTAAGATTTAGTGTGGAAATATAAAAATAAGAGAGCTCAGCATTAGGTAGACCTTCACTGAGATGGAGAGAATATTCACATCCTTGAAGCAAATGTTATTCGTAGAAAGTGGGAAAACAGAAGGAAAAAAAAGACGAAATAAGATTTTGGGACTTCGGGAGTAGCATAGCATTGAAATATTAGTTACAGCATTATAAAAGCACAGAGGGGTTGTACCAAGAACACTGGAGCTGCAACAAGGTCTCTTGAATCAGGTTTCAGATTGCTCAGTAACTGGGTTCACAGGGGAGAAACATGAACTATTAATTGCAATATTAATCATACACTACCACTGTAGTAGTGCAAGGTAACCGCATGCTCACAAAGACCAAATGTCCCCTCAGTAATTTCTGCAACTGCTGAATTCCTTGCATCAGACAGCTACAAAACCTTATTTGCAGAGGAAGAAAAAGAAAAGGTATTTTTCAGCTGGGGGCCTGAGCAGATCCCCGACCAAAATTCATAACAGTCACGTAATTTTAAACTCACTTTCTGAGTACTAAGCCCCAGGCATAGGATAGGAAGAAAGGTCTGAAGGAATTTCTCTAATCACCTTTGCTCTGAATGTTTTTTTCCTGCCTTCTGTTTATCTTTGATAATAAACTTATTCCTGCCTCAATATCATCCTTTCCCTTACCAATGCCTGCTGTCCTAGGATAGGTGTATATCCAACCAATGTGTTCCCTTTTCTGTCCCCACCACAGAATGATGATTTAATTTTGGCTTCCTTGAAACAGAAATGTGCTAAGAAACCAATAATTTACATCTCTGGTGTACCACTTCCCAAAATGGTACTAAAGCATTTTATGATCTGTAAACCTCCTAATCTGCATCTGTGGAAATATTTTGCAATAAATAGTGTGTAAATAACCATTTATTCACACTCACATGTTCAGACTACTCCCTTCGCTATTCCTTCTGAACTCACTGAACTTTTATAGCTGTGCAAGAAGAGCCACAAAAAATTCGTGGTACATTCTCAACAGTTTCAAAGAGGCACCAAAGTACTGAAATGAATGTGACCAGTAAGGATTCCTCTTCTCATTCAAACAAATGCAAAAAAATAACTTCTCTATCTTTTCCTTTCAAGGAAGAGACATTCAGAGTAGCTGAAAGGCTCGGGTGGTTGTATACCAGACATTAAGGAATATGTGTATGAAATATAGTTCAAACTCAGACTGGGTCAGTTTTAAATGAAAGTCACCACCATATGATGACTGTTAGATGAAAGTACATGTTCTCAGGCATCCAGATCACAGAAACAGCTGTTACTGTGATGGTTAGCTTTGGCAAAGACAAAGGATCGTGTAACCTGAGTAACTAAAATAACCTCTAGCATCTTAAATGTTTCCTTCACAGCTGAAATATACTGGTAGGATATCTTATGGAAAGTTGCATTTTTGTTAGTTGTGCTGTCTCTGTACTGGGGATAAACAGAGGGCTTTCAGTCTCCCAGGGCTGTCAACCTGTCATCTTCCACACACACAGAGAACAGGTTTTGCCTTTTAAAAGAAAGAATACTTGTGAACAGAAACTCATCATTAATCAAGGCTTATTTATCCATGTAAAGAAGAGAAAACCAGAGTCAAGTCACTATCACCACATTTGGAACTCTATTCCTCTTCACAAGCAGTGGATAAAGAATATAAAGTAGAATCAGAAAGTTTGTCCTTAGGGAGAGGAAAAAGAAACACTTAGGTCTCTGTGAGGGATACGTTGGTCTGTGGAAGTTGGATAAACTTGTACAATATACAACGTGATGACTCACAGTGCTGGATGGAGGAGCACTGTATGCTATCCATCATACATTTTCTTCAAGACAATCCTTGAAACTTTGATCACAGCAGGATGAGAAGATCACAAACCTCTGTGGAATCCCTGCATGCAGCTAGACACTTTACCTGCCTTACAGGAACTATAGCTATAAAAAATCCTTCATGTGCTAACCTGAAATAAATTAATGAGACTGGTTATAATTTTTGACTGGATAGGTAGACTTTCACTTTGTGATCCTGAAGACTTGTTGGAGTACTCTTTGTTAGCATAAGCCAATAAAATAAGCTATCTCCTCCAGGTAGATATGTTAGAAATGCAGATTTCATTGTAAATTAGACATGACACAAATCACTGACAGTTGATGATTAAAAAATTACAGTAAAAATAATTTTAACCTAAGTGCTTGCTAACAATATATTTTTAATAATTTTATATTAGTGACAACCCTCTCTGAGTTCTATAGCATATATAAAACAATAATTAGTGTAGGCAAAAGCAAAGACTAATTTAGAGAGATATTGTCAAGAGCAATTTTTGGAACTTTATGCTTGACACATTTTCAAAATTAAGTTGATTAGTCACTGAAATCCATTCTAAGGCAAAGTATTAGTTAAAGACTCAGAGTCTTCAAAGAATAAAGACTGAATAGTTTTTTCAGATCTATAATTTAGTTGAAGACAAATGTGCTCACCTAACAGAGGATAGCGTTGAATGACACTATTACTGATGGTGTTACACATAAAATCCACAAATGATCCCATCTAGTGGCCTTAAAAGTTAAATTTTGAAATATCAACAATTTTTACCATTTGGGGTGATTTAATATATATTTTTCTCTTCCAAATGGTTTGAAAACACCCTCAAGAAGGGGGCAGGGGGGCTTGATGGAAGTTACCAGATCTCGTCTGATCTACCAAACTAGCAAACTCTGATCATCAAGAATGATGAATGAGACTGATTTCAGTGGGACTATTCACAGTTCCACATGGAGAGCCTCAGCTGCTGGACAGAACTCTCATTGATTATATAAAAGATAACCAAACAGCCAGACCTGAAGCGCTACAAAAATAGAGGGAACATATAATCTCTAATCTTTGTATTTGTAGATGTTACGTGTAACAACAAATGCAAAAGAGTAGGTGGAAGAGAGATTTTAAGCAGACTATACTCCTTAATAAATGAAATATTCAGCACTCTGAAATTAACAATTCTAATCATAATGCCAGGCAACCATTTTTGAACTGCTACCATAGCTAATTACTCCAGTGGGAAAGGAAACAGGAGAAAGGGCATTTCAGCTGTGCAAGGACAGGGTCTCTCTGAATCTATACTTTTTTCCAAATAAAACCTTGAGTTAGATGGATTTTCTGGGAGTCTTAACCCTTCATCCTTAGGAATTGAAGAGTTTCTGATAATTGTTTTCTTTTTCTTCCTACTGAATAAAGTAGAGATTTTTCCCAAGACTAACATAATTTATATTTATAATTTTTCTTTTTCCACTTTATCAGTGTCTATTATCTCTTCTAGGAAAATGATTTAATGATTTTGTTGTTTTAATGATGTTATTGATAGTGTTATCATTATAATGGTGCCTCATAGTGAGTAGTCATTAAGTGCTGGCACTCAGGTGGGCACTAGAGAAGGAGTAAATAGCTAGCTACCTCCTCTCATTGAGACATCAAAAGTTAGACAAATGGCAATTATTCTGAACAGGACCTAAAAAGTATTACAACATTTTCTAGGAACTGAATATTGCTGGCTTAGAAAACTTCAAGGCCAGGTCCGGTAGAAGTTACTGTGAAACACTTTTTGGGGTCAGATTCATTCATAAACGTCTCCTTTGAGGTGCTTGAGACTAGAAGAGAACCCTGCTGTTCTTTGGAGTATGAGCAGCCAAGGAAGGAGAGGAATAGACTGGAACATGGAGAAAACCAGGCTAAGATCCTACAGATTGCCTTAAGTCTCCTGGACCAGTTTTGAATTAGAAAGACAATAAGCCACCCTAACCAAAGTTCAAGGTAAAAAATGGCTAATCCCTTATACAGGAACAGCACTTTGCAAGCTGTATCAATGCCATCAGTACTATAAAGATTCAGGATTCCTGTTTGTACCCAAAATGTTCTTACCCAGAAGAGGTAGATGGCAGTTCAAGACCAGGATGGGATAAAGCAGAGTGTAACAGTAAAGTATATCGATTCAGTCATTGAACTTGGAGAAATTACATTCTTGTAGGCTAAAGTAAGATCTATAAGCATATTTCAATCTGCAAATATTGCTGAGAACCTGAGAACTGTGGTTTGTTTGAGGGAAGTGGCATCTGGAAGGATTTAGGCAAAACAAAAGACTTTACAGCACATAAAAGGATGGTAATGGAGTACAATATATTTGTCACAGCTGGTGAAGGCTGCCATTGCATTTGCCATAGGATTTCTTGAATTGTTCTGTCCCGTGGTCTGTCATTGTTGATAAAAAGTGGGCAGTAATACAACTCAGCTGAGTGATGGCCATGATAATACAGAATCACCCCAGCACAGATAGAAAAAAAGGCATCCAAGTTCATTAAAAAATCTGCCAGATTATTCTACATTAACTGCAAAGTCATTTTCCTTTGACTTGCATTGAAATGAAGAGAATTTCAGAATCCAGTGGAGATATATTTTTAAAACTAAAATAAACAATTGGGCCAAGTAAAATAATCTTCTCCCATAAATGGCTGTATGAACCTTCTTTTGAGGAAACAACAAATACTATAACAAGTTTCCAGGTAACCCCATTAATTCTGCTCTACAACACTTTTTCCTTTTCAACACTCTCTAGACTCTAACATAGTTACTATTAAATGTTTTACAGTATCCTGTTTCAGGTAGCACTGTCTTTCGCAATGCTATTCTCTCCATCTTTTCTGATTTGTTCCTATAAAGTTATTCTAGAGAAAGAAGAAATATTCCAGGTATTACACAATTAGACTGCATATAAGAAATGCAAGTTTTAAATTTACAATTTAAAAAAGGGGAAAATGGAAGAATAGAACATCTTTACACACAGCTCCAACATCCTGAAATGCAGTCATTTAGATTGAGTCACCTGCCATCCAGCGAAGACAGAATATGGCAATTCAACTGCTGATAAACTCTTTGGGCAAAAGTTAGCCTACTTTAAATAAGATACATAAACATCTATTCTTGGAGTATGTAGCCTTCTCCATTTTAGTAGCTTTATTTTAAAACTCAGGAATTGACGAGAATACTTCATCTCCAAAATGAAGTAACATGAAAGTGGAAACTTAGGGCCTCGTGGCAGATATCTGAAAGCCATACTGAAATCTTGGAGTTAAAGTACACTGAACTGAAGTAATAATATTCTAAGAACAACCAGAAAATAGCTGTCAGACCCCAGAGACAAAGTCTTTATGAGTTTGTAAGATCTACCTGATGAGACTTTCCACTTTTGAAGAGAAGTTTAGCAACGGCTTATGAAAGACTGTTCTAATACAGAAAGCTTTTTGGAATGACATGAGCAGTCACTATACCAGACATCAGTTATGACTTGTGAGTCTGCTGACTATGTATTGATGTGGCTTGAATAATTTCCCTTGAGGATGAAATCTGCCTAAAACTGCAGACAAGATGGCAATCGTGAATTTTTATCAATTGTTTCTGTAAAAGTGTCTTCAGAATATTAACAGTTCTTCAGGTTTATATAAGATGATGAAATAATTAAATATCTATTCTTCCTTCTTAGAGGGGTCTTATATCCCTACCCCATCTAACCAACTTACATAGTAGGCTGAAGAAGAGAGGGCTATATTTTGTTTAGCACCTTTCCCTGCCCAGTTCTTCATTTCCCTGAAGGTAATCTCAAAAAACCTTGGCCAGACGTGGACTTTCCTTCTCCTCTGGGTTGTCACAGCAACATAGTCACAGGTAAGAAGTGCACACAGCTGAGCCCCAGTCTTGCTCTCAGTTAGTAACCAAGGAAATTGCAGAAAAAATGTGAATATAGTCCTGGACTTGAAATGTCTTCAATAGCATTCTTGTTCCCATGAGTATGGTTTGACTGATTGCAGCTTTGTGAAGGTAAGGTTGAATCACATACTGGGCTTGTTCAGCCTCTTTCTTATTCAATTTGTAGCCACCTCTTGTTTAACAGGAAGAACTTGAATAACTTTTCTAATGGAAAAATGTGCTGTAGCATTGGGCAATGTTTTTTCATATTGTCACTTTTACTCATGGTTGTTTATGCTCAGGGTTGTTCTCTTAGATCATTTTATATTCAGGCAGAGTCCTCATATGTATCAATTTTCAATTAACAAGAAGAGGCATGTAAGAATTTAGATCTCAAAAAAGTTTGGAACACACCATTGTAACACCAACAATTATTACAGGGAGAGTAATTGCTGTCCTCCAAGCCAAGCCTGGCTTTCTTTCATTTCAGTAACACTTTTTGCAGTAATCTATATTGGACATTTGTGCCTGGATAAGCCAGTCAAAGTCACTACCAATCCCATCAGATCTGCTCAACACTACAGACCTCTGCATTACTGCGGTTTAGGAATTTAGTACTCACACTTAAAAGTACAGAAGGCAAAGATCACAGGTTGACATAAGAACAATTTGCTAGAAACTTCAATGAAATAAAAAAAATGAACAATAACAGCAACAGTATTAATAGCAAGAGAGTAGGAAGCTTGACCAGACTTTAATCGCTCCACTTAAGCTGCTCCCTCCAGTTGGGAGCAGTGTTATCCCACCACTCTGTCCATCACACTTACTCCATCAGAAGAAATGTCCTTCTTCTTGGAAATGAGTGAGTCCCTTTACCCGGCCACAGCAGTGACATTGAGATATAATCAAATAACATTAGGATCTTGATCATGCCCCTATGGCTCCAACCTTCACCCTCTCATGGTTACTGTGAAAAATTAGCCCTGTCCTTGGCTGAAACCAGGACAATTACTTAAAAGTAATTTGTGATTTATGAGGTTTATTTATTTTATTTCAAGGTTTTCTGAAATAGGTCTTTCAGATAAGAGTTCCACAATGTCTGGTATTGAGGATCTAATGGTAATCTCAAGAATGTCACATCTATTAAGAGAGGGAAGACTGAATTCTCAATTTATTCTACTTCTAAATAATTAATTTGCCTCCAAGCCCCCTTAATAAACTGATCACTGGATGTACCAGCACTGTGAGAGGTCTTGAGGCTATGGACAACTCTCCCTAGATGACTCACACCGTTCAAATTAAGTTGTTGAATTTTTTGTCATTAATGTGGCCAGGGTTCGACATTTGCAAATGAATTTCGGATTCCTGTTTTCTATGAGCTGTCTCCTCTGGGACATCTGAATCACTTAAACCTTGCTTGAGAAAAATAAAACCTAGAAGAAGAGATATTACAGAATCTTAGAATGGTTTGAGTTGGAAGGGATTTTAAAGATCATCTAGTTCTAACTCCCCTGCCGTAAGCAGGGACACCATCTACTAAACCCGGTTGGTTAGGGTCCCATCCAACCTGCCCCTGCACATTTCCAAGGATAGGTCATCCACAACTTCTCTAGGGAACTGGTTTCATTGCTTCTCCAACCTCACAGTAAAGAATTTCTTCCTAATATCTAATCTAAACCTGCTCTCTATCAGTTTGAAGCAACAAGAACTCCCAGAATTATATTTGTTTCGAGGCCTATCACTTGACAATTCACAAGCTGAGTGCTCTTTAAAGGTTCTTAAGAGGAAATTACCCAACTCTGCAGTTCTTTTTATGGACAAAATATTGCCATGTTGCTAGTGCCCTGGTAAAAACTGGATGAAAGGTGCAGTGTTATTTTGCATCACATTGATTTTGTTTCTTTAATCTGTTAACTTTTTATGAACATTCTACTGACTGGATTTTAAATGTGCATGTTTACTCAATTGAGCTACAAATATATTACCTAATAAGGGAGCAGAAGCAATACTGTGTGATTTATCCTACTGATCACAGGCAACTATTCAGCCTGAAAAGCTGCTGCTCTATCTCTAGATGGCCCATCTATATATTATCCTACATTCATTTTTCTACCAGCTTCTCATTTTCAGTGTATCAGATTAACACTTGCAAGACCTCATCCAACTCAACTATTCTCTACTGCTGGATCTCTTTGTCTGCTGTACTTTGATGGCAATGCAAGGTCTAAGGCCATCTGACCACTTTTCTTCCTGAGTCCTCATGAGTCTTTGAAGGACACATTGAGTGCCTTTTCAGAGCAGTTGCAAAACCTGAATTAACACCTTCAATGGAGTTTCTAGCTCAGCTTTATCATTGTGGATTTTAAAGCCCTATATGCTTTTAAACCAGTGCAAGCAACAAGTATAGGTACGATAATCTCAAAAGAACTGGGAGATCAGTACAGAAGTACGATGCACTTTTGCAAATCTTCAGAAACTTCTGAAGTCTTGTTGGTGTCTTCCCCGATGGTACAAAATAATGTTTCCTCCTATGTTTCTAATGAAGAATATGAGCATGAAACTGTGGTGGATGGTATGGGAGTAGAAGATGACTAGTAAAAATTTTATAGGTAATGTGGAAATTTAAACACGTAAGTACAGAAAATGTGTTGCAAGAACTTGTTTAAAACTAAACAGTTGTGACAAGATTAATGCACTCATAATCACCAATAGGTATATTGTGTTTCAGCTATAAGCTGTCTCCTAGAGACCACCTCTTGACATGCCTTGATTTAGCTGAATAGTGTCTTACAGAATAAGATCATATTAAAACAGAGGCCTTTACAGAACCATTTCTTTCATGTTTAGACAAACTCATGAACTAGTTTCTCTCTGGGGTGGACCCTGGCATTAGGAATGCACAGTACAATATAATTTTTAAGGGGTGAAATTCAGTAAAGCAATTTATTGTTGTGGCATCCTGGTTTGCATCAGGAATGGTGTGGCATGCAGGACTAGGGAAGTTATCCTTCCCCTGTACTCGGCACTGGTTAGGCCTCACCTTGAGTACTGTGTCCAGTACTGGGCCCCTCAGTATAAGAAAGATGTTGAGTTATTGGAATGTATCCAGAGAAGGGCAACGAGGATGGTGTAGGGGCTGGAGTACAAGCCCTATGAGGAATGGCTGAGGGAGCTGGGATTGTTCATCCTGGAGAAGAGGAGACTCAGAGGTGACCTTATTGCTGTCTATAACTACCTGAAAGGAGGTTGCAGTCAGGTGGAGGTCAGTCTCTTCTCTCAGGTAACTGGTGACAGAACAAGAGGACACAGTCTCAAACTCCATCAGGGGAGGTTTAGACTTGATATTAGGAAGAAATTCTTCACTGAAAGGGTGATCTGCCATTGGAATGGGCTGCCCAGGGAGGTGGTGGAGTCACCAACCATGGATGTGTTCAAGAGTAGGCTGGATGAGGCACTTGGTGCCATGATTTAGTTAATGAGCTGTTAGATTATGGATTGGACTTGATGATCTTTAAAGTCTGCTAAAAAAAAAAAAAAAGATAAAGAAAAAAAAGATAGGATTTAGTCAATGACAAGGAATGTGCTCTTTTTAAAAAATCACAGGCTATTTTATCAAAACCGAAGAAATGACAAGCAGACCAAAGTAATATCCCATCTCTAGGTAAAGAATGGAAAATTCTACCCTGAAAGGTGGACATTGCTGAGAATGGTGGTCAAGTGAGAACAGTAGGCTTAGCATGAGGAAATCATAGAATGATAGGATAGAATAGAGCTGAATCATTTATGTTGGAAAAGACTTCCAAGAACACTGAGTTTTTGCTCTCTGTAATCACACAAGCCTGTCACTAACTGATGACAGTGGGGCTGAAGAATGTGGTCAAGAGCTGCAGAGGTACCCCTCTCACAGGGCAGTTCACTTGTTGCATGCCCTGCTCTCACCACATACAACAAGTAGCTGGGTGAATGTTAAGTGCTTCTATTTGGAAGCTATTATCCAGATCCACCTCTGAACACCTGATATGTATCAATGAATGCCTGTCCTTTTTAGACCCTCTGCCTGCCCCATATTTGCATCTGAAAAGCAGCTGTAGGAGCAGATGCTGTTCAAAGGCATCAATAAGGCAGCACTGTCTCCTCTTCAGCACACATGTTCATGGTTTAACAAGAGCACTGGTTGTTGGTTCTCTATGGAATTAGTATGGTCTAAAAAACCATCTAAAAGTGAGAACTGGGGAGTAAAATAACACATTTAATTTAAATTTGCACTACATTTTATTGAAGTATTTCTTTTCAGAAGTCAAAATACAATGAAAACTCTACCACAGATTGGATAACACCAAGAAAACCTCAGTCAATGCAAGTCTCAATTTTCTCTAGGATCTTCAACCTCGAAGAACCAGAACTTCAAGGCCTAGGATCTTGCTAAGATTCGCAAAATAAATGAGCGAATTTTTACAAAGGAAACAAAAGTGCAATGGGTTGGAAAGTTGGATGGGAGCAGCAGGATAATGAGAATACTTGACTCTTTGAATCCTTGAGATTTTTTGAAAAATTTCATTTAAATTTCTCCAAATCCCCTGTACTCCAGGAGAATGGGTAAAGGTTCCTGAAAAAGAGTGAAGAGGAAATATTTTTCTTGATTAAGAATATGTAACTTACTATAACATATCTAGACTTTACATATTATTCATATCCCATGGGAAAATACCATGGTAGATGGGGATTCTCTCATAGAGCACTGGCATACTGCTAATTTAAGGTATTTTACTGTGAGATGATATATTATGCTATAATACTGATATCTGACTGACATCCATCAGTCATGAACAAAATTAAATGATAGCCTGTGTTAAAAAATACATTGTGACTGGTTTAGCAACACTCAAAAGTATAAAGGCTAAGTTTTAACAAAGAATGCAAAAAGAGTAGAGGCATCTAGTAGAGTTTCAGAACCTAGCTTTTTTTTGGCACTTTATTTAGAGGTTGTAATTATCAGGATAAAGATTGTACCTCTCTTAAATTCCAAATCCCCCTCGGGATGGAGGGAAAGACGTTACTGTGGAGGGTATCCATCTTTCTGATATTATATTTGGCTTGCATTTAGCATGCAAGTTGTTAACTCAGACAGTTCTTAAAAGTTGTGCAAGGGGTAATAAAGATACATAGCTCTTAATTGGAAATGCAAAAAACTGTAAAATATTTAGCGCTCTAAATATAAAAGCTGGAACAAAAAGATATCCATTCCTGTCATATAACATAAAAATGACCTCAAATCTGATGTGTAAGCTTAAGTATTTGTCAGGATGCCAAGCAGACTAGAAGGACACACAGAGTGAATACACACAATAGTTCGACAGATGCACACACACCCGAGGGAAAAGTGAAGTCACATGAACATCTCACCTATCAAGCTTGAACTCTCCAATCAGGGAAAGAATATCAATCAAAATCCTTTTTGTTGCTTTTTAAAAGCAATGTGAGTAATGGGAAAGGATGAAATCCCAAAAGACTCCTACTGGAAAATATGGAAAATATCTGGATAAAGTTCAGTACATCAGTGGGAACTATCATGTCACAGCAATGAAATGGAACAGTGATCTAAACTGCACATTCACTTGTCACCTAAAAACCTCTCCCACACTCCGGATGTGGCAATCTACAGTGCTAGCCATCAGAGATACATGCAAGCTTGCCATGAAGGTAAAGGGGAAGCAAGCATTAGTCTTCCTTTTCTCTGCTTCCCAAACCACTCATGAGTTATCCAGCTTGAAGACACTTTTCCAGTGTTAGTTCTACAGCTCCCAGCAAAAATGCTGGCATCAGATACCCATATATTCCACTGCAACTATATCTATATTACTTGTAACTTTTTGTCATAAAAATTTTCACCTAACAACAGAAATGCTGTAGCCTCGTGCATCAGTAGCTGGGCTGGCACACTGCTCTCCTTTACCTTGTGCAGAACAATTTCCTGTTTACTTGGACCTAGCAGGTAGCCCATCCTTTCTGGAAGGCCCATCCTTCCTGGGTGTCATGAGATCGTCTCACACAGCTCCCATTCTTCTCGAAGTTCAAACAAAGAGCCAGTGTTCATTAAAGCACATGATTTTATAGTTCCTGGTAAGCATGCAAGTTGGGTTTCAGTCACTCCATCCAAATGAAGGACAGGGGTTTCCAGGTGTAGAGCTTTTTTTAGCGTTAGTTGGGGTTTTTTGCTGTTTTGTTTTTGTTTTTCCCTGGGGGCGAAGTACGCTGTAGTTTGTATAACAAAGCAAACTGTTGTGTTTCACCTTCTCCTCTCTCCGTCTTTCCACGCTGTGAAAACCTTGCAAGGTTTAAAAGTAAACCTATCAATTGTCAGACATTGGCAGGAAAGGATTTCGAATCACAGAAAACCTTTGATGAGCCTGGATTGAATTTCCAGTTTGCAATAAAACCTGTGAGTTTCCAGTGGTTTCAGGTTCATTTGTAATCATTATACAACGTCTCTAATTACAAATTGCCATGGAAAACCAAAAAATCTAATAAAAAATAGCTTAAAATCGGAGGAAATTATGTTTATTTAAACAGAAATTCCAGCACTGGTGTTTTTTTCTGCTATTCAAAATGCTTTTTGGGGTATTAAGCCCTGGAAGTGTATGAATACGAACCTGCAGCGTTTTCAGAGACAGAGAACGAGGCCTTTATTACAGGGTATACCTGGGGTCGGAGTCGAGAGAGAATATCGTGCATCACAACCCACGGGTGTCTGAGTCGCACAGCTGCACATAGACCTGTCTGAAAGGTCGGATATTGATCATACGTGGAAATGACAGCATTAATGGCAACACTGTTTATTACCATTCCAGTTCTGATCAATGAGCCTTTACTGGCTTTAGAAGCCAGACAAGTGTTGTCAAAGAAAGCAAAAACACGAACCCTGACTCCAGGCTACACCCAGCGCTTGATGTGCGCCGATAATGAAACGCTCGTCATCCAATCTGTACCGCGGTTTCCAAAAGGGGGATCAGGCAGCACATCCCATCCGGGGCGGGGGATTGTACCCCGCAACCAGCGCCAGGGACCCGCCGCCCCGGGCGGCGCTCCTTGCTCCAGCCTCCCGCCCCGCCAGCTCAGCAGGCACCCTCTCCCTTCCGCCCCTCTCCGCCTCCTCCTTCTTCTCCAGAAGCGGCAGGGTCCCTCCAGGCAGGGAGTTGAGAGTGGGGGGCTCGCACAGCCGCCGGTAGCGGTTCCTGTGCCATGCTGAGCCGAGCCGAGGCGAGCTGAGCCGCGCTGAGCCCGGCTCTGCTGTGCCAGAGAGAGCGAAGAGCCGAGCCGAGCCGAGCCATGCCAGAGAAAGCAGAGCCGTTCCGAGCCGAGCCGCGCCCGGGAAAGCAGAGCCGTGCCGAGCCGAGCCGTGACAGGAAAAGCAGAGGCGGGCCGGGGGGAGCGGGGCAGCGCTGAGCCGATCCGGG
>VXBA01000875.1:829444-858532 GCA_013399895.1 Serilophus lunatus | reverse complement strand
CTGCGTCCGCGCCGGGCTGCGGGCCGGAGTCCCACATTCCCCGTGCCAAGTGCCGGGGAGCGGGGGTTGGACGTGCGCTCTCGGCTCCTCCCTCCCGCCCTGCTCGCCCAGCAGCAAAGTAACTCCAGAGTGCAAGGGGAGTCGGTGCCACCGCCGCCGCGCTCGCTGCGCCGCAGACGGCTGCCCCAGCGGGCGGCCCCGGGGCCAGCGGGCGCCCCTTGGCGCGGGGGTCTCCTGCCGAGGTGCCGCGGCGAAAGGGGCGGGCGAGGCGCGCTCCGCCCGCCGTCGCGGGCCGGGGCAGCCCCGGCCTCTTTCAGAAACTTATCCGCAAGTCGGACTGGGCAGAGGGGNAGAAACTTCTCCGCAAGTCGGCATGGGCAGAGGGGCCGGCGTCGCCGCCTCGTTGCCGCTGCTGGCAGCGCTCGCCCTGCTGGCCGGACGCTCGCCCGCGCTGCTCGGGGCGGCCCGGGCCCAGCTCTCCGCAGGTGAGTTGTTGCTCGGCGCCCAGGTAAGGGCGGGCGGCGCGGCGGGTTTGCGCCGTGCCCGGGATGCCCCCCGGGGAAAGGGAGGAGAGGAAAGAGGAGTGGGATGCAGGGGGTCGCTGGTGGCATTGCTCCTGGACCCGGCTCCCGCTCCAAGGAGTGGCGGCGGGGCTGCAGAGGGGCCGCCCCACACCTCCCTCCCCTCCGCTGTTCGGGGCGCGGTGCGGCGGGGAGAGCGACCCACGCGTGCGCGCGAGCTGCCGGCTTGGGACTCGCAGGGACGGGCAGGGCAGGGCGCGGGCTTCGGGCATCTCACAAACTCTCCTCCTGCTCCTCCTTCTCCCCGCTGGCCAGCCTCCCAGGTGCCGGCGGTGTTGGCAGCAGGGCCAGAGCTGCTCTCGCCCCATTCCCGACTCAAACTTTTCCCGGCGTCTCCCTGCTTCTCGCGGGGCGCTCCGGCCGCTCCCCTCGCACCGAGGCGTGGGGAGGGGAGACGCGAGCTGCCGCTGGCCACCGGGATTCCCCCTCTCTACACCAAAAAAAGTGTGGTGGGCGAGAAAGAGGAGGGAAAGCACTGAATAGGGCCGGCGTCTATTTTGTTTGAAAGCCAGAATCTCTCGCCCCTTCCTCCGCGCCTGCCCCATGCCACGGGGCTTTGAGGAATTAAAGCTCCCGGGGCGGGCGGTGGGATGTGCGGCCGGTGTGGCGATGAGTTGTTGGCCCCGGGGGAGCCTCGGGGCAGAGAGCCTGCGGCTGGAGCAGTCGCTCCGTGGGTAGGCGGGGGCAGCATCTCCCGTGCTGTGCTGGGGCGATGCGAGGCAATGGGGGCTCGTGTGCCTGATCCTCACCCCCACCTTCTCCGCTGTAGTTTGTGAAGAACCGTTCGTTTGCTTGGGGTGAAGCTTTATCGTGACGTGTTGTTTGCGATGCGAAGTAACAAGCGAATGACCAGCTGACTAGGTGAAACAGACTTCAGACTCTATTCTTTTTCTGGTTCCCCTGCCCTTTCTTTTAAATAGTACTTGGTATTGCACCAGGTACATAAATTCTACGGGCATTTGAAGCCTTTATCATAGGATGCTTTCATTCTTGGCAGTTTTCAAATCAGTATCTACTCGTAAGACTTCGAAGTGTGATTTCCATAAGGATTGATGTGTAGTTAGGGGTCTTTTCTTCTCCTCGTGGCCTTTCTATAAATTAGTTTTTGAGACATTTGAGATGTGTCGTCGATTAAGAAATGTGCTGAAATAGTGCTATTCTGAACAGATTACATCCCTCCCTTGTATGTCTGGCTTTGTGTGTATAATTTAATGTCTGTGTATCAGAATTGTAAAATTACGTAAGCACCTAGAAGCCTTTTACCACGGGAAGGGAAATATACCATATATGCAGCTGGTATGTTTTAGGAACAGCTAAAATAAAATATTCCCAAACATAATATCTTTTCATTCAAAACCATAGTGAAATCAGACCAGTGTTTTTTTGCTTTACTCTTAACTCGTTAGATTAATGTTAACACTGAGGGTAACACTTACGTAAAGATTTTTTTATGAGCTTGTTAACTGGCTAAGAAGAGTAGGAAGTTCTCATAACTTATATGATCCGTGGTATTTTATGCTGAAAATGTGGCATGCAGCCCATTTTGGAATTGCAAGTACAAGCAGTCAGGTTGTTACTGTGGGGTATGCGTTAGGTAAGTGGAGAAGAATGTCGAATATCCTTCTGACCAGAGTAGGTGAAGCTTGTCAGGAGTTGGACAATTGTATCCAGGAAACAATGAAATTTTTTTTGTGTGTGTGTATATAGCATGTCAGGAGCTAGAGGCTTTAGTTTCTATTGCCAAGTATCAAAAATACCGATTTATTGCACCAGTAAGAGGTTTATTAATCGGAGACACTCAGAGTTTTTTGAAGGTTTAGCAAATTAGGCTTGTTAGTAGCTGGTTCTTTCAGTGTACTCAGTTTAATGTATGGTTCTTGGGCTTTTGTTAAATACATTTGATATCTGCAAGTAGAGCTATGCCCTACTGAATATGATAACTACCACAAACTTCCTTTTTGTTCCTTATTCTAAGCCAGTCCCTGAAATGTGTGTGTTTGTGATCCTATTGACGAGACATCTTTGTTCTGGTGTTAGTGAATGCAGAACACAAGGGTTTGGGTTCTTATGTCTGTTCCAGTGAGAGCCATTCTGTAGCCTACAATGAGATGTCTTTGTGTTTAGTGCACACTGGAGAATCTGTTTCCTTCCTAGTCATCTCTGCTGTTTAACATGAGTACTATTTTCTAATCATCTTTTTTTGACTGCCTTCTCCCCTTCTCACCTTAGTATAAGCTAAGCTTATACTTTTCCAAGTTAAACTACATCTATTTTTCGTCTTCCTTTTTATTAATGTTCTTGTCTGAATTGTAAGAATTTTAAACTGTTAATTCTTTAGTGTCATTAATGAAGCTATTAATTTAGTCTGGACCTCTTACAAATCTCTCTCCTTGTGATTTGGTTTTTATTTCCTATTTATGAGGCTCTGTACTATTCCTTAACATGAAGGATTGCCAGATACGGAATTCTTGATAATAAATTTGATGTGTTTATTAATGGTCTAATTAAATTACAGAGTATGAAATTCTTGAAAGTTGGCCTTTTTCAGGAGCTATGTGTGATACTTTATTGTTTGTTCTTGCTCTTAACGTATTCCATAAAAGCAAATGAGAAGGAGCGGCAGCAAGTTAGGAAGAGGAACAAAATACATCTTGTAATTTGTTGCATTCTTAGAAATTGTGCTTGTCTGTCGTCTCTGCCCTCTTAGCACATAATTGAAATATTGTATCTTTTGTCTTTCTTCACAGATTCAAATTACAAAACCCCAAGCAAACAAAACCCCGAGCAAACAAAACCTCAAGCAGCTTCTCTCTGCATCCCTCTGCCTCCCAAACACAACCATAATCCACGGTGTAATGTTTTCTGGTCTCTGTAGATTGTTTCTTTACACTGCTGCTTTCCATGACCCTTCAACTTGGGTGCGTGCCTGTTGGAATCTAGGCCAAAATGTTTTGGCAGTGTGTTCTCTGTTGAAGTCTAGCTATTCCTTATATAGCACCTCCTTTCATCTGCAACTCCTACAGTTTGATAAAGAACAAGTTTAGCTTGTTTTCACAACTCAATCATTTTCAACTTATATTTTTTGAATAATATTTTTAGAAATTTGCATATTTTCAAACTTGAAATATTTCCTTCTTTATTTTTTTTTCCAAAAGTTTTTTTTGAAGAATGCTGCTTGCTTTTCAACTAGCTGATAGAAATATGCATTGCGCTGCCTGATAGTGTCTGTTCAAGAGTGTGGGGTTTTTTAACACTAACTTAAAGTTACGAGGATAAAGATTATAGAAATGCATCAGCTTACCTGAAGTCATTTAACTGTGATATTTCAGATCATAGGGATAATTAAGCATAAAAAGGATTGTATGTTTTATAAGTTTAACTGATTTATTAGAGCAGTTATTAATCAGAATTTCTCCTGCAAAGTAGTTAGTGTCACAAATGAACAGGCAAGAGTAAATATTTCTAAATTAATCTTTTTCCTTTCCGCTGTTAAAACAGTTATAGTCTCTCTTTGGGAGAGAATCTTAACTCAGAGGTTTGATATGATAAAGTATAAGATATTATTTGTTTTATAAAATTTTTGTCATTAAATATACTTACAGAGATATATACAAAAATCACAGCAGTTATATCTATTATTTGTAATCATGTTGTAGTAGAAACCAATGGCTTTTTTAAAATGTATAAAAATACTTTAAAATAATTAAACTCAAATTAGCCCTTTGCTGCTAGAACAGCAAAAATTGCTTCAGTTTTTTTTTATCTTTGAATGTGCTACAATTTGCATGTGATATACAGAAGACATTGGTGCAGGTAGGTGTGTATGTATAAGAGACTTCTCAGTAGCTCTTTTTTTTCCCTACGAAGCTGTTAAAATGTGTTGATAAATTATATGGAAAATGGGTGAAATTAAAAAGTGAAATTACTTTTATGCTTTCAACCCCTCTTTCTCAAATGTTTTCCTTTCCTTTATATATTTAACTCTTTCCATGGCACTGTTGGTTCACAGATCACTTGTCTATCTATATTTTCAGATGCAATATTACACTTATAAAATGGTTATCAATTTTCTAATGAGAACTTAACTGATTCAAATGGAATTGAAAGCAGCCAGAACATGATGACTCCAGAAGTCTTATTTAGTCCCTTTTGTCTGAGAAGTCCCGGTACTGCTGGATTAGTTTGGAAACAATGTACACAGTTCATCTTAAACTGGACAGATGTCATACCCTTATTTAAGATCTATTTATGATACTAAAGAAAAAATCCTTATGGGTGAGGTAAGAAATCTGCACATAGCCAGGTGAGAAGTCCGCCTAGTCCAGTATTCAGTCTCTGATGGCAGGCTCTTGGGGAAAGGGATTTTAGGCAAAACGAGTGGCTTCCTCTGCGTACTGTCTGTCCACAGATTTAGTGTGTTGATATTTTATACTGTAAGTGGAATCTTGTTACAGTATTTTCTACTGTAAGTGGATTGTGCCTGTATTCAGCCTGTGTCGTCTTTAGTGTTTCAGTTGCTTGTGGCAAGGAATCTCTAAGTTGTGTGGAAAAAGCTATGGTCCTTGTTTTTTTGAAGTTCCTAGTTGTATTTCATATATCCTAGCTCTTGTGTTTAAAAGATGTTTAATCATTTCTCCCATTTTACCTTCTTTTTGCCACACAGGATTTTTTCCACCCTATCTCAACTATTCCTTTTCTAGTCAAAGAAGTCCAGTTGTGGTCACTTGCTAGGAAGATACCATTCCATATGTTCTTTTTATCCTTTATCAGCCTTCTCTTTCTGTTCCAGTTTCTACACAGCTCAGAATATCCAAGAGACAGCTGCCTGATAGATTTATATAGCACTTAATAATGATTTCTGTTCTGTTCCCTATCTATAGTGTGATCATTTCTGTCATTTGCTTGGCTTTTTTGACCATTTGTCTCACTCCTGGTTGAGAGATGACACTTTTATGGAACTATCTATTTCATTACTGAAGAGCTCAGGTATTGCACTTAAATGATGGTCTGAGGGGTGGCTGTGTCAGTGGACAGAAGGATTCTTGTGAAGGAGTCTTTAACCAGCCCTTTTGGAGGGAGGAGAACTTTTAAGCAAGGCTCTTGAAGGACCTGTGACTTCATGTTGTATGTTTGGCAGAGGTACCTGATTAATATTAATCACTGCGGTTTGTTTCTTTCTCTTTCCAAAATACTCTTGTTAATACAAGTGATTTCAAAAGAGTTTATCCTCTTGCTTGTAAAGATTGGCGTTAACATTTCTGCATTAACATGCAGAAAGATCTGCAGCACTGCTGTAGAGTTGCTTCTTGCTCTGATGTCTTTATGATGTTTTTGTATGACCTCCGTAGCTGGTAGGCTGTGAGGTCATCTTACTTGTCAAGAGTTGAATAAGTGACTGAGTGTCAGCTTTGCTTTATAATAGCATCTCTACTCTTTGCAACACAGATCCTGTTGAACGTGTAATAGCAATCTTCCAAAAAAATTACTTTAGTCTTGATAGCTGAGTCAGTCAGGACACACCTTGTGTTTTCATATGCTGATGGAATCCCATCTGTCATAGCTTAGCATTCTCGTGAAAAGATGCCTTTGTAGTGCTGCTCCCAGAAGTGTGCACTCAAATTTGAAGCTTCAGTTGCAATCTGTCAATGCTATTAAGCTAATTTAAATTACTGCTGCTACAGAGGGCATTCTATCAGTTGAATGGCTCTTGGGTCTTTGCCTGTGCTATATCTGGCCACCATGTGGTTTGTGGGTGAGTTGGTATAGGTAAAATGGGGCTTGGGATTAGTTTCCTATTAGCTGATGTGTTGCCCTCTAAGTTTGATGTGTGGGAGGATGAGGGCTTATGTTGAGAAGGCTTGGTTTGACAGCTGTAATCGTAGTGCAGCTCATGTAAGGTGAACCTAGCACTGTTTTTGGTTACATTGGCTCTGTGCTTTGCTCACCATGCCAGCAGTTTGTTCACTCAAGGAAGTAAAAAAGAGGAGGCAGGAGGGTATGGACTGGAATGTGAAGAGAGGCCCAGTGCTCCCTCTGGAACTGTGGGGGTGAGACTGAGTGAAGGTGGTTGAGGCTGCGTTCTGGCTGATTGCACACCAACTGATGGCAGAGTGCTAGTGTTTCTGACATGCAACTTTACGTGTAAACTGGGCTTAAATTTTTTTCTTTTGTTATAATAGATAGCTAAGGCATTTATTACATAAATGTATAAACAAGATTTGAGGTTGTTGTGACACCTGGTTTAAGGCACAGCAGGAACTGATTTAATGCTGAATTCTGTGGTTTCACATCTTTCCATGCATGATCTGACTTTCCTTGTCCTGTAGGATGCTTAAATAGGATTGCTCATGAGACATGTGGGCATGGTTAGAAGAGAGAAAATGTCCATGGTTTCAAAGGTCTGGGGGAAGCCATTTGAGGAGCAGTAAATAGTATTGGGGAGAATTTTGTATCATCTGACCGACCTGCTGTACCTAATTTTGGAGGTCAGAAAGGCCATTACCTTGTGCTGCTTCCTGGTAAGCCTTAACCACAGTTGGCTTCAAACTAGTAGTTTAAAACTATGCAAATGACCCAGTTTGAATTCTTCTGTAGTGCATACCTAATAAGTAGTTTCAAGTCACAGTCTACTCTTACCAGGAAGCTATACTTATAGCTGAAAGTTGTGTTTGTATTTTCTAGACATTTTGTAAATATTGAAAGCTAATAGAAATAAACTGAAGTGTTTTCCTGAACAAGTTATTAGTATCTGTATCAACTCAATGCTGTGTTAAAACAAAGAGGCAAAAGACCCCCCAAAATGCTACTTGCCTTCTTAGCCCCCTAAACACTGAATATGACAAAAGAATAGCTGTTTGTTGTAGTGTATTTTTGTAAGTATATGCACACATACCTTCAGACATGAAAGGTGATGGTGTTGGCATATGAAACTATTTAAAATGCTTTTTCCTTCTGATTGTTGAGCAGCTCAATAACCATTAAAATTGTGGAAATAAGCATAAAATTATCAGTTATAAATGTATTTAGACAGTTAAGGGATTTCTAACTTTGACTTAGTATCTGATACGTTTCCTTATAAATGAGCTGCATTTGTCCTTTCAAAGGTAAAAGCTAAGTACTGACCAGTGAATGTGAAACAAGTTTTTAGGTTTCCTTTTTGTTACTGAAATTTAATTTCTTTGAACATTAGTTTTTATTCACAGATCTCTACATATATTTCAGTTAGGAACCATTTATTTTTTGATCTAACCAAATCTGTTTTGTGATTTGTCATGGTCAAATCTTTGCCCTAACAGGTTTTGCACTGTTTTGTTTTAAACAATCTAAAATATTCAAAATATAAACACATATAAGTGATAACTCTAACCCCCTCCCCGCCCCTGAAATTGCTCAATGTATGCAAACAACCAAAAAAACCTTGGAGTGTGAATGAGGTCTAAAACAGATTCTCTGGTCTAATAGTCTAGAGGGGACAAAACTAAACCAAATAAAACCCAAAAATACAACAGTATTTTCCATAAACATGAGCTAACTTTAACGTGTAAAAACCTGTTTTAAGCTAGAAGGTGCTCTGCATGAACTTGTCAGGCATTTGTTATTTTTAAGAAGATTATGTGTGTGTATATATATATATATGGAATTGGCTGATATTTCCAATAATGCATGAAGTATATACCTCTGTAAAAGATTTGGAGGACTTAATTTCTTGAGGATTGGTGCTGTGAAAAAAACGAATTCTTTGCCTAATACTAAGGGCAATATGAGCTTATTTTCATTAACTAGTTTATGAATATTGGACTCTTTAGTTTCTCAGAAAGTCATTTACTTCTGCTGCTACTTACTGAAAACATGTGATTCTATTTATTAATTGATTAACAAAAGAAGCTATTTCTCAACTACCATGTTATGAGATTAACGCTACTGACTTATGAGACACTATTGAATACTTTAAACCCAACTTCTGTTGCAATTAAATTATGGTATGTTCATTCTAATTATTACACACTGGTTACTCAATTTATTCTGAGGAGAAGTTGTGTGCTTTCTTTTGTATGTAAACACTTGTTCTGCAATAGTAAAAATGATTGATGCATATTAAGCAGAATAGAAAAATACTGTGATGAACAATTGTGGCTGTAGTTCAAATTAATTAAAAAACTGCTCAGAGTTAAATTTTTGATTGGATAGCTGACTTCTTGAAATATTTTTTGTATTACTGTTTCCAAATAGAGGTTGTATTTATTTGTGAGTCCTATAGTGTGGTTATGATATTCCTTTTAAATCTTTTATGGATTTAAGTAAAAAAAAATAAAATGTATTGCAGCTCTGAAATTTTAGGCTGCTTTTGTCTTTTTGCTACAGTGAAAAACTAAAATTATAAGACCTAGTGGAGAGTTGTCCATTAGAAAAATGCTTTGATTTCATATTTTGACACCTCATTATATTGATATCATCTTTGTGTGATATGAGGCTGGAGTAAGATCAAAATGGTATCAGTTGTCTTCGTTCTCCTAGTGTAATCCTGTTTGCCTGCTCTTTTTAAATGTGAAAGCATTTATCAGCCATGAGAACTCTGAAGAAATGTGACTGAATACGTGACTTCGTACAGCAGAGATAAGTTCTCAGTGCTGACTGTCTTTTTGATAATTAAAATGCTTTAAAAAGATGGTTTCTTAAAATCTGCTAGCCCAAAATACCAAAGGCAGTTTTATATTTTGTTCAACTTCTGATTCCTTAGAAGAAATAAATTTTTACAATTATAGATGATGCCTGAAAAAAACTTCCCAAATTAGTATGCTTATATCTGAATGTTGTAAATGTGTTAAATAGATAAAATATACCAAAAAATTGTTGTGCTAACTTTTCAGTGCTATTTATCATAAGTTTTACAGAGGATATAGTGGTGTTGGCTTAAAAATAATGTTAAATTAACAGAAACCCCCCCAAAATACTCAGGACTACCAAATGGTCCCATAATCCCTTCTCCCATCCCTGAGGAAAGAAGTGGATTATCATTTTCCCACCATTCTCATGATCGCTGTCCCCTCCCTCCACTTTTTTTAATCTCCTTATCTCTCCTTGTTTTATGTCTATGTTGGAGTTTTCTGCCATAAGTGTAAGGCAGGGTATATGAGATTACTTACTTAAAAATGACTACTAATTATAAATATCATTAGACTTTTCAGGAAGATTTTATGTGGTCTTTCTCTTAACTCCTTAGCCATATCTGTCTTTGTTGATGTGACAGTGTTGTTTGGTGCATTCCATGTTCACTTTTCAAGCTAGAAAATTTCCAGTTAAAAGAGGCTTTCCACTCTTTCACAACAGAAAGGTAACCAAATGGTCTTTTCAGTCTTATCCAATTCAGAACAGGCAAACAAATATTTGTTTTGCAGTTTTTACTAGTAATCTGTCCTGACTCAACTTGTGAAAATACTAGAATTTGCAAACTCGTTCCACAGGCTTGCCAGTTCTTTAGCGTATGAATACTTAGTGTGTGTGGTCTTGTTTAATGCAAAAGGTCTATTTATATTAAGTTTCTTATATTTATAAATCTCTGGAGTTGGCTTTCCTTTCTTGCTAGCTTTTCTTTCAAGTAGTATGACAAATTATTCACAACCCCTATCCCCAAGAAAACCGCTTTAGGTACTTAAAGCTATAACATATGTACATATGTAAGTGTGAATTAAGGAAAGACTATTTCCAGGTGAGACAGAAATGCTTGGTGTGTAATGATTCAGATTTCTAAATCAGTTGAAATGAAGCTTGGTAATGAAAGGGAATACAATTTCCCTGGAAGACACAGGCTAAATAGATGGGTGTAATGTCACAGAATATAATGATTTGAAATGTGGCTTTTTTTTTTTCTTTTTTTTTTTTTTTAATCTGGCTGAAGCAGCCAAAACCTGGCTGAGAAGTCATCAGTCACATTGTTTTGTTTTTTGTTTTTTTTTTTAGATATTAACTTTTAATATTTTTAAACCAATTCTATTACTAGTTTCTGACTTTGGATGGTATTAATAACTAAGCTGGTTAGCTTTTTCTCTGATAAAGTTAATGTAATGGTTTAATGCTTCCATTCATCTTGCTTAAGTGGGAAGGTGTTGCCTTCTTAGGTGGTGTGTTATTCTCAGTACTTTCGTCCTGTAACCTCCCCCCCATGCCACCCCCACCCCCCCTTTTTTTTATTTTATATATATATTTTCCTTTCCTTTGAGATCCCTGTATGTTGATTTGGTTAAATACTGCAGGGTAGGTTAACTGCAGGGTAGGTTACCTCCTTCTGAGTCATGTTGAAGGCATGAAATGCTTTCAAGTCTGCAGTTCTTTCCAGGGACAAGTGAGTTCCCGGCCAATTTGTGTATCCTATTGTCTGCAGAGCAGCAGTTAACTACCAGACTTAGTTTATAGGTTGTTTCAAATTCATTCAAGTAGATATACTAAACGGCAATTTGTGGGGGCTGGTTGTTGTTTCCTCTGACTCTCTTTATTTGTATTTTCTGAGTTTATACTCCAAATGTTCAATTCTGTTGGTGATTTATTGGTGTTGCAACTATTGAATAAGGAGTTTTGTTAAGTGACAAGCATTTGGGAAGGGCAAGATTATGCTCTTGTTTAGAGAGACTGCACAGATGTTCTTTATGAGCATCCAGAAGAGAGAAGTCTGTACATTACTTTCAGGTTGACAGAAACCATGTATTTATAATCATGGGTCTGAGCTTTATGGGCTATGTGATGAGGCTGTGAACCTGAAAGAGTAGCATTTGTGATTAATAATGACATTTGCAGACCCTAGGAATAGTGACATAATCTGTTGGGTTGCTTTGCTTTCGTAATGATGGTATCCAGATGCTAAGTATAAACATCTCTCTCTGTTTGCTTAAGCATGGAAATGGGAATGAAAACAAGTGCTAGATAGTTTGAGTTTCTGGGAAATAATTTTGGCCATCCATTTCTTAAAACAGCTATTCTTTAGTTGTCACCTGAAAGCAACTTTTTTTTTTTTTTATGGATCAGTCTTATTCTATGATGGTGAAGTTTAGAGAATTAGAAAAAATATGTTTAATGAAAGTGAATATGTGATTAAAAAAACAAGAACAATGAAAAATCCCACTGCACTTGAAAGTGAAGCATTTGCATTGTGAACCTAAATAACGGAAGCAAATGCCAAAGAAAATGCTTAAATTTACTAAGTTTCTATATTAGGCAGTCCCCAGAGGACACATGAACAAGTGAATGAAATTGATAAATGTTTATTTATTTCCCCAGTAAAATAACAATTTTATTCACTCTTGAGGTGTACTGCAATACTGATGTTGTTTACCTAATTCACACTTTGTTAAATTTTTACCAGATACTGTTTCCTGGTCTCTGCATGTGTAGTGCTTGCAACAAAGCTGTAGTGGAAATTAGTTTTGAGGAATGTTTTTGCCATGAATACTACTTTGAAATAGGAATAATATAGTATGATCTTACTTTGATTTCTGGAATATGGGGGAGTTGTTACTGCACTACTTCTTTCTTGTTATGTCATCAAACTCCAGATAATTATTTTTAAAGTACTTCTCTTAAAGGAAAAGCAATTGTTCTTGTGTTTGTTGGAGGACAAATGTAGGCCCCAGGGTCACAATTTTGTAATAAACCTCCCCTTAAAACCTAAAGTTCTCAAATCTTTTTCCATGTTACCTCAGCTTTTGTCTTGTGGTTGAGGATGCAGTCCTGTGATGGTGGCAGCCTTTCAGCTATTAAAACAGAAGATTTGAGGAAGAAAGTGTAAAATTAATTGGGTGTGGATGGGTCTGTAAATCCTTTGCAAAATGATTAAAGTGGATGAATTCCTTCGGTACTGTGCCATCAGTGAGGAATATGCTTTTTTTTCTCTAAGACAAAAAATGTGGACTGAGAATAGAAGGAAGTTAAGCCCATCCTTGTTGCTGCTCTTCAGCTTTTGGTACTTTAGGAATAACTCATGTATTGTAATCATCTTGTTACACTGACAACTGTAAGTATGTGGGCAGCATTACGTGAATTTCTAAACAACTCCACCCATGCGCTATGTTGACAGCATTTCCAGGTGAAACAGGACAAAAACACAAACCAAGGTATCTGCCTGTGGGATGAATACTTTCTTGTTAAGATCTCGTGGCCCTGAGCTATGGGTAGTCAGGGGTATTTTGTCATTTTCTTCTTCATTCTCTAGTTTCTTCCATGCTTCTGCTCAGCTTTTGTTTTGTTGGAATGGGGTATTTTAAGCTCCCAGATCACGGGACCTTTATCTTCCAGTTTACTATATTAAAAAGGCCCTGTCAAGGAAGAATCCAGGTAAAACCGGTTTCTGTTTATAACTAATCCTTTTTTGAGACATTCTGCATCCAAGATGACTGTGTCTTGTCTACCACAATATTCTTCCTGATCTTCTTTTGCATTCTTTCTTAACTGCTTGTTTATTGTATCCCCAATATAGCAATGAGGCATCTCATTAAATTTGCCTTTTTTTATGTGAGAATTAAGAGAAAGAAGGCAGTATGTGGCCTCAGTATTTAAACGAAATGGATCTTTCTTATGTAAAAGACTACTTTGGCTGTGTTTAGGCCCAGAGAAGTTGCTATTTCCTTACACTTTTGAGGCTCAGAACACAATTTCAAAAAAAGTGGGATTAAACCTCAGGGTTTCTGTCAAGTGTCAGGGGAAAAAGTACAGAAAGTAACAACATTAAGAACATTAGAGTTGCACATATTAAAAATTTCAGTCCAAATAAGTTGTAATTAAGAGGATTTGCCTTTAGCAGTGTAAAAGATAAACTACCAATGATTATATCTTCTATGTAAATGTTCAGTAATTGATGTATAGCTCATAAATGGACCCAGTGGCTGTTTGAGGCATGTGTTTATACATGGTAAAATATATAAATACTTCTAGGTTCCCTGGAGTATTTTTTGTTTCTTTCATATGTGATTGATCAGTTTACCTAAGACATTGAGTAGTTTGTTCTCAGACAGTTTACAGATTCTGGCATGATGAAATGTTATAATAGCAGGAGATAAAGTGGACAGGCAAAGAATATATTCTTAATGGGGGACTGTAATCAGTGTTTGAAAACTGGCTAATGGATTGCAGAAGATAGCAGCTTGGCAGACAGACAGCCATAAGTACCATGTATGACAATGCAAATGCATGGTGAAATTAAATGGAGTCAAAGCTTGGATAAATGCTCTAAAGTGCAATTCAGTTTGCTTTCCAAAAAGTTTTGAATAGAAGACTTGTATAGGTAGGAAGACATCGTTTTTTAATTTAAGCTTTTAATGTGAATGGCCGTGACTATAAACATTAAAAAAATATTTCCAAGGCAAAATAAGGTTATGTTTGGGTAGAGTTATCTGCACACTTAACTGCACTGTATTTTGTGCTTGGACTCTTTTGAGTTGCTACAGAAGGAAGTTAGAAGGATTTTGTCCGTTTTATCTGTGACATAGAAAGACCATGGCTGTATCTACACTGGCAAGCAATTTGGTTCAGTTGACACTAGCCGCTGAATTGAAGCATTTTGAAAAGTGAGATGCTTAGGACTCCACTCCATGAGGTATATCCGGGCAGGGTCACCTCAGATTTCCTCTAGGTTAGTTTCCTCTGGTGTCTTGTGTTCCTAGGAATCTCATGGTACATAGTTTACTAACTTTGAACCAAGATTCCCTGAGAAGCGTTTGAGCACTTCAGATGGGAAGCGTCTGGTTTGCTCTTCTCTGAATGTGTCGGGGAAGTTCACATGTAGGAAAACTGTGCTGAGAAACAAACTAATGGTAAGTGGAAAAAAACCAGGACACTTATTTTCCTTCTCTTTTGAACCAAATTCCCAACACAGATGCAGCTTATTTGAGAAAAAAAACCAAACACCAAAAACAACCCCCCAAAAAGGGTAGGGCATTAGAAAGGCTCCCAGCAAGAGAGTATCTAAAAATCAGTGGGATAAAAAAATCGGAGAGAAATGTGCTCAGAAAAAGTGGCAATATTTTTGAAATCACATCTCTTGCCCTTTTTACAAACATGCATCTCTGTTGCAGTTTTAAAGTTTGACTAGTAGGTTTTTCAGTGGTGAGCAGATAGGAGATGAAGATAATGATGATGTGTTAATTTACTGATGAATGTTTTCAAGGCTGAGGAGCAAACTTTGCAGGGAAAACTGAAAGATTGTTTAGATAGTGAAATTAAATGCTGTATTTGTACAATGGTTTATATTGGGTGGGAAGAGCAGAGGTAAGGTCTCAAAAAGTTTGAGGCAGATATCATGCAGGCTAAGGATCTCTGATTCTATTTTCCTCTCTGAGATTCTGTTGCACCTAATGAAACTTATATTTGAGAGACCTGAAATACTTTAGGCTTATGATGTTACTGTGATTTCTGTTGTACTGCACCCCTCATTTTGAACAAAGAGGACTGTGTTCCCAGAGACTTAACTGTCACTCAGAAAGGGTACAACAAGGCATTATGTTTTAAGTTCTTGTGTTCTAACTTGTATCCTATTTTCTTGCCTAGGTATGGGTTTATCCAATCCTGCAACAGTTGTGTGAAATGATATAAAAACAAGACTGCAGAAAATTGCACCTTGCTGAGAGAATTAGTCCTTAATAAGGCAAGCATTGCCAGTATGTTTGCAAGTAGAGTTGATTGTAATAATGCCTATTAACACTGACACCAAAAACATCTCCACCTGGCAATAACATCAGTAACACCTACAATGATTTTGAGGTTAATGGTTGGTAAAATGGACTGAAAATCTCTGAAAGGAGGCAGGGGAGGGAGAGAAAAGGGTTGTTAATATATTAAATTTGAAAGAGGAATATAAATCACAGGAAATTAGAATTAAAATAAAAATTGTCCAGAATGGAGGGGAGCTGCCTGCTAAGGCTAGCTGAGATGTCTGCAGCTATGGAGATTAATATCTTACTATTTGTGAGGACTGTGATCTGGAAATGAGATTAAAACAAGAATTGACCACAACCAGAAGGTGAACCATTGCATCTTCATGGACGTGTCCACCCCCATGGAGATTAATATGACACAGAGTAAGGAAAATGTGATTTGGGAGAAAGATAAACATGCATTCACCATACCAAGGAGATGATCTTACAGGACCTGGACAGGAAATAGCCTTGACTTTCTTTCAGAGACTAATGCTCTGTTGTCAAACAGATTCTTCTGAGGCCATTTGAACATTTTACTTTAGCAGACTTAGCAGCAAAACTACTATTGAATGTTTTATTAATGTTGCAAAGTGAATCGTGGCAAGTTCACTCTTCTCATATTTAATCCTCTTCCTTACAGAGTAACTAATAAGCAGATCAGATTTCTGATTAAGCAATGGACGATCGATGTCATTATTGAAATATGAGAGTTTTTTCTACCTCTCATTTCAACAGCTCCTGAAAGCATCAAGTTTCAGAGGTTAGATTGCCCTTTAGGAGGTGGGAAGTGCAAAGTTTTCATAGTTTATGCTTATCTGTCAGAAAACTGTGTAATACATTTTTAGAAATACAGATCAGCTGAGAAGAGAATTCGTCATTCTAAACTCTAAAGGTTAGTCACCCCTTTTTCTTCAAGTTCTCCTAGTACATGTTTTCACAGAAGGAGTCAGGGAAGTAAAAGTATATAAAACGAATCCTCTCAAAGTACAGTTGCAGGGGAGATATATTTAGTTGCACACTGGGGATATCTGACGACACAAAAAAATTTTCAAACCTTCTCCCATGTCCCCAATTTTTACCAGGTTTGCTTTTGCTAGAAGTTATGTAAATGTCAACTATCAAATATGTGTGTTTCACCAGGCTCTCAAAAGAAAAGCATAATAGTAATTCGTGTTGCAGTAACATTACCTATGCTAGCACTTATTTTCAATGGCCTTTTTTAATGGAGGATGATGACTGCTCCTGTATCTCATGGGGACTGTTGTTGAAGCAGCACAATTTACAAGGTGAGTTGTGGCATCTTTCTTCTACTGTGGTAATTAGGACATATGATATGCTACTGCAAGCTAGAATAGTTTGTGGTTGATAATTTAATTTTCAATGGAGTCCTGAAGGGTACGTGGACCAAGAACATCAGTGCATGGGGCCAGTCTCAGCAGGAGTAATACCTGTGGATACAGGCTGGATAGGGGCTGGATGATTGCCCTGAAATAAATGGGTCTGCGATTGATACATGGCTGAGTATGTGTGGGTTTTTTTTTTCTTTGTTTTCCTTCTTTTGCGGGGTTTCTATTTTTTTATCTTTGTGACCAAAGCAAATGGCATACTGAGCTTCACTGAGAGGAGTGTGGCCAGCAGATTGCGGCAAGGTGTTGTGTCCCTTGGTGCTGGTGAGGTATGTCTGGATTATTTTTTTTGGAATTGCAGCTCTTTTCCTCTCCCAGGTCAAGAAAGTCTGTAGGGAAGCTGAAGTCTATTGAGAAACTGATGAGATTGAGAAGGCTGATGAGCTTGGGGCCTGGATGATGTGACCTAAACAGGCACCTGAAAGGATCTGGGCTTGTTTGGTCTCAAGATGAAGAGTAAGGGGATAATCTTAGAAGGAGATTGTAAGAACTTGAAGGGTGGTCATGAAGATGACAAAGTCAATCTCTTTGATAGCAGCAAATAACAGAGCAAGGGGCAGTAAACACAAATTGCAGCTTGGGAGGCTCAGCTTGGGTACTATAAAATATTGCTCATGTGGAGGAAGATGGTGGAGCAAAACAGACTGCCCAGGGCAACCCATGCCCGTGGAGGCTTCCAGTCCTCTGCTAGACAAAGGTACGGCTGATGATCTTCTTTTGATCTTCTTTGGCCTAGATGGCCTCCAGAGGTGCTTTACAGGCAACACTTCTTTGATTGTACTAGAATGTAGCCTGCAATTTCATGGGGTGTGGGAACAGGACTATTCAGGAAGAAAATGCTTCATCCTGGCAGAATGGCTGGTTGGTCTCTGGTCCAGAGAGACATTTCCATAACCTTTTCTCCTTCTCTGAACAGTCAGACTGGATTTTTTTCTTGTTGTTTTCTGTGAAGTGATGCATTCACAGCCAGCCCAGTATCAAAGAACTTCCGTTAAGTATTTTTTTTTTAAGATGAGGAATGGGTTTACAGACTCACAGGCACTTCTTTCCTTGTATGTTAATTCCCCCCTCCCCTCCCATCAAACTCTGTGAATTTTGCAAGATGTAGGGTTCTTGATGCAGACTCGCTTATAAACTCGAGTTACTCTGCAAGTAGAACGTGAAGACAGCAAGGGTTTGGTGTTGAACTGCTTGCTCTTTGGTACGCATAGCTCTACTACGAAGAGGATATCGGGAAGTTTTTCTGTGTGATTTTCCACTGTTCCACAAAAAAGGCATCTTACAGTTGTATTCAACACTTGCTGAGGTGAAACCTCTCAGGCTTGTTTAACCTTTAGCTTTTTAAAGGAGGTGGCCAAGTGAGAAACTGCCTTTTCTACAGGGAGGACACCTTATGTGAAGTTTTATGCCTGGCACAGAAATGGCTGTAGATACATTGCTTTTCTGAGTTGTTAGGCCTTTTTTCAAAGCGTGGGTGAAGGTGATATGTCCATATGTGACAGTAAGGTCACATTCAAATTAAAAGTGAATTTAAAACAGTTCAGTTAAATCATGTTAAAATTCTGTGTGGGTTGTTTTCATTCAGTACTAAAATCTCGTATTAAAATTTAGTTTAGTATAATTCACCTTATGAATGGATTAGAGTAAATTGGATTACAGTAGACTAATTCTGGAAAAAGAGGCTACACAAGTTTTTCAAAGTGAAATAAAATTACTTAGGAGATAATTTACACTAAGTTTCATTGTTCCAATATGTCATCCGATGGTAAAGAAGCACTACTTTTTCAAGATTAAAATAAGGTAGATAGGTGATTCAGCCATTCCTTGCTCTGCTGAGCATAAGCCTCAAATCACTGTTTTTTAGTGATGAGTCTCTGTTTTATCCTTCTCCTTTGGGAAGCCTCTGAAGGCCCTGTTGAGCCTTCTTCCTTGGTGTATCAGGGAGGTACGTTTTTCATGAAGTTACATTGGCAGAAAAATGAACTTGGATATATTTTACTTATTCAAGTTGAGCTGTGTAGACTGGGTAGCTTTCAGGACAAGGCTGCTTTTAAGAATGTCAATAAGGCAATATGTAGGAAAGGGTGTCCCCAATAAAACAACAGTCTCGTAACTAAACGTACGGCATTAAAGTACCTCAGCAAGAGCTTTGTGCAGGGCTTTCATTGAGACTTGGTTGGCTTTAGCCTCAGATAGCAAAGGTCCCCAAGGCATCTGGTGATCTGTTTTGGGGCAATTTAGGGAATTGTTACCCTTGCCTGTCTGCTCCAGTAATCCCCCTCAGAGACTGAAACCAACACACAGATCATGGAGAGGGAAGTGTGTCCACTCCTTCGTGACCACGGTTGACAGCAGTGAGGGGGGTTGATGGCTGTAGGTGATATCCTGGGGTTTGACCTCCTCAGCTCCCTTTCTCAGTTTCTGTGGGCATTTTCTTAGCAAATGGGAGACTTAACTCCTTCAACTGCTTTAACCAAATGCAGTGGGAGTTGGAGCAGTGAGCATGCTGTGTCGGCAGATTCTGAAAGGGATTAGTTTAAGTCTTCTTGAAGCTGTGTGCTCTGAAGCTATTATAGGCAACCTTCTCGTGGTTAAAAACCAAGAAACAAGCTGCTGCTTACCAAGAAAATCCCCTTTCCCAACCCGTCAAACAATGCACAGAATACCATCTTTGTGTGTGATATGTTTGATGTGATGTGTACTAGTACTTTAAAAACAATCTTTATGCATATTGTCAAAACTTTTTGAGCTAATATATTCAGTCTAATTGGGGAAAAGTAGTTTACACGTTGCTGTTTCTTTTAACATATGATAAATTGAGTGATGATGTTTTTGTGAATTAAGAATTGGAAACGGAAGCAGTTTTTTGTTCCACGAGTGTAGGGTTTGTCCTTTTTTTTAAATCTGACTTCTAAAAAAAAACATTTAAAAAAAATTTCAAGGAGCCCCTTTCATTAAATTAATTTTAACCATGCTTTGAGTATGTCTTAAGGTTTGTCTTTCTCTAGCTGCCTAGTGACTTAATTCACTGATAGAAGCTCATTCTAAATTCTGCCATAGCTAACATTGCTAATCATGCTGCACTTTTTTTTTTAGCTGAAACATTCGACTTATACTGTTTATGAGCCTGAAATCCTACCCTTGTACCACCAGTAAGCTGGTTGTAGAACAACTAAAACTTCAGTCTTTTTTTGTAGAAGATCACTACAAAATTTTGTAGCAATTTATTGTAGGTTCAGTGTAAAGTTTTAATATCTGAGTAATTAATTTTGAATAGATATTGTGTTGCTTGGTGTTTAACTAGAAGATTAAAAGAGCAGATTGAGTTCTCTTTTGCTTAGCTGTCACAGAATGCATCAGCAATCTCTATGGACAGGATGCCTTCTCTCATGGGATACTTGCTCCATGTAAAGATCACTCTTAATGCCAATTAATTAACATCATATTTACCATATTTGACGGAACAATCGCTCAGTCAAAATGCATTCAATTCAGGGTTATGTACCACTAATCTTTGAGACTTCTGTAATTTTAGGGTTTTGCTGTCACTTTTATATCCCATGTATGCATTATTGTGTGCTGTCTTGCTTTGTCCCTCTCTGTTCTTCTTTTGCATGTTGTAGTTTCAGTCTGATGGTTTGGTGCACACTCTGGAAAGCTACACAAGACTAGCAGCCTGTTGTCATAAAAATAGACACTGTGGGAAAATATACAGATAATCACAAAATGTTTGCTTTCAAGTTCTGCTTTGAGAAAGATCAGGAGCTTTAGCTCTTTCAGATGAGGGGAAAAACTTGTCTCCCTATCGGTTGCAGCTATCATCTCCCAATTGAAGTGATAGTACTGTTGACTCAGATATATTTTAGCTTTTTTCTGTTTTTTTGTACAGTACATGATTCCTGATGACTCCTTGCCATTGAAAAATCCAGGAATAATGATAATTTAAATGCTTTTTAAATAGGAGAAGGTGGAGTATTAGTGAAAGCAAAAGAGGAATGAGAAGCCAAGAAACAATGGAAGCATCAAAGTGAGGAGATTGTGTTTAGTAAGATGACTGACTTTTATTTTTTTAAATTCTGTTGTTTTCCCACTCTCTATGATTGAAAAGAAGTATGAAGAAAAGGTTGAGACTTACTGGTCTAGACCTTTGAATCCCATTCTTAAATACTGCCAGTATTACATCTGACTGAACATCCTTGAAAGTTTTATAGTTTCCTGGAATTTTTGGGAAAATGCTTCAACTCTAAAGGGTTTTCCTTGATTATTCTTTTTAAAGTGACTATGCTTACAAAAGTTAAGCAACCCCATTCAGGCCTACCCAAAGCACTAAGCATAAACTTAGTGGTTTCCAGTTAAAACTTCTCACTCCTAGAAAAAGTCTATCCCATTTTTGGCTTAACTATTTTGAGCAAAACAAAAATTTTAAAGCTTTTAAAACTACATTAGTAAAATAATTTCAAATATAGTATGTAGGCTTCCATGTTCCAGTGGAGACTGGTTTGTTTATAAAGATGTCTAAACAAATTAAATTTACATTCCGTGTGGTTTTGTGTATTGGAGATTGTTCCTTGTAAGATCTGGAGCTTTCCTTGGATTCAGTAGTGTTAGTATGTGCTGCTTGAATGAGTTAACGCTGCTAGCAGTTCAAGTAGAAAGAAAAACCTAAGGAGAAATTATGTTCAAGTGGGTAGCCACTTGCAATATGATACCAGTCTTGAAATTCCTAGAGCCAGATTACTATGATCTGCTTTATTCTTACAAATACGGACCTTGAGGGTTTCTTCATTGTCAAGTAAGCACGTCGAAGTCACAGTTCACTGCAAAGCCATGTGTATTATGGAAATTACATACTTCTTGCTTGAAAAAGGAGGGGAAGAAATGAGAAGTGGCAATGTTCTTGTTTTCAGGCTAGCTTCTAGTGTAGAGAGAGGCTATTTTATAGAGCATTTGACATTGTTAGATGAAAAACTAAAACAAGATCTGCTTATGTTCAGGAACATTGGTACTTTATTTCCTTTTTGTGTTTCTTAGGAGCATCTCTTAATTAGACAAGAAATCTTCCAAGAATTGCTGAAACAATGCTGCAAGATTGTTATACCTGTTTTCACTGAAAGTATACCTGCATCTTTCTGTAGCAAATTTGTGAATTAAAAAATTACTCACTTTCCATTTTTTATGTGACACAAGGACCATTTTAAAAGCTGTCAGTAAAGTGCATGTGTATATCCTTATGTAATTTTTTCTTATTTTCTGCATATTTCATGATTATTACACTCCTATTTTGTTTCATCTTCTAATTCTTGAGTACTCATTCCAGCTGCTTTCACTAATGCAAACAGTAGAGAAACCATGAGGATAACCATGAGCAAACTGAAATGGTTACTTTTTGTGCTGGCAAGTTGAAATTATTTTGTACAGCTGCAATGTTTCCGCACTTTTCTAGGATAATCAACTGCAAATTGGACTCCATCATGTGACTATAGATTTGTCTGGCCTAATATATAATTTGGAGCTGGTTTTACAGTGCATTTTTGGGACTTTTTGTTGGGACTTCAGCCTGGCTGAAGTTTTCCAGCATCTGGAGGCACATGCTTGAGGTTCTTGGAGTTCCTCTGAAAAAAGAAACTTAAGCAGGTACAAGACTGCCCTGGCACTAGGGATTTGTGCTTTTGTATGTCTCCTTCAGTATTTCTGTGACCATCCTGCTTAGCCAGCCCTGAGAGTGGTAACCAACTTCCCTGTGAAGACACTGTGAAAAAAGTGTGAAGAAGCTGGCTGAGAAGCTTCTGACTTGTGGAAGGTAGTATTTCTCATGGTAGCTTTAGGCTGTTCTGAGAGAGTTTGGCCTGAACTTTTCATACAGGTTTAGTGCTCTGGAAAGTTGGTGGTTATGGTAATTGTGTCTTCAATCCTACTTCATTTCTATGAATGGAATATGGAAGTACCCTAACTTCTCCTCACGCTTGAGTAGATCTTGACTACTGCCTAAATAACTTAAAAATGTTAGCACATCTGGGTTAACATGGCAAGCAATTTTTCTTTTTCTGGTTTTCCATGAGGTAAGGTTAGGAGTTGGTTCCTTGACAGCTGACCTGAATTGATGCTTCTCTTGGTACTCCTGTTTCCCTTTCCTTGTCATGAACCTGCCTGCTCCTGGTTTGCCAGTCCAGCCTGAGAATCCAGCAGGAACCTATTCCCTGAGGTGCCACCCAGGTGGAAGGGAGGGCCAGGAGCAGTGCTGTGCCGCAAGGGGGCAGCGGGGCCAGCAGCATTCCTGGGAGCTCCAGGTCCCTGGCTTTGTGGCTCAGGAGGGCATGAGTGCTGGCACAAAGGGTGGAGGCCAAAGTTGATGTGGCCACTAGGTAAGGTTGATAAATGTTATATCATGTCATGTTTTCACTTCATCTGTCATTCTGTTTACTGGCAACCCTTTCGATTTTTGGGGGTTTTCTTCCCCCATCAGACATGTCTGGGCAGCTTTCTAGGGCTTCAGAGTTAAAGCTGTGTGTTTTGCTTTAGCTTGGGTTGACTGCCTGCCTGCAGTTGGTTAGAAAGGGTAAATTGCCCACTTCGTTTCCTTGGGCTCCCTGCAGTTGCAGCTGCAGCTAAAAGCTTGGAAATCATTCAAAATGCTCCATTCACTTCTGGGGGAAGGAAGGCATTTGTTTCATTCTGAAACACTGTGCAATGCTTGTTGCCACTGGTCCTAGATGAACACCAATAAATTATGCACTCCACATTCAGCCATATGCTGACTTGACCAACTCAAATGCCAGTATTCTCTGTAAGTCTCCTCTATGTAAACATCCCCATACCTCCTCTGTTATGTTGCCTGTGTTCTCTGTGAGACTTTATTAATATCTGTTTTCAACTGCTCAGAAAGGTTACGGTGTTACTTTAAAGGGTTTTGCATGCTTCCAAATTGTGATCTTGTTTTTCTCCTATGATTTCAAGTGGTGAAAGGTCAGAATTGGTAATCAAATCTACATCCCTTACTGAACTGGACTTGAATGTATGCTTCCCCTTTTATAAATTATTTTGTGTTCAGTTTGTTTGTAACTTTCCTTTGATGGATTCTGGAGACCTTTTATAAGCATGAGTGTGCTATAGTTAGTATGCCAGCATGCTGGATGTGTTTTTCCTGTAGCCTTTTTTCCCCCTTCTTTAGTGTTAGGCAAATAGGGAAGTAGTCTCTTACTGATGTTACTAATTTCATGCTGAAAGACTTGAAAAGGACACACTAATGGAAGAGTTGAAGTAAAACATTTTAATTTTTTTACTCAAGGTAACTTTGAGAGCTGTTCGGAGGACTTTAGTCCTGTCTGAAGGTTTCTGCAGTCATTTCTGTTCAGAAATTTGAAACCAGAGATTATTTTTGTAAAAGAAAATCTGAAGTTTGCCATTGTAGCTTAGTAAATTCTTTTTTCATAAAAGACTGAAAACACTACCTATTCTAGAAAAATCATCCTAATTATATCCTTCTACTGTACTTGCACTCATAGTATTATTAGGTGGCATTAAAGATGTAAATGATCAACATTGCAGATTTATTCTTCATATTATGGTTTTAGGGCTCTGTTTTCTTCCTTCTTTGTTTTGACAGTGTTGTATGGAGGTATGGTCTGCTGCTTCCAAATCACTTTTATTTTATGTGTTCCATGTACCATTTGGTGCAAACCAGGTTGTAACTGTAATTCATTATATATTATATTATAATATTATATTTTTCTTGGTTATGTTTGTCTTGGAGTGGTCAAGGAGGGATAGTGTTACATGATTAAAACCCCCGAGTTTATTAATCACGTAGTACAGAAACTGTGATTATCTCTAGAATTTTAATGTGTGACATTCTGTTTTTTTGAAGGTCTTTGAAGTGGACAAGTGATAGTAATTAAAGTAATTTTGATAGTCCTAAACTATGCTCTATACAGCCTCTTTGTGTTTATCAGTAGCAGTATTACCATTAATGTGTTGCCATATTTGCATTTACTAGAGCTGAGAGTTTGGTTTTTTTGTTGTTGTTACTGATTCTATTTATTTATTTATTAAATAAAAAACCCATTTGCCAGTAACCACTGTGGTCTTAGAACT
This sequence comes from Serilophus lunatus, assembly GCA_013399895.1. Lineage (NCBI taxonomy): Eukaryota > Metazoa > Chordata > Aves > Passeriformes > Eurylaimidae > Serilophus > Serilophus lunatus. The sequence continues at coordinate 833,776 of VXBA01000875.1, read as the reverse complement.
TTACTGTGTAGAACGTTAAGAAGGAAACTTGTGTCGTCTTCAGCACTGACCTTGTATAAATGCACAAGCATCTGATTTTTACAGACTGCTCTTAGAAAATATTTTTTTTAAATATTTTTTTCTGGCTTAATCACCTGAATTATAGTATTATATTTTCTTATGCCTAAAGTCAGGAGTCAGTTTTTATTGTTAAAGGGTATTTAGAATAGAATTCTTGTATAGAAATTTGATCTCATTGCAAACAGGGAAAGTGGAGCTGAAGATACAGATTTGAAACATTTCACCCTTTTTTAGGTAGAGTAGACTATATCTAGAACAAACAATAGAATGATTTTGTATTATCATTCTCTGTTAGCAGGCAAACTGGAATCTGTGATGTTGACTTATGCTCATGGTTGAGTCATTCATCTCCAGTCTGCAGTTAAGAAAAATAAAGGAGTTCTCTGCGAAGAGATAAACCTAGCTTAGAGAGGTTGCTGGGCTTGTCTGTACAGTCTGGATTTTGAATGTCACTATGAGAGGGACTGGGGGCACTGTGATGTGACTCGAGAGGTGTCAGTTGAGTTTGTGACAGCTGAATCAACATTGGCAATGGTATTTTCATGTGATGTTAAATATCATTTTGCCTATAATTGTCAAGAGACACAACATTTGTTGTTTAGTCCTTATAATATGCTCTGGAGATTAACTCCCAGTTAGTTGTCTTGGTGTTAATCAGAACATTGACTGTTCTACCAGTCCAACTCCTAAGAAAATGGGATCTCTGATCTTCATTAGGGGTTGCTAGGGCTGTGAAGAAGGGGAGTGTAGTGTCTGGGTAGATAGAGTAGCATGTTTTTTAAATATGACATTCTTAAGTAATAATGTTGCCACAAAATTACTTCTAGAGGTACAATTTTAGACTGTCCTCATCTGGAATTTTGCTGAAAGGCTGAAGTTGATTCTAGATTTTTTAAGAGATGGATTTTACAATATTGTCTTACTGCTAAGTAAGGCATTACTTTAGTACTCCTGGGAGATGTCAGAATAGATGCCTGCATTTTCTCACTCCTCCCATTTAATTAACTTTTGTTTGTCATTAATTCTATGTAGATCTCTTTGTTCAAGTCAGAAGGAGAATGAAACCAGCAGGATTTATTTAAATTATTTATAGTGTTCTTGTGGCTAACTGTACAATAGCTGAATGCTTTTTGAAAGTTATGATGTAATAACTTCCCTGTTTTTAAACAAGGTTTGTGGGATTTAATACCTTCTCTCAGAGAATGTCTGCAAATGAGTAGCAGAATGCATGACAGAAAAAGAGAAATAATGTTGATTACACAAATGCGTTTTTTAATCTCTCATGTTGCAAATGCAAACTGTGTGTGTTGGAGGCAATAGAAAACATGAAATCGCAGGTGCTTAGAAGCTGGGGCTACAAACTTTCAAATTTAGAGAAATGGCAATTTGTCTTTTTCTGAAATGTAGTAATTTTAAAATACCTAATTCTGATTAATGGGCTGGCACTGTGCTTTATCATAGGCAGTTATTTTCTCTTTTGGATCTGCAATGGGAAAACCTGAGAGTGGTGAAGAAGTAATCTTTGTCTTCACTGACTGCTACACTTTATCTGTGGAAGAAACCCTTTGAGAATATGCTTTTTACGTTCCTCTTGGGGTTGTTTTTTGTTTGTTTGTTTGTTTTAAATCCTTTGACTCTTCTATTTGACTTGTTCTTGCAGATAATGGAGTAAAGCTTGCGAGTTACCAAGTTTCATAACTTCTGACCACTAGTACAAAGTCTGAAAACTTCTACTAGGAGCCATGTTCTAAGTAAAGATGAAAAGCAAACCTCGACTGTGTAACTACTAAGTTTTGGCATAAGTATAAACATGTAACCCATTTAAACTTTTGAATATTTCTGAGAAAGCAATTTGTGAGGGAGTTTGTATACATGCTGTTTGTTGTTTCTGTAGAGCTGTAAACGTGAAAGGCATTTCCGACACAAAAGAAGTGTCTAATTTCCTTTCTCTAAAAAGCTTATGATCTAAGACACAAGGCAAGTTGTGGATCAGAAGTTTAAATCAAGGAGGGAAGAGTATGAGCAGGAAAAAAAGGTATGATCTGAGTCTGAGTTGAGATTAAATTCCTGATTTTATTCTCAGATTTTAGAAGTATTTTTAATCCAATCTTAATAGAAAACCTTTACCCACTCATTTTAAGTAGTAATTTTTATGGGAGAAAGGAAAACTGGACATATGGCAGGCTATGAGCCCATAATTTATGATCCAATGTGGAAGCACATATGACTGGAACGACTTAAATTAGTAGAAGAGGTAAAAGTGCCATTTTTCATAGAGATTGAATTTACAGGACAACATTAACTTTGTAAACATTTTAGCAAAGGTCAGTGTTAGCCAAGCAGTGATTTATAAGGGATGGCATAGTTTTTGTTGTTTTTTTTTTGTCAACACCCAAACTAAGGTTTAATTTCCATCTGTATTAGTTTAGTACTTGCTGATGTTTCTTCCTCCTAGTCCCTTCCCCCTCCCCCCACCTCTCAAGCATTCCAAAGATAAACCAGAAATACTCTTGGGTAGAATCAACTTGAAGGCTTGTTGTAAGGGAGAGATTAGATTTGTTTAGACAGGAATGTAGAGTTGAGTTACTCATAGGTGGTGTCACATAAGTGCATGTAAATTGTTCTAACAAGGAAAGTTGGACACACTTTATTTTACATGTGATGTTGTTATAAGATCTTTTTCTATAAGTAGTGTGTGTTAGAGATAGTAGAAAGCATCATATAATTTCAGATGTTTGTATGCCATGTTTATAAATTCCCAAAGTTGCGTGGGAGCGGCTTGGGTTTTTTGCTTGTTTATTTTGTTTTCTTTTAGGTTTTGTTTTGAGAATAGTGGTGTTTTTATTTTTAAGGAAAAAAACCCCTTTTCTGTGTAATTACACTGTGCCCTGATTATAAATGCAATGCTAACTTGACACTTAACCGCAAAATAAATATGTTTTGCCCAATGTTTAAGTAGTGTGATTTTTGCAGGTGTTACACATGTGAGTGCTATCTTTTTTCTGTTGGAGTTTTGGATGGAAGTCTTAAGTACAATTGTGTACAACCATAAGAAATGTATGAAAAACAGGAACATAATTTTTCTGACACATAACACATACATTTTCATGTATTAATTTTCTGACTGAACTTTATCTTGGAATTACTAGCCTCATATGCAGCAATTTTCTTCAAAACTGGGTCCAACTTATTTGCAGAAGCACATCCCTTTTTTCAGTAACCAATGATTGAGTGCAAGGAAGTAAAATAAATACAAAGCATCGGAGAAGAAGCCTTAACAAAAGACTGGTCATGAATGCTTTGGTTCTCCCCTCCTTGCACAAAAGCATCTTTTTCAAGCCATTTAAGTGTGGGCCTGAAGGGATTTCTGATGTTCCCAAGTAGTATTTTTCCAAATAGCTGATGAGGGAAGATGTTGCCTGCTGCAGTGGGGTTTGAGCTTTCTGCTGGAAGAGCTGAGCTCGTGTAGCCTTTATTGAAAGCTACAGACGTCAGTGTATGCTATCTCCTCCTAGTAGCTCAACTCATGAAGGCCTGTTTGTGGGGGCCTTCAGGAAGGCAGGTGGCAAGAAAAGTCAACGGATGGGTTAATGTTCAGGTGAGCTGTCATCAGCTTGCAGAACTTAGGCTATTAGGCTTGCTGTGGAGCAGGAATTTTGTAGCTTGCTGCTTTGTTTTTTGATACAGACAAAGCTGCTTCATGTTTTTCCCATTTCAGCAAAAACTAACACAGTATGGGGGAGGCTCTTATGGTCTTATGCTTTGTCTTTTCACCGTGATGTTGAATCAGTTGGCTTGAGCATGTCAGACTGTCTCCTAAGCTCGATGGCTTCTCCTCCTGCTCTATCCATCCTTTTTCTCCCCTCCTTTGCTTTGGGGGAAGCCAAAGCAGTTTTTTAAAAAAAAAAAACAAAAAAACCAAACAAACCCCAATTTACTATTTTCCCCCCCCCGATTTGTTGTTGTTTTAGGGTTTTTGCTTGTTTGTTTGTTTTCGTTTTCTCTGCCACTGGGTTTCTCTCAACAGCCAGCTCTAACGACCCCCGCCACTTTTCCCGAGCATCTTTCCGAGCCGTTCCGGGCTCCGCGAGCCGGGAGGTGGCGCTAGAGAACACGCGGGAGCCGCGGGCGCTGGCTCGGCCCGTCCCGCGGGGTAGCGGCCGCCGGCCCGTCTGTGTGCGCGGCGGAGTTCTGCTCCCTCCCGCCTGCTCCCGGGAACTGACATTCAAACACTGCGTATACGAAAGGGTTTTCTGTTGTTGTTGTGTTTCC
>VXBA01000875.1:782456-829377 GCA_013399895.1 Serilophus lunatus | reverse complement strand
CCTCCCAGTTAGTTTGTTTTGAGATTTTACTAGCCCGAATTAGGGAGAAGAGAGGTAATACATCAGCAGTATGTGCGCCTACATTTTAATAAACATATTCTTCTAAAGCCAGAGTATGGTGTAGGCAAATAGCAACTGGTTTATTTAAGGTTGTACAAACTTTCTTCTCCTAAATTCCTGACCTGTCCTTACTGTTCCTTATCTCGCAAAATTGGAATTGCCTGGATTTTGTTTAACCGGCCGTCAAAGGTTTGTAGAAATTAATTAATGTATTGAAGGTGTGAAGCTGAAGAAATGTTAAAAATTAAGGAAAACCTGTTTTTCTTATTGGAAAGCTGACATAGCTGGAACAGTTGTAAGTTTGAATGTGCAATTGTAGAAATTAAGTACCTCTTCCCCTCCCACTCCTGTCTTCACGCTGTCATGGAAATGTAAATTTTATTTGAACAATTTAGAGGCCTATTCAACTAATTTGTGATGTATGAGTACTAATTCTCGCACCCCATCTTTCCCAAGCCCACAGCATGCTTGGCAAGGGCCATTCTGCATATTGTGATACAGGTTGATGTCTCTGGGTCAGTACATCAGACGTGCATCTGGCTGATGGCAAGGGCATCTGGCTAATGGCAAGGGCTCCCTATCGAAATGTGCCTGGTAGCTGAGATCATCATGCTGCGCTGCTATTGAATTTAAATTTTTGAAATCTGTTTCTGGTCTAGGGATAGACATAGGGAATGAGATGTAGGACTGCTGTCATCGGTGTGGCAGGATATCCGCAGCCTTTGCAAGGGCCTGTGACTTAGGTGTGCACCTAAACCTCCAGAGCATGGCAGAGGCTGGAGCTGACCTCCTCAGCCTTTGGTGGGTGAATTGCAAGGGAGTGTTGTCCAACTGTCCAGATATTTCTTAATTATCTTAGCTCTATAGGACCACAAACACTAGTTTTAAAAACATTTTGCTTGTAGAATGGCATGATTAAGTATGTTGCAATCAATTCAAGAAACATTGTATACTAATAGTAACTTCGGTGCTAACTTGAATGGAAGAGTTAGTTGCATGTGTTCAGTAGTTTTCAGTTTGTCTCTTAGGACTCTGGAAATAGTTTCCTATTCTGAATCACAATTAGTATAACTTGTTATTATTTAATAATTGTAATGTCTTATGTTGTCTGTCATCTGTACCTTGTGTTGAATTGCTTATCTATAGAAGAACAAAGCAGTCCAGTTTTTGTAGTTTCCCTTTTCTTCTTTACCTCCATTTTGAAAATCTGAAATGCTCTAAAAGGCTCTTCTGGAAAATCAATTTGCTGTTTGTGTTGGTTTAATGCTTAACACTCACTGTGTGTCCTTTGTACTGCCAGCTATGGAATGCTCTGCTGCAATTGAATTTGCGCATTTTTCGACATGCTAAATGCAGTAAGAAACTTCTGTATTGGAGGAAGGGATTTAGGTTTATTTTCAGTATTTAAATTTTTTGAAAGAAAATTTCAAGAATAACACTTCCATAGTTATGTGCATGAAGATTTTGTGCAGTCTTGCACAACTCTTCCAATGTTGCAGTTTGATAATTAAGTTTATATTCTACTTAGTAAACTTGCAACCAGTCTAGAACAGTTTTAAAACATAAATATTACTGCATTTGTATAGCTACCTGCCCCCTGCGTTACAGGTAAACCTGAGGTAGGAAGGAATAGAAGTTGAAGTGTACTCTGTATTGTGGAAGTTATTCAGTTTTTTTCTTGATTGTTCTTTCTGTTGCTTGTTTTCCACACTGTAGGGAAGAGTGAGTTATCATCCTGAAAACATGCTAATTAATACTTGTTATGCTTTGTACGGTAGAGCAAGACAGGCTCCTTCATGAACTTGATGTTCATATATGTCTTTTTAGGGACTTGCTCATGTAGAATCTACTTTGTAAAAACAAAGAAAGGAAGCTTAGAGAGGTATTAGGAATATTGCATAGTTATTTTGAGCTGCAGTCACTATTTAAGATTAAAAAAACCTAAGGTTGTTTTTTGTTTTTTTTCCCCTTTATTAAATTTACTTTAGAGAGTAGGAGAATCATCAAGCAGCAGCATTTTTTTTTTTTACAGCTGTTTCTAAGTTTCCAGCAGCTTTTAAATATGAATCTTGCCGATAATTTCACAAGGACCATCAACTGCTTTGAAGTAGTTACTGTCCTTTTGAAATCCATACCAGGAGACAACAGGAGGAGGAAACCTTGTAGTTGTTGGCATGTATCTCGGGACTAGCTGAGTATGTAACTTTAAGGAACAAATGCCTAGTGGCAAGCCTTTGAAGAATATTATAAGAGACGTTAGTTAATTTAAATTGGAATTTAATTTGGCAATTGATAAGGGACATTTCACAACATGTTTATAAAGAAGAAAACAAGCTTTCTTTGCAGGTATGCAGAATTGCAAGTGGGGAAATTAATTAGTTAAAAAAAAAACTGAAAAAAGCTTAATACTAACTGTGACTCTGGTTGTAATTCCTTTAAAGAATTTAGTGAATTTGCTAAAGATGGGAGTCATACATATTGGAAAGTGTTCTGAAAGACAATCTTCTGAGATTGTCTGAGATTCTGAGGGCAGATGAAGCTTAAAGGGCAGAAGCAAAGACCATGAAGGCAAAACTGCCTGTAGAAAAGTTTTACCAGTTAAAAAAAACCCAACAAACTTTTTAAGCTGAGGGCTGTTGTCAGTGGCAGCTAACAAAAAGGAAGTGTTTGCATCTGAGATAAGACTGGAAAAATTCTAAAAACTCATGGTGTGGAAGCAGGTGTGTGTTTAAATGTACTATAGACATTAGTGTTTAAATGTACTATAGACATTAGTTGATTTCAGTACTGACTGTTGTCATCGAAATGAGTAATCTGTGATTTTTTTTTTTTCCTCTTGATGCTAGTAGTTACTGCCTTTTTTTCAGGGGTTATATCAGGAAAGAATTTCATCCAATGTATGCAAGAGGTTCTAAGGTATAAATAGAACAAATGTGTGGTATTTAGACATGGAGCTGCATGCTAATAAGGGCAGGCTTGGACTTTGAAGGACCATTTTTGTGACCTCCGATATGCCTGCAAGGACACGCTATAGGCACACTTGTGCTTGTGCAGTGTTTCGAACTAGTCGGGTCTGTGCAATAATACCTTTAAAACATTATAGTGTTGGAGTGAGCCTGCCAGGATGTTTCAGTCCACAAATGCCTAGTCAGCATTTTCTAGTGGAGCTCTGGTGCTAGCAGAAAAACAGGTTTTGGCTGAGAGCAATTATAATATAGTTAATGAGGAGGGTGCAGCTTAAAGTCAGACCTTGAGGGCAGAGTCCACTATAATAGGATTTTCCAACTATGTCAGAAGAAATGAGATAAAAGATATCCTATTGATAGAAGCTTTCATAGCAGTTAATCAAAGGATGTAGTTATCATGAAGAGCAGCTGCTTATGCAGAGTGCTTTGAAAGATAATGAAGAGGTTGAACTGTGCAATGAAGGGTAACGCGCACTACCCTTGAAGCTGAGGGTTGGCTCTTTAACTTGTTACTAGTAGTCCTTCTGGTGTCTGATAGTGAAGAAAGTGTTAAAACAAAGATGGCCTAGCTTAGTAATATTCACTATGTTCACATGCCATGGAGCTCAGAGACTCTGATGTAAATTGGCTATGGACTGATATCTAGATAGCTTAGTACTAAAGACATGCTTAATAAGTGCAAGGAACAAAGTATTTACCAGGTTTTTGTTTGTTCTGATTTGGAGTATTCTTAGAAGTCTTTTGATAGTATGGGAAGAGGAGTAAAGCAAGAGCTGAACTTATCTTTGCGTATTCAATGTCTTCGGGGTTTTTTTGAATAAGATAATTTTGGTTTTGGTTTTTGTGGGTTTTTTGTTTTGTTGTTGTTAAGAAAAGGTTTTGTGACGAGTCCTGCCTTTTTGCTTCCTGTAAACTGAATTGCTGTAGTCTCTTCTCATCAGTGAGAGGATTCTGTCTGACAACTGAATACAAGAGTTTTGTTTCCCATAAACCTGGAGAAAGTTAGCAGATTCACAAATGTGTGTATCAAAGCCTTTGCAGCAAAGTGAGTGAATGTGAGGAGGGGAACATGGAAAGCCTTTTGACCCCTAGGGGAAGATTTTATGACAGCATTTGCTGTGCTGCTAGTTCATGTGTAGTCACCAGTGCTACCTTCAAGGCTGCTGAAAACCTTTTGCATTTATTTTAGTGAGATCATAAATCAAATGGGCCAAAGTTATGTTGAAAGTAGTTGTGGAACCGCTGTGTTCGATTTCTTTCAGGTGCTTGTTGCATGTAGTAGAACATGTAAACAGATGGGATCACCAGGCCCATTTCAACAATGGCTGATAGCACGCCTCTGCATGAATTCTTGAAATTCTTTGCTTGCCACTGTAAAAGTATGAAAAAATATGGTGTCTAGTAGCCCAGCAACATACAAATCACTGAAGGTCAACTTTACTTTGACCTGTTATATAAACCACTTGATTGTAATGGGAAATAAAGTTTTTTAAAACTTAGTCCCGAAGAGACTATACATGTTCTTTGTGGATTGTCAGGAATGTTTGTTTTTGTCACCTGATAGAGGAAGAAATATAAAGAAATAGCTGAAAACTGTATATCTTTTCTTAGTTCAGTTATGTCTCAGGCCATGGAAATACCAAGAGATTTGTGTTAGCATTACTATCCTTTGAAAAGGGCAAGCGATCTACTTAATTTTTAAAACATTGTAAGCCTACATTTTTTGGGATTTGGACAAAGAATCATGCACAGTTTACACAGCAATGCCTAGGATATACTTTCCTGTGCACCAAGTAATGGAAAACAGGAATGACTGCCCTTTTTTCTAGTAAATAAAAATGTCATGTAGTGCCCAGTGCAGCAAAACATGCTATAGAGCAGCTAACATTTGATTGTGATTTACAGCAGGTGATTGCATTTGTCAGTTTTGAGTATATGGAAACATAGAGGTGTGCTCAATACATAAGCTATATGTACCCTGGAACTGAAAGGTTTTAATTAGAAAGGTCAGACATCAGCTACTTTTGTACTTTAGTTATGGCTTTTATCCGTCTTTCAATACGCAAGTGAAATGGGGATGAGTAGAAAAAGTGGTTCACCAAATGCTACTTTTTCATGTTAGCCTGTTCATATCTTTCTTGTTACATTACTTGAAAGGTGAAACAGGTGATTAGATCACAAATGTAACTATTCTGTCTTAGTGTATTTTCAAGGTAAGACAAAAAAGAGGGAAGAAGGCTCATTGGCAAAATAATAAAAAATATGTATATATAACTGGTATCATGGTCTGATTATACAGCAAACAAACAAACCAAACCGCCCAAATTTACTGAGATCTTATTCAGCTACTTCCTCTGAAGAATTATTTTAGATTCATTATTGAAGAAGAGCTGTCATATACCTCTTGATATGGATTTTTGGAGTTATATTGGAAAACTCACTCAAAAGTTAATGCAACCTTCAAAACATTTATCTTGAGAAATAGCTTTGTGTTATTATAATTTGCATGTACTTTTCTACCCTGAATGCATCAGTCAAAACATTTGTATAAATACATTGGAACAGACTGCAGTATTTTATTACCTATAGATTAAGGTTCAGTTTTAAATTGTTGATTTAAATTGCATTTCTGAACAGATTATTTTTTTTCTTTTCATCTTTAGAACAAAATTAAAAACCCCAAACCCTATATGATTTGAAACACTTCAATAGTTATGTTTGTCACTGTAAACTGTATGTAATTATCATCTTCAGATATATAAATGTTAAGCTTGGAAAATGTCATTCCCTCAATACCTTAATTTAGTAAGAAAATCTTTTTCCCCTCATGTTTACTCTCCCCTCTCAGTCACTCATCCCCCAAGTTGATCTCTGTCCATTATGAGAAAATGCTAGAAGTAATCATTGTATTCAGATTTGCAGAAAGCATTCTGCTTATGATGAAGCAGTGGACATTCTTCATGTGGAAAGACGTGAAGGAGGAAGACACCTCAAAAGAAATACAATTCCAGGTGCAAGTTTTGCATTCAAGTCAGCTTCAAACTAGATTGAGGTTTTTAATTATTCACTCTGAATTTTATTTGGTTATGATAATAAATAGCTGAAGAATAGCTAACTATTAAGCTATCTTAATGGCTATTCTATTAACATCTAAGGGCTAACATAGCAGTTAGCTCACTGATTTTTTATTTTTTTTTCCCCCTTGTCAAACTATGTCTCTTTTTCCCCCTTTCTTCTCTTGCATTTTATATAGCTGATCTCACTGACTGGAGATGCTAACAGAGTGAGGCTTCCCACCAGTAATTCGTAACACTGGTATAATGATATATTTGTTTTATGTGATATGCTTCTAGCTATGTTTAACTTTCCTCTATATTTAGAGGTAGTGCTTAGAACATTTTAAATAAACTTAGAACCAGAATTCTTCTTCCAATATTGTATAACTGAAGCCTTTAAAATTAGCAGATTACATTCCAATAGAATTGAAACACCTGTGGCAAGTGCCTGAGTATGTAGGCACTACACATTTATCTCCCTCTAACTGCAAAAGATATAGGTCAGACATGTACTTGAATATACCATGTCCATGGTTCATGTGCCTGTTATAAAGAAAGCATAAACTGAGAAATGTTGACTGTCCTTCCAAATTATGAATTGTCTCATACTTTTCAGTCTTTTGCTAGTTTGTTTAGTGAGTTGGATTCCCTTTCTCTGCCCAAGCTAAAAGCTTTGGAGGTTGAAAAATAGTCTCTCAGTAGGCCAATAATGGACTTGTCCATGGTACAGATGCTTTGAAAATGCATTTTTAAAATTTATGGAATCTTTAATACAGTGTAGCTGCTGTTGAACCCATTGCTTAGCATGAGTTAGGAAACTCCACACATTCTGTCATTGGTGCAATTAAGCTTTTTAAAACTTGGCTTTTCTGAGCAGGGAAGTTGTGTGTTTCCATTTGTAAAGTGGCTGTGACTAGAAGTAATCTTTTTGGGAAAGGTTAAAAGATCCTTGCATTTGTAGCATCTTTCCACTTAGATGTAATATTTGTTGAAATGAATTAATATATGCTTCTGGTGGAATCCTCAGCTAGGCTGAAGTCTACTCATTCTCATTGTGGATTAAGAGTGAGCAAGGGAGACTAGTCTGGCTGCTACTTATCACAGTTGAGTGAATACAATCTCCAGCTGTTAGTTCCACCTTCCAACTCTCAAATCCTTTAGTTTTATCTGGCTGCTCTTCCACTAAACCTGTGAAATACAGATTTAAAAAAAAAAGTTAGCTTTTTTCATTTGAGAAAAGAAAATCTGGCGTAGGGAGCACTTGCACTTTTGTACTTGTGGCATAGATTAGGAAATGGGATTCAAGTGATTGATTTACTAACAGTTGGGCAAGGGCCAGTGATGAAGGCAGGATGGGCAGTTTGCAGTGCAGATATGCTGAAGTCAGGCCACCTTTCTCACTGTCTCTTCCTGGAAACATCTACTTCCTGTGATCATCTTGTGGATGATTTTACTGCTCTGTACTTGCCTGTACGGGACTTGTGTTTTTCCCCTAATGAAGAACATGAAAGACCTTGTAGGGCTACAAAAGGGAAGATTTATGTTGTTTGTGAGTGGATCTTACAACAAATTCAACATGGGAGTAGGAAGTTTACTGGGGTCTTGGTGGTACTGCAGAAGGAGCCTGAAGGAAGTTTTCTGATTTCACTGTGTAATAGAAACTTGTTGCTTGTACATATAGTGTATTGCTGCCACAAGGAGAGGGTTTTGATTCTGTCCTACTCATTTGAGTTGTTTCTCCAGTGCCAGTGGAAGAATGAGTGTCTGAGGACAGGGCCACCTTTTCAGGGGCAGTACCTGCTCATGGTCATTGGCTTGACCAGAACTAAAGCAGCTTTAGCATAGATCTTGTCTTGAATGCTTGTCAGTGCTGTTTTTTCTTTTATCAAATTTGACAAGTAGTGCATTCAAAGACATATACTGGCAGATTATGTAATCAAGGATTTTGTACATGCTTGGTTAGAAAGATCTGCTGAAATAGGATGTGCTTGAAAGATCGGTTGCAAGCCTACTAGAGGGAAAAATGCTATTGTCAGGGGTTTAAATGCCAAGTTGTAAGAGTGTATAGTGTAGTTCTAAACATGGATACATTTACACCCCGTCTCAGATGAAATACAATTTAAGATGTGATCTCAGTCAGAAACTGAAAAATAAGATTTTGTCACTTTTCTGATAAATTGAGCAATTTTATTATTCATATCTGTAGTTGTTATTAAGTTTAACCTGTGTTATTTCCATTAGGGCATTTTGTGCTCTGGATGAATATTATGAACTGAAAATTGGAAGTGGTAGATGTAGGGATTTTACTTGGTTTTATTCATGGTCTGCAGGTACACAAAATATTGTCTAAATTGATCTTATTGCTTATTAGTTTGGTGACTTCATGGAAGTTGGGGGCTGTTTGAGGACTAAGGAAAAGTTTGGGAAACCATCTTTGCGGGCTGAACTGCCTGTGTAGATTGCAGTTTTTTTCTCTTTTGCTACATAGTTTTAAAGCAGAATTGCTGTGTGATGCTTAGTGACAGGCAATTACATGCTCTTGTGGGATTACTAAGTGAAATTGACAAATTGTCAATGTGGCTACTTATTCTTGCTTGTACTTTAAGTTTCCTTGTAATAACCGTTGCAGGAGGTTTAGGATGTTTCGTACTCCTAATGAAGACAGATGAATGAGAAGGTACCTGTAGTCTTGCTTTGGCTTCAGAAACTAAGTGTAAGAACAGGATGCAGAAAGCTACTTCGTGAAAAGTCTGAGACTTACTTGCAATAGACAAAAGCAAGTAGACAAAACTATTGTAAATTTCTGTGAAATTTACTTAAAATAAGTTTTCATGAAAACTTTATTTCTGTGATAAAGTTAATGGGTTATTGGGCTTTTTCACAGTTGTTTATGTGGTACTTGTTCAGTAGACAAAATGTTAACATATGACATGGAAAATGAGATAATGCAACATCCCGGAATGATTAAGCCAAATTTATGTTCAATTGCAGGAGAAAGAAAGAATAAATACACAAAGAGAAGCTGAATCATTCTCTTGGTTTCGTAAATAGTGTCTTCCCAGAAGCCTTAACATAATCACACGTAGAGTTTTTGTCTTGGAGTTCCCGTGTTGTTTTAGATTTTAAGGAATAAATAAATGAATCTTGCTCTCACTCTTATGACTGACAGTACAAAATGATAATTAAAAATGCTGCTTGCTTAAACAAAGCCATTTGAATGCTAGGGGATAATGAGACATCCAACTTTTTTACAAACTTTCATCACAGATTAAATCAGTATTCAAATATATCCTAAGTTTTTCATATACCTGCTGCCATGATCTATTAACCCCTGATAGTTTTCCTGTAGTTTTTCCTTTGGAATCTAGGACGAGGAAATGATTAATGATCGTGTGCTGTCAAAAAGTCCAAGGCAGTTATGAAACAGTTATCTGTGTAGATATTTAGAGAGTGAAGAGAAGCTAGTGTTGACTCACAGATAGCATAATTGCCTCACACGTAGCATAATTTCTCCTTCTTTTTTTTTTTTTTAATTCCTTCAGGCCATGCAAAATTGTTTTGTATCTTAAAAAGTGTTTAATGGAGCTATTAAGAAGTAATATCTTATGCTTAGGAGTTGCAGTGCTGTCATGGGATACCACCAATGAACTAGAATCACTGACATCAGAGTCTAGTTCTGAATATTTAAAAGCAACTTCTAAGCGCATATATATATATACTTTTTTTAAAAAAAAAGTTGAGATGATTCTATGTACAGAAGATCTTTTTGGGACAAAATGTCAGTTTGAGACTTTCTGGATAAATTTAAGGTGTTAGAATCACAGTTTTTTGAATTTCAAAGTATTCTGGCTAATTGTCACAGCTGAATTAATACTTCAGTTATTACAGATGATTAGACCTTATAAATTGTGAAGGTAGTACTAGATACTGTGTTCGTGATGTCATTTTGGAAGAGGAAAAGAAAAAAATGAGTTATGGGATGAAGTGTGTGTGATGTTTGACTGTTGCTCTAGAAATTACTGAATATGAGGGTGTTAGATTGTGTACCATCTGTTTAAAGGTACAAGGCAATTTCTGTTTCAGAGTCTTCTGGTTGTCCTTACTGAGTTTGTATTCAGTATTTAGGTGAGGAATTGCAAGTCAACAGTATTTTTTTTTTACTGGGTAGGCCTGAATGAAAAGTGTGTAAGGCTTTCTACCTATCTTTTGTGGTCCAAAGGACTGAGAGGTGCTGTAGTGGGAAAGGGCAGAATCTGACATGCATTCCATTCTGCTATGCTTTCCCCAGATAAAAAGATAATGAATAGTAAAATAAGTTTTTTTATCTTCTTTGTTCTTAGCAATACGTTGTGTCCAACTTCCTTGTGTAGCTAAACATATAGGTGTTCAAGGAAATTGCCTCAGACTGAGGTAGGGCACGAACTTCAAGCACGCCAATGAACCTAGTGCCTAAGTTATGTTGAAACAGGATTTAAGGGAGCGTCAAGGAAGCAGGAACAGAACTTAAACTCTTTCCTTCCTTTTCATGTCACCTAACACCTGCAAGGGATGAAGGAATGCCTGGGACTGTACTTGTTGTGCCTGATTGGAGTAGGGGATTGTAGCTGTACCCCCAATTGCTTTTGCTGTGAAATGGAGATTACTTGAAGCAACAGGTTTAAAAACACTTCCATAATCAAATACAAAATGGTATTGCTTTTGTAGTCTAAGGAAATAGACTACAAAGGAAAGGAAGAGGGTCAGTATGGCAGAATAACCTGGATAAAGTACCTTTAAAGTTCTCTGGGATGCTTTGAATATAGCGAGAAAAATAGTGTGAATTCGTGGTAATTATAGATGTATGTGGAAAGAGTTATGGCTGTCTTCTTGAACTGAAAGCTTTCAGACATGAGATGTTTTTTAGCTTACAAGACTGGCCTGTAGAATGCCGGGGGGGGGAAATCAAGCGATGATTAACACCTGTTGATTCTATATGCCTGTAATCTTCCCTGTATCTGATCAGTGTGTTTGGATAAACTAACTGTATAGGAGTTCTGCTTCCTTGTACGTAAGAAATACGAGGTGTGGAGAAATAAGTTTAATGGTGGTAGTGGAAGGAGGGAGTATGCGACTTAAAAAACCCCAAAAAACCAGTCTCATGAGAAACCTGAGAAACCTGATGTTAGAGAGTCTTGATGTGTAGTTATATCTGTGATGTAAATTCAAATTTCTCAGAAGGTAATTTAAAATAGCCTTTTATCTAGACAGTGTTTCTTTGAGGACTTGTTCTTTGAGAGTAAATTAAAACATTTTTAACTTATGTTATTTTTTCATCAGGTTATTGTAAGATGATTTTGCCTGTTTTTTGAAAGAGTCTTTGCTGTGCTTAGCTCTTTTGATTTTTTTGTATTTTGTTGTTTTGTTTTCCCCCTATTGACAGTTTAAACTTTCAGAGTAGTTGACAACCTTTACTAGGGCCCTTTCTGAGCCAGGATGTGTTACTAGATTAGATTAACTCTCATTGGGTTACCAAATCTGTTTTGTCAGGGTGCATATATTGATGGTTGTAAAAGAAATCAGGTTTGTTTTCTTCAGAAGGTGTTTTAATACTTTGGAGTTGTGGTACTGCTGCCAGTAGGAAAAGTTTAGAGAACTCTTTTCTACATACAAACTTAACCTGATCTCAGAGAACAATAGCAAATGAGATGCTTTTTCATGGCTAGTTGTTAAGAATCTCATCGTCCCTTTCTCTAGTGGTCTGCAGTCAATTTTACATTGCCTACGTGAAGTCACAGCCTTCTGTCTTGTCTTAGTTGACACTTTATCAAAATTACTGACTAGTTGCTAAGACTGTTATTTTCCAGATATGAAAATGTAATGGGATATACATTTGTATAGTAGTTACTTGAATTCTTCCAGGAACTTGCGAAATTTGGAAAGTGTTCCCTTGTGTTTTACCTTGAACCCCACAGTTAATTATGGTACTGTTTGTTAAAGGAATATTTCTGAATGATTTATTCATGTGGTAGCAGGCAGATATTGAGTGAAAAATTTACTTTATGTGCAGGATCTTGAAAAGCATCAAGACTCACAATGCTTTGACTTGTGAGTATATTTCTCTACTTTTTCTGTTTTATGTTTCTTTACAGTGTTCATGTACAGTTGAAATATTTTGGGTTTTTTTAAGCGTTTACAGTTCTGTTTTAAACAATTTCAAATCTTAGTGAATATGTTCAAAATTAAGAAGTGCAAAGTGTTGTATCTAATATAACAGCACTATGTACCAGGGAGGCAATGAATTACTAAAGAGGTGCTTAGCATTCCATGTATACTTACTTAATCTAACTGTGTGACTGCCAGATGTTTCAAGGGAGTCATCTTTCTGAAGTTTGACTCCTCTAGTGGGCTTTTCAGATGGGGGAAATGGTCTATGTCATTAACCTTTGATTGTATGTATTACACTTGACATAACAAGGCAATTAAGTTATTGACAATGCTTTTTGCATGTCGAAGTTGTGTGCCACTGAGTAACAAACCCCTTGTGTTTAGGGATATAGATATGTTTCTTTGCAAGCTAGCACAAGACTGGCTGTACACAGAGCTATTCTGTCTGTATGTACTTAGGGAAATCCTGGAGGGTGCATACCAGTATTATTCTACACTTGGCCAACAGGAGGTAAATAACAGTTAGAAGGAAGAGTGCTTTTACAGACATAAAAAGCAGCGGTGATAGTTTTCATGCTATAAGTAACAGAAGGTGTTTAATTAGGTTGCAAGTGTGCAGTGGGGTTTTTTGGCAGTTTGTTTCTTATCAAGTCATAAATCCCTTTCTTCGTGTAAAACTGAAGCTATTTTTGTTTGTGGTTTAATGAGCAGCAACAAACCCATCTTGCTTCACTTGTATCTGAGTATTCCCTCCACCCTGGATTACCACTACTGAGATATCTGCTTTATACTAAATATATATTGAGGAACAGGAGTTGTATATGGTCTGTTTGTGTAAGCAGATAAATGTGGGAAATGTGCATTGTTGCAGGGACCTGCCTCTTAAGCAAACACAACTCTTACTTTACTAATAAAATACTCTTTTTCCATTCACACGTTACATAAAGATATATGTCATAAATCAAGATGATAGGTTGGCTAGTAGAATTTCTTTTATGTTATAGAATGTACTTGTTTTTGCAACATTTATTGTCTTTCAGTTGGGGTTCGTCTGGGCAACTTTTCGGGTTTAGGGTATCAAAGTGACTTTGAAAGAGGAAAAGAGTCTAAGAAACACCTCTTCAGAATTGATAAATACAGATTGGGTTTTTTTCAGATTGTACTTTCTGTCCTACAATTCAAGTTAATGGATTACCTGGTTAATAAAGTTACCTAGTGACTTACCCTGGCCTTGCTGTTGACCGTGAGTGGGAACAGAACACATTAAGTGACAGCAGTCGTGCGAGATCCTCTGTTCTATCGGCTAGTGTTGAGGTTTGGTACTTTTCCATTAGCTGGAAGGGCAGATACGGCTGTCATAGCACTGAATGCTTGACTCTACATTTTTATCTTGATGATAGGAAAGTGCCTCAGAGAATAGACACAAGTACAGTGCTATGTGAAGTGTGTCTTGCACAGTGTATCTCTGACCTTACTGTGTAGGAGTCCCTGAATCTTAGCCAGCCCACCACCCTGGTGGTTTCACTGAACTGTGGCTGTACTAAGGTTTATTCTGTATATGTGACGTTTGTGTAAGTCACTACTGAATATTGGGATGAAATCTATGTGGGTTTGGCCATGTCTTTACCTCTTCTTTACTTGTAATTCCCTAATTTAAGTAACTTTTTTTTTTTTTTTTTACATTTTCTTGCTTTTGAGTAGTTTTGTCACAGAAAGGTCAGGAGAGATAGTGACAAAAGCTTTTCTAATTTCTATATGCAGTGCTAAGAATAGCTGTGTACTTTTTTTCTAAATTTGAAATAACAAGCAAAGATATAAGCATAATATTTTAGGAAAGAAAGCATATAGTAGTTATATTTTGTTCTCTATCCCATCCACATCTCCCAGTGTTCACTTTTGATGGGACCTGAGGACAGAGATATTGGTCATAATTAGGCTCAATTTACCTTCTCTTATTTCTCCTTCTCTGTGTCACAGTTTGTTCCCTGTGACCTGTGCCCTTGCTGTTCTATAGATGAATGTAAATATCTTCTTGACCAGTCTCTGTAAGATGAAGTATTCCCTTATTTCTGCCTTTCCCCACTCTGGCCTCCACTATGTCTTATTTAAAAAAAACAAACACAAAAAACCCCAACTAGATAAACCCCAAACCTGTGTCACTGTAAGCTGTAAGGATGCAGACAAGCATTCCCTTCTTGCTGAAGCTTCACTGGCTGAAGAGGATGAGGCATGTAGTTGCTTCTAACAGCTGCTGTGCAGAGATGGCTGCTCTTTCTGCTTTCTGCTCTGTGTTTGCTCTTGTCCCCTTGTCCAAATCTGTTGTGTAAATGGTTTCCTGTGCAATTTTGTCTGAGAGAGATTAAATAACTTAAATCACCTGATGGATCTGGGTAGGAGCAGGAAGTGATGGTCTCCAGTGGAAAGGTGAAGACTCTTGAACCCAGGCTCTTGAAATTGTGCATGATAGTGCAGGGCTTGAGCAAACTCCTGCTGTCTGCCTGAACCTGAAGTGGTTTGCACCCCAAACTGACTGTTTCATTTTTCGTTGGCACTAACTTAAATAAGGAATTCCAAGCGGCAATCTTAAAAACTAAGCTGTCTTATGAGGAACGAAGAAAAAGTAAAAGGTTTAGGGATATTGTGATTCTGTTTCCCAGTGTACCAACATGTGTGGTATATATTGGGTAGTGTCTCCCACCTGTGGGACACCTGCCAGTTTGTGTGCTGTCTCTAGTTCTGTTGAATGGGACAAGACATGTTTGCTTTGGAGAAGTGGGAGTTGGAGGTGTCCTATTTTCCAAAAGCTAGAGAAATCCTTATATTTAATTCAAGCCTGTGTATGTCCTGGTTTCTGAAGAAAGGCTCTAACTTGAGATTCAGTGATCTCTGACCACTGTGAAGAGAGGCAGCTCACTTGCTACTGATGAAGAGTGGAAACATGCATAGATTCTGCCTCCTCCTTTGTGTGTGTGCCTGTGATTGATGTTTTTCATTGCTGATCCTGACAACTGGCACTATTGTACTGAGGTGAGGTAGAGAGAAATTGTCAGATTTCTTAAATCCCTGTGAAGGCTGGCAGCAGAGCTGTGGTGGAGGAAGAGGGAATAAAAATAATGTGAGGCTGATTTTCCACCCCCCTGCCCTCTTCCTTCTGCCCAGCCTGTGTCTTTGTGAGTATGAGGGCAACACAAGGCAGTTCCATGTGGGAAAGTTAAGGAATTAATGTGCCATGTCTCATTGTTCCTGTACTGGGGCTAAACAGATGGTGTAATTAGCCTACAGCGGTGAAGAGCTGTTTTTCTGATAAGATAAAAGGAAGTAGTTGTGGGTGGTAGAAGAAGAATCTCTTAAATTGGCAGGGCTTACAGTGTGTTTATACAAATATATGAAGTGCATGGGTCCAACTGCATTATTTTTTCTTTCTATTTTTATTTTTTGTGTGGTTTGTGAGGGAAAAATATTTTGTTGAATTATTTTTCAATACTTTTACCAAGCTTCTCTTGAAGAGTGAAGGAATCAAAGCCAGACATTCTCTTCTCTTTGTTAATGGTGGTCGTATCCCTTTGGAGCAAAGGGGAAAGAAACCTTCCTTTTGTTTCTTCCCACAATACATGTTTGAGAGGATGATGAGTATCTGTAGGATGTCCATTCTTGACTGACCCCACATGGTCTGGGTTTTGAACTTGTTTTCACTTTTCATCTCTGTTTCTGGCTCTTCTATAGCTTATTTTGGCTGGAATATTTTTAAAAATTGAGCAATTATAAATTAAGGTTATAAGCAAGAAACAAAATGAATTGGCTTAGACTGCAAAAGAAAGCATCTAAATGAGAACAGTGGAAAAATGAAGGAATGGCAACAAAAAGAGAGAAAAAAATTGTTATATTGGGAGAAAGCGTCTACAATTTGATCAAATTTCAGTTTTTGTTCATTAGTTTGTAAGTCCTTTGAATTACTTCAAAAGGTTAGGGTTAGCATCCTTTTGAAAAGCTAACAGGTATGCTCGATTTTCAAGCCCAGCTCTTCATGTTTTGACTCTGCATCAGTAGTATCTTACCTATCAATGAGTTAGTAGTTCAGATTTCTGGATGGTTTTGTTAAAAATTGCTTCTCAAATATATTTTATAAAAGACATGGTATTGGGGAGTAGAAAATGTGGCAAATGTGTTTGGTACAGATTTTTTTCTAATATTTTTCTTTTTACTAGGAAGCAGTTATATTTGTTACATTGGTTTTATTTGCCTTTGCTGATAGAGGCTGCTTTCTGTTGTGCAGTAGTGGCTTCTGTCTGTTTTCAAAGGATTTCGTTTCTCCTGTTTACTTACAGGAGAGAATACACAAAGTCTCCCAATATGTTGCATTTTTTCCTTTTCATCATGAAGACCCCAAAACTTCTTCAAATCTATATTTAAGCCTTATTTCATGAATCTTTTTGCATCTTCTATCCTGAAAGTGGAGGTGTTTGGGGAGGGCTGTGTTTTGGCAATGGTCTTTCTTAAAATACTGCTTCTGGAATGTCTTCTGGGTTCTGCTCCTCCCTACTTTCCCCACTCCTCACCCCAGTGTGCACTCTGAATGACACCAGAAGGTGATCCACAAGGGGATTTATACACTTACTTCAAAGAATGTACCTATATCCAAAAATGTGGGGGGAATAGAAATAATAAAGGAATTAAAAGACTTCTATTCTAAGCAATATTTAGTTGTTAATGAAATCATTAGGACTGCAGTTTATACGGTGGTTTTTGTTGGTTGTTTTTTGTGTGAGGTTTTTGGTTTTTTTGGTGGCAGGGGGTAGCTTTTACTAAAAATATTTAGTAGACTTTCCATTAAAAGTAGGTGAGAAAACATGGTACTAATAGTGACTTTTGTGAAGTCATGGTAGGTTTTTGTCCCTACACCATAAACATCATTGAGTGTCCAGTCTGTGACCACTGTGATTACCAGTGTTACAGAACTTCTCACTTTCATATTCCTGTTTCCTTTTGCAGCCATGGGAGGCTGCGTGAGTACATGTGAGTGGATGCAACTTCTCAGCACCACTTACTAAGAACATTTCTTCTAGTTCTGAGTGCTCCTGAACAGGCAAAGGGGCCAAAGGATCCAAACAGCAGCCTTCAGGTTGAACTACAGCCATTCTAGCTGATGCTAGCTGCCTACTTCCCTTGGCTTGGTTGTGTTCTCTGGACACCTTGCTCCTGGGCAGGTGTGACAGGTTAGAGCACTTGAGGTTAGTGGAAGAAGATTTTAAAATTTATCGCTTGTCTATGCTGACTCCATTACTTTTTCAGAAAGGGCTGTGGATTAAATACATTGAGGAGAAGGAAAAGGGAATAAGAATGCATTTTTTTCCCCTACCTGAAATACCATTTTCAAGGAATTATACATAAGGTAATAATATGTTCAGGATATTTTGGAAGTTCACTTAATTCTTGCCTTTTGAAAAGTGTTTAACATTGTAGCTGACATTTAGGTACCTAGTTTTAATCAAAGTGAGATATTGTTGGATTTAGGCTAAATATCATTCCTGTCAGCTCCTCCTTTAGTTAAACAAAAATGCATGTCTGTGTGCATAAATGCAGATGTGTGTGCATATTTTTTACATATATGTGCTCTCTTTAGGTAATGTATATAAAAAATAATTATATGTAAATACAAATCAGGTGTGAGAGGATGTAAATCTCTCTACCTTTTTTTGTGAGGGTAGAAACTTAAAAAATAATTATTATGTTCACTTTTATTTGTAAAAAGTCTATTGGAAGATTTAAGATGTATTTATTGCATTTTCTTCTGGCATTGAGAAGGATGAATAGCAGAGTTGTTCCCCATAAGCTATTATCCTAACACGTTAGAGTAATTTCAGGGAGGTACTCTGCAGTTCATGTCTGTTTTGCAAACACTGTATTCTTACTGTTTAACCTGCAGACGTATTCAGAGTGTATATTTCTTTACTGGCTATATATTAGTTTATAAAAACTTCTGTCCCTTTTTTAGCTATTGAATTTTATTTTCTACTGCTTTAATGTCTGTAATTGTTTCAAATGAAGATTTTTATGAATAGAATCATGTTTAATTGACAAGATCATCTTGTTTTCTCCAATATTCAAGTGTATAGGAAGACAGCCTGTGGCATTACTCTTCCTGCTTGAAAGTGTGTGAACTAGAGGCTTGTCTTGTTGCAGACAACAAATACTTTGTAGACCAGAGAAGGTCCTTGTAATAACTTTGCAGAACTCTTACTTTTGAATTAAGTGTTTTCTCCATCACCACTGGTTGAACAAGGCTGAATAAGGTTATGGAAATTGTATATGTTGAGTTAATGAGCTCAGTGAGAGGCAAAATGTATCGGCTGAAGAGATCAGAATCAACCCTTGGCTAATAATTTAATAAATGGATCTGAACTTAATCGAATCTCTTGATTTAAGCATTGTACAACTGTTGTCATTTTTTTTTTGGTTCAGTAGAAGATTCACATGTGCACTCTGACAAACTGAAAAAAATGCAAGCAAACTTTCAAGGTTGAGGTGCTGTCTTGAAGTTGATCTGTTCTGTATTTCGTCATGCTATGCTCTTTGCCCTGGCACAAATGTGAAACCAACTGCAACTTGCGGGGAACACCCTGGATTTCTTTCTCTAAAGGCAAATAATACAATGTAACATGAGTTTCGAGACACTGAAGGGCAATTCCAGAGTTGCTTTTATTTGATGCCTTTTTATCTTTATTTGAAGAGATTATTTTTGGGGAGATGTGTATGTGGGATAGTAACTGGAAACAATCACAGAAACCATATATGAGCCCACTGCTAAAGACAATGCATTTCCTTTTTAGTAGTAAGTGTAAGTGTACAAGTAAGTAAGTGTACAAGCTAGTTGGGAACAAAAATATTCCCATTTAGTTTGTTTTGATGTATTTACCTTGCTTAGTTTCTCTGTTTATTGAGTCTTCCCTCCTATCCCTCTTAACTTGAGGACAAAATCATGTCACAATAGCAACTTTCTAGTTACATTTATTTGCCTATAGAGGAAGTAATTTAAATTAAGTGTGGTGTTTGGCATAGCTCACAAAAATTACTGTGTCCCTGTGCAGCTTTGCTCAGGTTAGTAAATAAATTTTGTTTTAAAATAATTTTGCTCAGGTTGTGTTCAGAGGCCAGAGGAGTCCCTGCAAACTGGAGGTCATGTGCTGCAGCTGAGAGGTGCAGACATGCTTTTACCGGTATTACACTGCATCCTTGTCATCAGCATATGGACAGCAGAAAATGCTTAGGAGGTTTTAATTTACAGATATCCTTGCTCCAGAAATGCACCAAGACTCTTTACTTTGGCAGAAATTCCTTGATAAACTGGGACATAACTGCATAAGAGATTATTTAAGGCACTTTTAAGGGACTTAAGTTCAGCTGCTGATAAATCTCTCAAACTGTAGTTCAAACTTAAAGAGTGAATGCTGATCTTTTGTAAGTATATACCTTATGTTCTCATTTACTCTTAAAGTTGTATTTTGGAGGAAAACAGGGAAGCATTGCTGTGATTATGTATTAAACAGGCTGAACACTCTGCTTTCTGTTTCTCCTAACAAAATATTTTAGGAATTTTGAGTAGTCAGCTTTGATTCATTCAACGTATCGTGCTTGTGAATTTATGGGATTATTGTATTTCAAAAGGATAATGGGATGGTGTTTTGTTAATCTGGGACTACTCCTTTTAACTTTTATCTAAAACAATGCAGTAGCTCTCATTTTGCCTGGGCTGTCAATGCTACTTGTTCTCTTGTCTGGGAACCTGCAGCACTGCACTGTCACCATTTCCCAAGAGAATGAGAAAGTGTAAAATAGTTGTTGCAGAAATGTAGAAGACGCCAGCTGCTTTGATCTTGGGTAGAAAAAAATCTGCAAGGTCCAAGCAGCCAGAGACATTTGTCCTTGTTTTAAAGCAGTCAATATATTTAAAAGTGTGGGGGTTTTTTGGTGGGTTTAGATCCAATTTATATTTTCTAAAGAATTTAATTGTCTAAATATGTTCTAAATAATTTCATCCAACATCTCTTCTCTGTAGGAGTCAGTTTAAGGCATCAGGGAAAATAAAAACAAAACCAAAATAGAAGATCAGACCAGATACCTTGATGCCAATCTTTCAGCCTTGACAGTGGCACTTTTTCGGTACACAAATGTAACATAGGCTTTCACTGCAACATCTGTCCTGTTTAAAATATATGTGATGGACCAGCTGTGGAATAAAGAAATTCATTCTTAGTCATAGTTTAAAAACATTTTAATTAAATTGATAATGATAATGTGTTTTTTTCCTCCATGCATGTACTGGAAGCAGTTGGGAGGAATCTTGCTCTTCAGGGACTTTTGAACTACTCTTTCTACCCCCATGGCTTTGTGGATGACACATTAACACTGCAGAGAGAGTGGGTTGGAGTGAATGATTGTGTCATGGGACTCTTGCATACCCCAGCCCTTTGTTCTAATTAGATTTTAAAGTGTTGATACACTGAATTTCATAAATAAAAAACAACTGATGGGTGGAAATGAAATTGTGTGATGAGTGTGGTTTTTTGTGCCTTGAGGAAAAGCAGTCAGGATGTTATATTTTGGGCAGACCCCAGAAATGTGGACAACTGAGGCAACAAGATTTTTTTGATACTGAAATAAAAAAAGAGTGATTCATAGGCAAAGGTGTCTGGAATAGAGAACAAAAAAAGAATGAATCATCAGAAAAAAGACAAGGGATGAGGTTTTACAGAGATCACAACTTTAACGTGAATGTGAAAGGGATTACAAAGAAGTTTCGGCTGGGAGGGAGAATTCGTAATATAAGAGAGCCAGGTATATAGCATTGGCTTTACTAACAGAAACTACAAAAGAACAATGTGGTCTTGCAAGGACTCAGGGTAAAGTGTTGCGTACTTTTCTAACTCAGAAAAGTAACCATTTCCCCTCCACCTCCTGCTCCTGTTCCCCTCAATGCTCCTACTGTCTTTGCAAATAACACACTGGGCTTCCAGTCGTCCTCAGTCACTGGCAGGATGTCAGTATTTGCTTTGGAGCTTTTAACAGTGATTTCATAGTGTCTTGAACGTGGGTATACCTATTTATGGAATTCTTAAAATATTCTCAGGGCTTGAAAAAGGGAAGCTCGTCATTTAATTTATGTGTGTTAGCTTCAGGCTGAACAAACAACAGAGTACCTTAACCTTGCATGATGTATTCAAAGGCTTTCTTGAACAAGTAAGTAAGTGAACCAAGGCCACTTTAAACCCATGAAAGTATCTCCACATATTTAATTTATTTAATATTTGTCTTTGGAATTATGCATTCCATTTTCCAAGTACTTTGTGTTGGAGCAGTTTGATGGGTGGGTAGAGTATAGTAATCATGATTTGAATGGCTGTAGTTTACAGTGATGTTCTTGCTATTTTTGGATGGAGGCAGATTTCTGTAAGAGTGGCTTAAAAGCACAACATTGCACATGTTCACATTTTGAATGTTTTTTGCATTTTTCATATTCTTTTTATATCATCTCCTATCTTGCAAAACCAAATGCTTTTGCCCTTTTCCACAGTACATAGAAAAACTATTTTTAAAACTTCTTTTCCATCTGTTGGTTTAGCTTATTAACACAGAAGAAAGACAGTGAAGGAGGTGGAAAGAGATACAGCAATGCAAGCTGGTATTTAAAAATGTTTTTATTTGTTAAGCTGAATTAGTTATCTGTACATAGCTACTTCATTCAAAATTCTCTTAAAGAAAAGCTTCTTTCTGTTTTGAAGAGCCTAAAATTGTCTAAACACATCAATGCAGTCTTGACTTACACTAGCAGTTGTTAAAATAAGAGGTGAGACTACCCTACTGGTGATTCTTTCCCTCCCTCTCTATAGGGAACAAGGAAACAAAACTGTCCTTAAATCTTCAGGATTGTTTTTTTTTTTTTCTTAAGAAGAAAAGTGCTCTTAGACAACACTTCACAATTTAAGTTGAACTAATAGCAAACATACTGAATGTTTGCCTCTAGGTATTCTCTGGCAGAATTTCAGGAGACTGTTTAGAACTAGGAGGAAGTAAGTTACTAAACCTTTCCAGCTAAAATTGGTTCACATTGATTTCTCCACCTTTTAAGCCAGCGTGTGTGTGCATACAAGGAGGAAGCAGTATTTGCGTTTTTCCTGATTCTCTGTAGTGGTGGACTTCATTAAGTGACTTGAATTTCAGTGAGTTGCCTAAATGTCAACCACTTCAGCTTTGTTTTAAATTTGAATTAATGACGGAAAAGAGGATTGCATGCTTACTGCTGTATGGCAAGTTTTTTCTGTGCCCCAACACAGTGTTTCTTATCATTAATGATAGTCTGCTGATTTTCCTTCCCCGAGGGAAGAAATAGTCACCAATGTTTCCTGATATATTTATGAGTCAATATGTTTGCTTATTTTTAGAGATGAGGAAGGAAACGGGAGGCCCAGGAAGTTGACAGATACTGAGGGGAAAATGGTTTGCAGCAAGACCTTCATCTTTCCGACGGTGGCTGGCAGTGGGTTAGCCTTTTTTCTCCTCTTCTGCAGGGGTCAGTGGCAGAAATCAGATCACCTACTTTTGGACTGCTGTAGACAAGAGGTGTTATTTGGAAGCACAATGATGACAGAGCAGGATTCTGTGTATGTGTATGTGTAGATGGGGAAGGAGTGTGTTGGATTAAACAACCTTGGGTCTAACCAAGTCTTTTACATGTGGTTACTGAAAGCTAGTGTGTCTGTGTACATATCTTGGAGCATATCTGCTATATGTTATCAGTCAAGCAGCATATATGAGCGGCAATCCTTACATTAAGGAGAGAAAATAATTATAAATTTTGTAATAGATATTGATAAATGGTATGATTTGAGAAATTACATTTTGTTTCTGGAGATGCTTAAAAATCATAGGGTCTTACTGCTTTTGTTTCTTGCCTGGGAACCTTGTTAAGGAGGTAGCAAGTGTTGTAGAGTGTGCAGTTGGACATGGTTTGTCTTTTTTGTCGGACATGGTTTGTCTTTTTTTTTTTTTCCTCTGGCGATTTGCATTTAGTCAAAATATTTCTGAGAAACTCTGAGTTTAAAATTACATGGCTCTCTCCAAACTGGTGATGACACCTTTACGTGTGCTGCTGTCAGGAGGCGAATTTTAATTATATTTGTTGCCCATCCCCAATTTTGAATAGCACAGCTGGGAGGTAAGTGGAAAGAGACAGATGATTGTGTCAGAGAAGTTTACAAGAACTCTGTCCTGGAAACTCTTTTACAGAATTTTTCATTTAAATAGCAGTGGTTGAAAACTTGTCTCTTGTTTGAGATCCTGCATCCTTCATCTTTATTGTGTTATGGGGAACAGATCTTATGACTGAGGAAAGTTGCTTGCTAGGCAAGGGCTTCTTCTGCATTCAGCTATCTCTATGCTAGTGCCTGGTTTGAAGGGGCTGTGTGCCCTAGTATGTTCTGCTCCATTCTGGCACCAGGCACCAGGCTAACCCCTACTCTAATAGAGCTCTCTTGAGGCACTCCCAGAACACGGTCTGTTTTGCTATGACAAAGTCATGGCACTACCAGTTTTCTTATTATCCCTTGGTCTTTATTTAATTCACTTTGAATGTCTTCGTGGATATTCTGAATTACTGTTTTTCAGCTCAGTTCTTGATGATAGGCCAGACACTATCAAAACTGTGTTTTGTCACACTGGCAAGATAACTCTATGAAATGATGAAGTTAAATATCTTCATGCCAATCCTATGCCCACCCACCCCATCTCCGTTTATTTCATGCTTTTTCTTTCTTATATGTTTTTGAAAACAAAGCCTGAAGAAAGGACCAGCAGGGTGGATGTTCATGGAGTAGCAATGTAGAGACCACAGAAAAGTACCCATTCAAGTCAGGTCACAGTTTGCAGTACAGTACACAGATTACGGGAGTAGAGTGAATCTGTGCTTGGGACTGTGTGCTTTCGCTAACTTTAGGTTAGTACAATATAACTAAAAGTGTATGGTCCACCCATTCATTTAAAAATATAGTATAGCATTTTCTGCATAGATTATCCTTTTAAAAAGGTGAACAAGCTGAGTGAGAGATTAGTGAAGATGAAGGTTGTGAAATCCCTGCTCTCCCTCTGCCAGTCCTGTTGATGCTTTTCATGTTGTTTGATCTGTTCTGTCTGGTCTAAGACTGCTGTTACAGAACTCTGTTTAGAAAGCATTTACAACACACAGACTTCCTCTTATGTAATAAGTATACTTGAAATAAAAGTTCATGTAATTGTGACTGTGGAAGATGGAATTTATAAACCCAGCTATTTGAGTTATATATGGAAAATATCCCACCAAATTTGTGTGATTCTGTCACCATCTGAATGTAGAACAGAATCCTGTATGTCACATAAAACAGGGCCTCTTTTACAGATCTCAGTGGACTTTTTACACTTGCTATGCCTTTTGTCATTTAGAAATTGTGCCAGCTATTAAAAGTTGATGGAGAAGTGAAGGAGTAAGTTGAGGGTCATGAAATGCAGCTGATTTCAAACAATGTCCTTTAGTTTAAATTGAAACTTAACCATGTTTAAATAGTTGGGCTGCCAATTTATTTTCTAACAGACATACCAGCCTTCTGCTAGTTATTGTCTATATTAAAGCCATCTTGATGCTTGAGTTTGACAGCTTGCACGTGACCCGCATAGTGCAGCATTGCTTGGTTACAGCCTTTCTGCCTGATTGCAGCTCTGTAAAGTATTCTACGCATGTTCAGTAACTTGGAATTTGGCTTCTCTAGAATTAATCATCGTAGACAAAATCCAGGCCTGCGCATGGTTTGCTTTCTCTGCCACTTTGTGTGGGGCGGCAGTCCTTTGTGAAGGAAAGGGTACAGGCTAGGGATGGTGGAGGGAATGGCAGAAGATAGGCTGGAGGGAATCTTTTGCACCCACAGCTGCCTTCCTGGGCACGGAAGCATCTGGAAGGCCTGTGAGAAGTCCAGGTTGCAAATCGGTATTATAGTGGCAGAAGGAGCTGTTGAAACTTTGTGGGGTGTTTTTTCTGGGTAGTTAGGAATTTCATGTGGATTCCCCTTCTCAACTCAAGTCTGATCACCTGGTAAGATTACAGAGACTCCACAGCTGTACCAGCAATTCTGCTCTTGCAGCCTTAGACCAGGGTGTCTTCCTAAAAATAGGATTGCAAGTGTCCAATGTGTATTGGTGCTCACCCTCAATAGAGCTTCACACTCATTGGGAAGGAAATGTGAAGCAAAATGCTACCCTAGATGATGTTTATGTACAAGAAACTTGCTATGGGGGGGTGGAGTGGTTCATCACACAGAAAAACAGCTTTCTTAAGAGCTGAGGCTTAGATTTCAAGTACTGTTTATCCTTGTTTCAGGGCTGCATCCTTCCAAAAGTTTAATCTCTTGCTGTATAAAGACAAATAGGAGAGTGCTTTTAAATGAAATGAAGAAATATGCTATTTTGGTTTGTTAGTATCGAGAAAAAATAACTTTCTTTTCTTGTACTTAATGTTCTCTCAAGAACACTTGCCTATTGCGCTTTGGCAGTTCCTGCTCCTTCCAGTTCGTCTTTAGGTTTAAAAAAATATATATTTTCAGATATATTAAAAATCAGAATGAAAAATAATTCTGATGCCTGCTAGCTTGTAATTTGCATTTCCTAGAATAGTGAAAAATATCCGTGCTGTCTCCGTGTTATACACCTTATATTTGCAGTATTTTCTCATAGGCTTGAAGCTATGATTAACTCTTAAAATAATTTTGAGTGGCTAGTAATCTTATCTAAAAATGCCAAAGTTCATGTGTACCCTCTTGGTATGAAACAATATGCTTAGGAGTGTTGTTTTTTCCAGCTTGTGAGTTATACTATACATATTAGTTGTGAGGTGAGGGTGAGTTGTTTTTTGTTTGTTTTTTTTTTTTTTTTTTTTTTTTTTTTTTTTTTTTTTTTTTTTTTTTGTAATTTAGCATTTTCAAGCAGACTTGGACTAAACAACAGTCCTGACTTTACGTGGATTAAAAACCCAAAAATTCTATAGCCTTGCCCTTTCTGTCTCCCTTTGTCCACATTGGCAGTCATGGCTTTACTCTGTCTCTTCTGACAAAGGTAGACTTTTTCGTACTTTGTACTATTTCCCTGTATTCCCTCCCATTGCCTTCAGGAATGAGTAATTTTTCCTGTCCAATGCTATTTTCTCATATTATGTCTTTTCTTGTCTATTCCCTTACTATTGTCTGAGTGGCAACTTCTAATACTGCTCTTTTTTCTGTTATTTATATTTGAAATATGTTGTGTTACATAGTTATGCTTGTCATTAAATGAATTATTATTTTTAAATATATGAAGAAAAACACTCCAAGGAGTCTCCAGTTTGTCTGGATCGTAAGGGGACCAGCCCTTGCATGGATGTGCTCATTTACAGCTTATGACTTGACCCTTCTGACTTCTTCTCAGGTTTGAATATGTAGGTGCTTAATGGATGTTAATCCTGTACAAATGAAATATGAAGAAATGTGCAGTACCATATGAGCCCTTAATTCAAATTGCAGCTTAGGAAAGCTTTGTATAGGCCTCTGAGAAATTTATTACTCACTATTATGCCTAATGTGAATACAACAGATTTTAACTAGCTTGCTTTGTTTGGTCTTCCATGATCTACTCACTGCGATATGGAAAGCAGATACGTAGCTGTCCAAGTTTCATTTGGAGTTAATCATATCTATTTTAATTTCATGCTGAGTCTTAAAGCAAGGACTCTTTGTTTAACAGTCACGTGGACTCAGTTGTCTAACTGGAAAAGGTAGTCTGTCGGGTCTTGTTATCTTTTACTAGTGAATTAAAGGTTATATTTTCCTAGGTGTGCTTCTAGTTCCTCTTTACTTTTAGCAGCAGGGGACTTGCTTTTCTTTCCTAGTTAAAACTTATTAAGAATCATGGATTCTTCTTCAGAAAGCAAGGCAGCTTTCTGAATTGTTATCAAGTCTTTTTTTCCCCCAATAGTAGGGTCTCCCTTCATTTTGTTTTTAATTTATTTTTTAATGATTTCTCATTTGATTTCTACTGGATGAAGTCCTTTGACAGGGCTCTCTGCTAGTGTGCTGCAAAGAGACAATCTAATTTTTGAGAAGGTTTCCATGCTTTTTAAGAGATGTGAGGTAGTTTTCCAATGAACTTTTAATTGACAGATAGTTTTCTTAAAGACAACAGACTGGTTTAAATGCATCTTTGCTTTTCTGCATTGCTCCTCAGAGCTAAATGTAAATGTTGATTATTCAACCACAGAAACAAATTATGTGGTTGATTGGCTTCCAGGTGGAGTTGCTATTAACAGGCTTATGTGAGTGTATGTGAGGTGATATTGTATGGCCACAATGGTGTCTTTTGGGTTAGAATATTCCACAGTGCCAATACCAAATGTGCTGCTGAGCTGCTGCCATCCTTCCTTGGTGAGGAGGCACTAGAGGTTGGGCTGAAGACATGTGCCCCAGGTAATCTTGGGGCCCTTGTAGTGGGCCATAAGGAA
This sequence comes from Serilophus lunatus, assembly GCA_013399895.1. Taxonomy (NCBI): domain Eukaryota; kingdom Metazoa; phylum Chordata; class Aves; order Passeriformes; family Eurylaimidae; genus Serilophus; species Serilophus lunatus. The sequence goes on along the minus strand of VXBA01000875.1, from coordinate 801,607 downwards.
TCTTCTTTTTTTAATCTATTTTCTTTGTTTCAGTGTAATCTTCGGGCCCCTCACACCACTGCGACCATATGTATAGTGGCTGTGCTTTGCTTCAGTGCTTTTTCCAAAGAGGTGGACAGCAAACATTCCTTATCCCCAGACTCTGCTATGCCTTGTGCCCAAAAGAGAAAAGACACAGTCACACTTTGGGGCCTGAAGAGCAGGGATTTGAGAAACTGGTGCTGTATGCAGCTGTGCTGCGCTGCAAATCCTCATTATTCTTTACATCCTGAATCACACTAGTACAGGGGTATTGATGTATAATAATCCGTAGCGCGTGAAACAGTGTTAATGTTTATTGGCCTTGTCTTTGCTCTGTTTGTTTGTGCCAATTCTCATCTATAATACAGCTTGCATAAAGACATATAAATGCATAATGAATACTGAACATCTGTGCAGAGTACCATTGAGCACTTTTTTCCTAAAAGTGTTCGGAATGCTGACTGACTGTTTAAATGGCCACAAAGGAATCTTGTAATCTTGCAGTGTTTTATAAAACTTGTCCTAAATATTTAAAGATAATTTTGGGATTTCCAAAATAGCTTTATTGGGTGTTAGTGCAGCTCTTGAATTCGAAATGTGGTTTTTCAGTAGGCATGTATCTGAGAGAAAAAGTTAAACAAAATAATTATGTACTAAACTGCATGTGATGAAATATACCTTGTGTATATAACATGTTCTATATTTTTCCTGTTGATGCTCACTTGAATACTTTTCACAATAAACCCCTCCCCCCCACCATCTTTTTTAATTCTAATTAGTCATTAGGCTTACAGATCATTATTTAATGGAGAGTGTATTAATGGACTTCCCATCCTAATTACTAAAATGAGTGCCTCACAAATGCATAGTCAATCAATGACTGAATGTTGGATCTTGATCTCTTCTTTTTAACTGAATTGCCTCAGCTATTTACAAAAGAGATACCCTGAGAATCTGTCTTCTGAATTTTAGTCACACCTCGATAATACATAGAGATTCCACTTGTAAATATTTTTACAGTGAACTCAGTGCTATTCTTGTTACTTTTAATTGTTCTTTTTGATGGCATTTGGAGGGGGTTATTTTGTTGAATGGGTAGAATCTTGTATTCTTCCCCCCACAGTGCTAAAAGATCTATTATTGATGGTGAAGTATAAGCTTTAAATGTATGAATGAATGTGTATTGATACCTATCTGTCAATTAGATGCATATAAAGGCACTTTCATATATATGCTTATATATATGTCAAAGGCTCTGGCCTTAATTTTTCTTACGCTGCTTTAACATAAAATCCTTACATCCTTACTCTAAAATCAAGATAGGCAACTTGTCAATAATGCATTGGATTTATATCAAGGTTCAAGCTGCAGAATAGTTGTTAAAGGTATTTTATTGAAACCAATCAAAAGATGCGTGCTATAAGCAGTAGCAATAAGACATTAGCAGGGCTATTGTTTCAAGTTCTGTTCTCCTCCTAAGTACTTAGGATATATTTTAGAGACCAGGCTAAAAACTCACTTCTTCCAGGAAGAACTGGAACTAGGAAACTGGAATCTCATTGAAGAACTTGAAATTCAGTAAGAGGATTAATACTGTGGCTTCTAAACAACAATAACAATAAAAAAAATGTGTTATTTAAACAGCCTATGCCATTTGACTCTGCATACTAGAGCTATTTTCTTTGTGTTGACTTTCTTGGTTCATCCCAGGTTTGGTCCAGGGAAGGTGGTTGTATGCACACTGCCTGCTGTGAGCCTGGCTCGTTTGGCTTCTGGGTCAGGTGTCTAGCTGGAAAATCCAGAGTGCTGAATCGGATTAAAGAAAAAACTTTCTGTTTTAAATTGAAATCATTCAGTGATAGAACACTCTGAATGTAATGAACTTGCTGGTGAAAATACCGTGAGCTGATAAAGTCTGTTTTTTACCTGGATGCTTACTGCAGAGGTAGTGGCCACATGGATAGCTAAAGAGGTGTAGGCTTTGTGTAGGAAAAGCATGTTAAATTGCTCAACACTTGCTCACTTTTTTTTTTTTTGGTCGTCATTGCTAAGAATGTGATGAATTGTTGCTAAGAGTTCCGAAAAAAACCCTCAACAATTCCAGATCGAATAGACTGGAAAGATGATCGCTAGCTATAGTGCAAGGCTGGATTGACAATAGTGCAGTAAGGCAGTATAATCCTAACTTTCGAAAGGCATCCATTTTCTTCCCCTCTCCTGTGGATTGCTCTGGAAGCGCTGAATAGCTTCTTAATGAGTCATAGGTTGCTGTGCCTTGTGCATAACCCTCATACTCCCTTTGGCCAGTTTATCACAGAGCTGACACAACATGACTCTTTCAACATAGCTCCCAGTCAATTATTTTGAGGCCTTGGAGTCAGCCGCTATCAAGAGATACTGATAAGAGTGCAGGTTTTGCAAAAATGTTAATGGAAGATAGGGAGTGCATTTTTATCCCTCCAGGCAACCTGTCTCCTTGAACCACTGCTGTCCTCTGCTAGGAAGAGAAAATGATCTTCATAGTAGATTTTTGTTACTAAACTTATGGGGTTTTATTTCACTTTTGAGGTGAGCCTTTGAATTCAGAAATAAGCATTCCAGTGTTTGACAAGCAGGCTTCAAAGACTGTTGGTTTAAGAAATGAGGTGTTTCCAATGTTTGCATCTTGTGTATGATTCATTGAGACTATTCTCTAAAATGACTATACCTACCATGCCCCAGCTGCAGACAGACTAGACACATCTATCAACAACTCTGATGTTTTGGGGGATTTTTGGTGTTTCCCCTCCCCCTTTTTTTTGCATGTTGTAAAGTTTTGGCAACATCTACCAATAGCAGTAAAGACAGTAATTGCTATCTCTTAATATTACTAAGAATTTAAATCTCTGTAACCTTAAATAAATGTGATAGCCACTTCCAGTTACTTTCATAGGCTAGTTAAAAAAACCCAATACAACAAACATGTAATGTGACTACAAAGGTGATGCATGTAGCTAACCACCCTGAATAAGCATGAGAGAAACATCTCAGTGTTGCAGCAAGCAATCAGTCATTGGTTCGCTGTCCTTTATTGTACTTTCAAAACCTGGAGTTTGTGTCTATGGACCAAGCAGACCTGCACTGAGGAGTTGAAACTGTTGTAAAATTGACATAGAATCTTGAAAATCTGTTGGAGAAAATACCAAGTAAGTCAAACTTTTGCACTTCATATAAGTGAAAAATAACATTTGCATGATGTGAAACATGGGTATGAAGTTGAAAAACACTTGTATGCATGTAAAGTAAGCTGGTTTATTCAAGATGAATTTTGTGGAAAGAGATAAACTTTTGATGTGAATACAGCGAATGATGCCAGGATGAAACAGAATTTGGCAGAGCTGTAGTACAAATCTGTTGTGATTCCAGGTGGACATTTCCATTTGTGAGCCTTTTTGCATGGCTGATGATTTCTGCTGCAGTTTTGCTTCTGCTCAGATTTTACACTTTGTGACACAGGCAATGCTGTTGTATGATCCTTTAACTCTGACTTCTCCAGATGCTTTTGGAAGTAGTTTCATATAACATGAGCAATACAGCAGATGTTAATTATGCAAACTGTGCACAGTATAATGTAAAGACTTGTCATGCTGAAGTGATTATTGTTTCAGAATATTATTTAACCTCTGTGGGCTACTTTTATATTCTTTTTCACAGCTTAATCTGAATCTTCCATCTCTGCATAAAACAGACTCATTTCATATAAGTAAAGGAAACAGATGAGGAAATGTCAAGGAAGGGCTTCAACTTAGTGGAAGGTAATGTAGTTATATTTGGAAAGGTTTAGTCACATAACTGTGAAGACAAAGATGAAGTGGGCCTTGGTTAGAGCCTAATGTACTAAATAAATATTTGAAGTGTGTTTTAGATCTCTGTACTTTTTTTCTCTGTATCTTTTAAGCAATGTTGTGCGCATCAAAATACGTAAGCTTTCTGAAATTTGATTAGCTGCTGTAAAAGTTTTGCAACAATTTGAAACGATCTGCTATGAGATGTGTAGTGACAGTGTGTTGGACAAGAGGCTGTCAGCTGTACGGACCCTGCTCTAGACATGTTATTTAAGAAACATGAGAAGAAGTATGGAAAGACAGTTTTTTAAAAAAAGGTGAAGTCTAAAAGTTATATGCTTCCAACTTTTTTCAGTTGTCAACAGAATCTGTTAATTGAGTAATTCAATGTAAAGAGCTGTCAATCATATCTTGGCCTGTCTTCTCTCTTCCCCCATCTCCCCAGGGAAAAATCCTTATTTTCACACATAAAAAATTGCATTTAATTCTTAAAATTGAAATACATTTTTCAGATGTTTAGGTATATAGTTTTATTTCTCTATGCTTAGTCTGTTCTATACTAACTTTTCCAGTGTTGTTTACAGGTTGATGGAGTTGATTGGTTTGTTTGAGTTTTTTTGTATGTGTTTTTGGGTTTGTGTATGTGTTTTTTCTGAGGGGGCTTGATCATCAGAATCTTTTGTCTCTTTATGTTTATGACATATATCGGCAGGGCTGGATTTGGGAATATTTGGCTGGTGCTAGTAGAAGCAGCAATTTGAATACCACTGTTTAATTTCCTCTTAAAATAGATCATTTTAGCTTTGGGGCTCTATACATTGAAAATATTGTGACCAGTTTTAAAACTGGTTAGAGCAGTTTTGGAGATCATGGTCTCTTCTTCAAACAGTGCTGGTTTGTCTGACCTGTTTTCTGTTGAAATAGCTCAATAAAATGTCCCCAGATTGCAATGTTAATATGCTGCTTATTGCTCTTCAAACACATTGGGAATCTCTTGTTCTACTTAGAGCTGTTCCTGTATGATTCTAGATTCAAAATCACTTTATTTCTTCTTGTTTTAATACAGTATGTTGTCAAGCTTGCCTTCTGAAAGGTCAAAAGGATCTGTAGGTGTGAGCACAAATTTGAAAGTGCTAATTAGGTAAACAAATGTAGAAGATGTCTATTTGAGGCATTTATCTGCTTCTGAGTTTGAGTTGCCTTGATTTATGTATAAATTTAGGTCAGACCTGCAAAACTGTTCCAACAAAAGATTTGTTAATAAACCTGCTATCACAGTACTCTATTAGGAGGTCAGAGTTGACTTCACTGTCATTATTGCTCATGGAAATCTGGCCACCCTTCCGTGTTATGTTGGTTTCTTGCTCCAGTGGGACTCATTTTTTTTTTCTGAAGTGGCAAACTGCATCAGAATGTTTTATGACTTTGAGCAGAATCTTTTAAGTTCATTTTCCCCTGCTCCTGTGGGGGAAAACTTAAGTCCTCATGGCAAGGAAGCATCAAGCTTTTTGTTTGAGACTTTTTCTTAATTTCTTCTCTATGAAAAGCAAAGCCCAAAAAGTGGCTGCAAATGGGAACACTTTTGGCTGGGCTGTGGCATGAAACTATTATCGTTTACTGGCTTTACAGTTTCATTTTAAACATTGAAAATGATGTCTTGTTTTGATAGAGTGTTTAACATATTGAATCCCAACTGAACATTTTTTCTACTTTAATTCCTAGTATGAGCTGTTACAACCATTTTTCAGATGTGATGACAGTTCTCCACTGCATTTTTTTTTCCATGCAGATGACTAATAATATTGGGCATGTCTATAGAGTGCTTTGCATTAGATGTGGTGGAGCATGCTCCAAGCCTGAGGAGCACCATGCCAGCTCTTATCCAGGAGCTGTGCTGACCCAATGCAGTGCTCAGACCAGGCTAACATGATTTTTTTTTTTTTTCCAAGCTGGGTGCTTTAGTTCAGGTTGGCCACCATGTTAACACAGTCACAAAGCTTTCCAGTGGCTCAGAGAGCTGGCAGGGCAAGCTCGCATCTGCTGTGGAATTAGGGCAGAACAAGTCCCTGTCTACCCAGAGTGGATATGCTGACTGTATTTAATGAGCTTGAGAAATCACTGCTTTCCATAACCTGATGTTCTGTGGTTGCACCAAATGACACACCAGAGGAAAGCCTGAAGGGAGGCCAAAGGGTTGTGGGCACGTGGCTGAAGTGACAGTGGCACTTTCATCCTTCCAATAAGAAGTTAATGAGGAGCCCACCTACTTTTGGAGAAGCAGGGATTAACTTTGTTTGTGTTACTTAGGATGCTGTTACTGCAACACTTAATTATGGGAAGACAGTTTTTCTTATTAGAAAAGGGAATCTTTTTTTGTTTGTGCTTGTTAGAGAAAGATTTCACTGTTCTTCTTGGCCTTGGCTTTGTGTCTTCAATAAAAAAGACTGGATTTCAGTAATTAGTGGGATTTGCACATCAGTATGAGAGTAGATGGTTTTCAGGTGATGGTGGCAAAGCTTTAGTTACATATGCTTTTTCATTAATAAAGGATATAATTAGGCACAAAGTTCTTTACTCCATTAGCCAAGTTCTTAGCCTTAGAAACCAAAATGGTTAAGCTGTTCGTGCAGTCTCATTCCTTAAACATTGACTGTTAAATAGACAAAATATAACAAGTCATAGCTACACTCTTGTATTGGAAACTTTTATTCCTGTTGCTTTCATTTTTTTTTTTTAGAATTCTAAATATTTTCTGGCAGATTTTTAGAAGAACCCACACTCCCCAAGCAACACCAAAAAATCCCCACTTTACTAAAACTGAAGTAGGATGAAGCACAAGTGCTACATTTGGAAGAAAAGTCAGATTGGAGAGAAATCTGTAAGAGGGGATTTGTGTGCTATCAAAGCAATTTGAACCTCTGTCAGCTCATATGATAAGGAGTAGAGGTTGTGTTACTTTGGTACAAAGTAATATTTACATGGGTGCTCACTTCCCTCCCAAATTTGTACTTTCCTCTCTCTTCTTAGTTATCAAGAAGGAAGAGCTAAGTGTTGACTAAGTTGGGTTTTAGTTCTTTAAGGACTGTTCAGTTGCTTTCACTTACCGACCAGCAGAGTGGGTTGTGAAATAGGCAATTCTATCGATGCTCCTGTGAGTAGTGGAAGCTTCATGTTCTCACTTTCTTCCAGGAAAACTTGGCTAGAGCTATTTGTTACTTTTGTAGTTGGCATCTTCAGGCACTGAATGACTTAAGACTTGCTCCTTAAATTTGAAGTTTGACATCTACTGTGATTATTTGTCATGAAGCAATTAACAACAACGATTCTAACTAGAAATATTTTTATTGATTTTTTTTTTTCCTGCCGAGTATTCATTCTGTTTGATTTGTGATGCTGACTTATATAAACAGAATTCAATATCAATTCCATTTTTTCTCCTTGGAAAAAATAAAGTGTAACATCTAATGCTTATTCACTGTTACCATTCTCTTTCATATTTCGATTCTTTATTTCCTATCATATTTCATTTAAAGTAAGATGCTGCTATAAAAAAGAGCACCTCCTCTCCTACCCATTCCCTTCTATTTTTGATAGATTGAATTGGAGAAGACTGTTGCATTAGAAGCATTACCATGTGTGTGAATAGCCCCTGTGTGCATAACATCTTGACTCAAAAAATAAAATAAAAATATCAGTGTTAAAAAGTTCTGGTAAATTTAGAATCAATCTATATTCCCACTATATTTAATCCTGAATAGCAGCTAAGCTTACTTCAAATTGATTTTACATATTTTAGGCACAGCTGATGAGAGGACTCCGGCAGGGTTCTGTCCTAAGGCAGGACTGTGTCACTCCAGTGCTGCTCCTCATCCTCTTACTCTTCTTGAACTGACATTTTCTTCTTGAATTCTTTACATCAGCAGCAATGTTCAATGTTCTCTCCCACAGGCCAAGTAGTATATTTGTATTTCCAGTATATCCAAAACTCTGCCTACTTTTTATCAGCTAGTTGCTTGCTGATTGAAGCACCAGTGTTTACATCTTGTAGAAATGTAAGAGCATTTAATTTTCATGATTTTCCTCTTCTGAGGAAAGATGAATCTGAAGCAATTAGCCTAGCATATGAATTGGTAGCAGGAGGTTTAAAGGTGACCTGAAAATGTTGATTGAATAAACTTAATTCATTTATGGCTGTATAATTTAAAACTAACTCAAATTAGATCCTCCTCTGCTTACTTTCCAAAAATGAGGTTGTGAATTTCTGGTTTGCAAAACCTAAACGCCTCAAAGAAATAAATTACTGTATCAAAGAATGAAGATGTACTTACTCCTGAGGGCAAGAAAACACAAAATTTAGAACCCTTATCAGAGTAGCATTCATATAAAGGCTCTTAGGCCTGAGGAAAAATGTCTTCAGTTCTTCTGGTCTCTTGCCATCTGAACTATTTCCAATTGTCTTCCAATATTTCTAAAAAAAAAAAAAAAAAAAAAGGGATTGGTTTTGGTGGTGTAGAGTTAGTTAGTATATTCTTTTCATTTCCTCTGTACTGTGTACAAATATAAGGATAATGAAGTGAGGTGAGGGAATTGTCTCTCTTTATCAACTGTGTGAAAGCTCCTTTTCACAAAACCCACTGTTCTGATAGTGCTGTTCCTACTGTGGCAAAGAGAATCTGAAAGATTAGGTAGGATCCTGACTTTTAGTGGTTATTTGCTGTTTGATTCAGAATTAGTGAAGACTCTATTGGTTGTTTTTGTAAGTATTAATTACAAAATTATAATGTGTTAGGTAGTCACTTGTCTTGAATAATATTTGAGAATGTTTATCTCGACTAACATTTTGCTTGCAAAGTATGGTGATGGATTTGGACTTGTGTGTCTTTTTCTAAATGAATGCTGAAGGAATTAAAATATTTTCTGGCAGTCAGTTTCCTTCTTGTTGGGTTCCCTGTTAACTAACAAATTAAGACTTTTTATTTCTAGCACTTTTCCTCTTTGCTATTTCCTAATTCTCCAATTTATGGATTGAATGTAGTAGTAGGTTGAAGTAGATGGATTAGGAGGGAGGTAGCAAAATACTTCTGGTAATTAACTTTCAAATTTCATTACTGCTGCTGTTGATTATTGTGCAAAAACCAAGCCATGGCAGTTTGGGAAAGGGAATTCCTTGCATTAGCTTGTGTCTGCTCTGCATTAGAGCCTGTCCTCTGCGAGGCTGCTGCTTGCCATACCTGCGTGCAGATGTGCTCAACTCAGCTGTAATGCAGCTGGATCCACGCTGCCTGCTTGCTGCAAGGGACTCTCTGGCCAGCACACAGGCAATTTGGGAACATCCTGAAGTAGTAAGGCTGAATCCACTGAAGTAGGGAGTAAAAACTCATTGCTATGTGGTTTATTATCCTCTTCTAGTAAGTTGCCACTAACAAATAGTGCTGTGACAAAGCTGGCAGTAAGAAAAAAGAAAGAAGTTTGACACCGAAATAGGTCTGGCGTACAGTAAGTCAGATGAGCTTTCAACCTTTGTTACTATTTTAACTAATGTGTACTCAAAGCAAGTAAACGGCAGAGCAGTATGACTCAGCAGTGGCAGCTGGGGTAGCGATGCCATCTGTAGTCTGAAATTATGCTTGTAGTAGTGCAGAGTTGCGTGACAGCTAACTACATGTAAAGTAGGTGGGCTCAGACTAATCATGATATTCAGGCTGTGGAGTAGCAGCACTGAAGAGCAGATGTCCAGAATATGAGGAATCTCTGCGTAGATACAATATTGCTGCTGTGTAGACTATTACCATGATTTTCGGGTTTAGAGGGAGGGTGTTGCATCCAATTTTGTGATACTGCCATAGTAAGTCAGAGACCTACTGTGAGTGTTGCTGAGAGAGAACAGATGTGGATTGTTTTGGTAGAGGTCTTTTCTGGAAGTGCTCTGCTACTGGACCACAAAAGCATTACTAGAGATGGAAAATATGCCAACTGCAGTGAATATGCTGTAACTTCCAGTTTGCAATTCCCGGTTCTCTCAAGATTAAAAAAGGATTGAAATTGGTTACACAGGCTGAAGTCATCAGCATAGATAGCTACTGTATGGATTGAAGTAGAACAATGATTAGAGCTTTGAAAATGTGGGGCACTAGTGTTCATACTCACTCTATAAGTATTTTCAGGTAAGCTGTTCCTGTAGAGACTGAAAACAGTGGCTGGTTACAAGAGTGTTGCTGAGCAGGAACAAATCACTAAGGGTTATTCTCGATAAGTTTGTTAGTGGACTGTCTTATTGTACCTTCTAAATGGAACAATCTGGCATCAGTCATTAGTATTTTCTGCTGTAAATCTGCAAAATGGTGTGTCAAATTGAGAAATTCAGAACAAAGCCAGGGCTAAAAAGTAGCTCTCCCATGTTGACTAGTCCATGAGATGGATTATTAGTGAACCTTACAGTAAATTCTGGGGATTGATTTAGTTCTACAAAATATAACTCATCTTTATATAACTGATGTGGTTGTCTGTGCTGGTTGAAAAGTAAACCAGTGGGAGGAATGAGCCCAATTTAAGAGAGATTACGAGTCAGAGTTACAATTTACTAAAAAGTTTACAATAAATACAATGATACAGATAACACTGGTTTTAACCCAAAAAAACAGAGCATAACCCAGTACCCTGGGACAGTGTTCATTATCTTCTATGCTGAGGATTCCCACTGGGTGCAAAGCAGAAGGAAAGTAAACCTATTGCTCAGGATGATGGTCACAGTTCCGTCAAAGTAATGATGGCAGTCTTGTCAGTAGTGGCAGTCAGTTCTGTTGAAGTTCTTGTCCTCCTCTGGATTCCACGACGAGTGGTACCCCAAGTCTCCAGACTTGAAGATTGCATATCCTCGGGTCCAGGTGGGAATACCCAGTATCTCCTCCAAGGCAGGGAGTTTCACTATGGGTGGTTTAACTTTGTGAGTCATTGGGTATTTCTGAGTCTTTGGTCTATGTCATCATGCCTATTATGCCAATATCAGTGCAGTTGGGTCCGTTATTGGCCTATTAGCAGAGATGATCCCTCCAGATGGGTGTGAAGGTGTTAATGCCTTCTTGGAGGGGAGTTATCACAGCTGAGTCATTGTGAAAACAAACACTCAGTGCCTCTCAGGATTTGTCTCTTTCCTTATCTGTTGTAGTCTGAGGTGTCAGGTGTGCCCTAGGCAGCTGATACAAATGATTCATTATTAACAGTCCTCTAGAAATAACATAGAGAGTGTAGAATATACAGTTTTGGTTATACCCCCATAGTCACAAACTGGTCCCAGCCCCTGTAACTAGGACAGTGTTCCTGAAGATTGGATTTTCAGTTTGTGTTTTTTGGGGTTTTTTTGGTATCTGAAAGGAGGTTGTTAAGAGAATGGAGCCGGTCTCGTCTCAGTAGGGGAAACAACAGGACCAGAGAAAATGGGCAGAAAATGACACACAGGAAGTTCCACCTGAACATCAGGAAGAACTTCTTTACTGTAAGGATGACTGGGCACTGGAACAGATTGACAGAGGGGTTGTGGAGTCTCCCTCACCGAAGATATTCAAGAACAGTCTGGACTTAATCCTGAGTAAGTTGCTTTAGAGGACGCTGCTTGAACAGGGAAATGGGATCTGATGACTGTGGTCCCTTCCAACCTTCCTCATCCTGTGATTCTATGATTTATCCTGATCTGAAGGTGATTGTTTCTGTCACTAGAATGTGATTGTTCACTTTAGTGAGAGGGCTATGAACAAGCAAGATTTTGAGCTAATGGCATCAATATCGTGTACATATGTACATAACTTTCCCCTGACCCCAACAGCACGTCTGTTCCTGGACCACAAAAATTAAGTCAGTCTCAGTGCTTGCATCTATAATGCTGTTTCTACCAAGTTTACTCTAGGTGTTACTAATTTGGACTGGAAAATGAATAGTGTTTTCCATGCAACCGGACTTTGGAGACAAAAGTGCAATAGTGAATAGGTCCCTGGTCACTGCTAGACAGAGAAGGTGGTAACAATGTCTCTCTCTTCAGCTAGTGGAAAACATGTTGGCAAAGTCAGTCATTTTCAATTCCTCTTGCTCTGTAGGTGGTATGAGATGCAAGCAGTACAAGACTACAGAAATAATGCTGTTGGCCTCTTGGTTTGGCTGTCAGTTTTGAGCTGCACTAGCACTTCTTCATGCTCCACTACAGAGATGGTATTAGGGCAGCTGCAATTAAAAAACCTTTGAAAAACACTTGCAGTTTGTTAGCTACCCAGAACACTTGTGCCTTTGCCAGGTCAGTTGTTCTGACTGAGGAAGATGTTGGCAACTTAGATGAGTAGGGTGGTATGATTTCCCTCCAGCACCCCACCTCCATTGGATGATACCTATGGACAACTGAAAGCAGGAAACCTAGCCAACCAAAGGGTTTCCTTCCTTAAGCCTGACAGTACATGCTTTCTCATCTCCCTTTACAAATCCTGCTTTGTTCCTTATTCTAGCAATGGACTCCTGTAATCTCCTTTTTTTTGGTGCTTATTTGACCCCTCAATCCACTTCCCCCTTAACACTCTGGGTTGTTTTAACTGTCTAAACCAAAGGAAAGCAAATCGAACAGCATCAGCAAAGGAATAGACTTCTGCCAGTTGTTGCTATGAGTTTTGTTGAGTTGGCTGGCTTTTTGTAAGTGGGCATAAACAGTGAATGGTTACAAAAATAAAGTTTGTTCTGTGAAAATGGAGAGAGAGGAAGTGAAAATGGAATGCAGCCAAAGTGATGGCTTGTAAAGAGAATCTTTTCAGCAGTACTGTGAATAGATAAGAGTGGGAGAAGACTCATTTCTCATGGGCGGAGAGGAGATGCCAAAGTGGTTGGGTTAAGGAGAGATGAAAGCTGGAAGAGAGTTATAGAGAAAGTGTGTCTCAGAGAAGCCTTTTAGTTATTCTTCAAAAACTGGACACAGCAGGAGTGAAAGACATATGAAGAGGCTTGAGGGAAGGAAGATGCGATTGATGGATGATAGTGTCTGTAATACTTGATAAAGAGGTGATGACCTAATGAGATAAGATTTGGAGTGAGAGTAAGAGAGCGGTTGTAATTGTTGTGGTGCTCTAAAATTGTTAGAAAGGCAGGCTGAGATTCAGTTTACGCAGAAGGAGACTACTTTAGATCCTTGACATGATGGAGTCAACCCTATAGAAAAGGGGTGTGCAAATGTGTTTGTAGATGAGGATACCCAGAAATGAGATGCAGATGAGAAGACTTGGAGTCTATTTTTGTTCCTTTGAACTGTGTGCAAATAGTTCCAATTGCAAGGATCAAAAGAGGACAGAACTTCACTGTGATGGTGTGTGACATGGAACATACTTGAACTTAAACTAGCAATTCTCAATAGTATGAATCTCTCACTTCTTTTTTCTTAACAAATTATGCCTGATCTACTGGCATGAGTGGTATGAACAAAACATACCTGTTTTTAACACTGTCTCATACTTTTGTGGAGTAGATTGTGATATGGTAAAAAGTAGGGGAGGAAAATTTTGGTCATAGATTGAGGCTGTTATTTCATTACAAATTGCATATATACCTCTGGTACTAAAGTGTTTCAATTCAAAATCAGCAAAATTTTTCTTATGCTTATTGCTTTATTCATTGCATCCAGATCAAGTGTTGGTTATTAAACACTAATTTTTATATTGTATTAAAATCCTTCATGCTCTTATTGGCTCTCTATGAAGTATTTTCTTTTGGATGTGTTGCTCTGCATTATGTTCTACATTTTAATTTTAAAATGATAACTTGTTAATGCAGAGCCAATTTTGAGCTTTCTTTAAGTTACAGTATGGAAAAATTAAGAAAAATGAGGATGCTGCTTTTGCGGAGTGGCTGGTTGTTTTATTTCCATTTTTTAATATTTATGTATGGTAGTGTACTAGTTTGAAATCAAACCAGTGGGAGATCGCAAGTCAGAATTATAATTTAATAGAGAAAAAAAATTAAAAGAAATAAATAAATGCAGAAGTACAAGAACACTGACAAAGTCAGATACACCCTGACACTCTATGGTAATAGCAGTCCAAGCAAAGCAGTTCCGTTGAAGCAGTGATCCTATGAAAAGGAAAGGGGTGAGAAAGTCCAATGGTAGCTCTTGTCCTCTGGGAGTCCAGTAGGTAAGCGCCCCTGTGGTGTTCAGAGTCTCAGCTTATATCCAGGATGGAATTGTTGTCTCCTCCCTCTGGGCAAAACATCTCACAATGGGATGGTGAGTCGTGTGATAAGGCCTGATGGGCCCATTAACAGCAGATAGTCCAGGAAGGAGCCATCTCTGAGTCATGGGCGAGGCATTGATGGCCCATTAACAGATGATAACAGAGATGGTAATAGAATATACTTCAACCTAGGACAGGTAGCAAGCATCAGGACATACATTGCCCATTGAAACAATTCCCATTCATCTTCTTAGCTTTAAAAAACAAAATAAACCCCAAATGTGAAATTCTTCTGATATTTTCTCCTTCCAGATGAATATGATTTTTAAAACTGATACTTCTTAGAAGTTTAACCTGTTGCAGCCTTTCTTTCCTTTCCTCCCAGCAAATTACCTGCGCCTTTTTAGGTGATGGCAAACCAAAAAGTGAATGCTTTGTCATATGCATCTTTGTGAATACACTACTAAAGGATAACTGAAAAAAGTATTGTGAAAACATGGGCATGTAATACTTGCATGAGCTCTAGTTGAATGTGTAAAAACTGTGTCCAACTTGAAAGAAAAGAAGCTAGTGCAAGAGTGAATAGTGAGAATTTTTTTCTTTTCCTTTTTTCCCCTTCTGAATGTTCTTTAAGCCTTTTTAATTTCTGCTATAACTCTTCGGAGATGGAAAACTAGAATGTTGCATAATTTCTGAATGTGGCTTATGACATGGCACAGAAATGTTCAGTATTCTTTTGTAAATTTTCTTCCTTTTAACTCTTGAATTACCTTGCAACTCCTATTTAGCATCAAGCTGATGTTTTCATGAAAATATTTAATTCAGCCTTAAAATCTTAAGACTAGTGGCTATATGCTCAGCGTAGTTCTGGTACCTATCATTGTCTACCAGCACAGTTTTCAGCCATCGTTTTTCTTGCACGCGACTTCTAAACAATGTACAACATAAAGGGATATGTTTTCACTTGTGTGCTGAAGCAGCAAGATTGTCTGGATAATTTGTCTGTTCTCCTTACTGTTCTTTGGCCAGTATTCCTTTCAGACGTGGAGGGATGATTGGCTTCAAAATGCTGCAACTTTGTTTCACACTCTAAAGCAGATTTCTTGTAACCTTCAGGTTTACATCATTTTACAGAGCTACCGTACTGAAAATGCTTTTCCATCTAAGAAGTGGAGAGATTAAATACTACTTGAATTTACTTGAAAAATACTATAATACTGTTACGTATTCTTGTAATAGTTGTTTCTGTAAAAACTCAAGTGCTGATTTGCAGAGAAAAATACATGTTTTATGTTTCCTTGATTTTAAATAACAATTTCTTTGTTTGTTAAATTGTAGTAGAAATACTACTACAGTAAATATTTCTACTTGAAAATAGTAATTTCTTGCTAGAAGTTTCCGTGTCTATTGCAATTTCTCTATAGAGAGTAATTTTTATTGCATAAGTAAAGCGAAGTTTGATGGCATATCAATAAGCTTTGTCCAAAATTATGTGATTATGTGATGACTTTTGCTGTTTGTTCATCAGAGATCTTATTGTGGGCCAAATCTGATCAGAGAAGAGACACATTATTTGCTTATATGCACAACTTGTATGTTAAATCAGTTCAACAGCAAGTAGTGATTTGGCCATAAGGCATAAAGGAAGAAAGTGAGTTGTTAGCATCTTGTTAGCATCTATGTGTGCTCTGAATGCGTTAAAGAGCTTTGCTGTCAGATTATTCTCTCCTAATGTAATCTACCAAAAAGTATTTTCCTCACAGCCTATGAAATATTTTGATAGATCTTACATTGCTGAAGAATCAAGTAACAAGTAATACAAAGAGTAGTATGTGAAATACATTTGACATTCATTTGATTCTGTAGGGCACCTATAATGAAAGACCTAGACTTATAAGTCTGAAGAAGAAAGGAAAAAGGCAGAAGATAAAAGATAAATCTCTATTTCTTTGTGTTTGCTGCTCTCAGCTTAATATGAAAAGTTTTCATACAATTCTTTTTTTTTTCTTAGCTTTTCTCTGTTACTTTAGTCCATATTTAAGCATAATATCACAGGGGACTGTTATACTTCTCTTTGTGATTGAATAAAGATGTTAAAACCAGTAATGAAGTGCAGAGCTTTATTTTAATACTAGGGAAATTATGAAGTGTTACTGAGACTAGTTTATGATGAGACAGCATCTTAACAGGAGTTTGTACAATGAGAACTAGGGGAAGGACAGGCTGGTCCATCTAATGTTGATTCTGGGAAGGTGAAGGAACAGCTCTTCTGAAACCATTTCCAAGCATATGAAGGACATCAGGACATCATACTGTCTGTCTAGACATCAGTAAGACTGTTGACACTGTCTCCCTCACAGGGAGAGTCCCTCTGAGCATCAGGAAACTATTTTTTTTTTCTTTTAAACTAACTGGTTAACTGAGCACTAGCACAGGTTGCCCAGGTAAGTTGTGGAATCTCTGTTCTTGGAGATACTGGACATGATCCTGGGCAACTGCCTCTAGGTAGGTCTGCTTGAGCAGAGGGGTTGGACCAGGCGGCCTACAAGAATCCCTTCCAAACTCAACTGTTCTCTGATTTGTAAACTGTGGACCAGTATATCTTATATCTGTTGTTTGTTGGTCTATATTTCATCAAGTCTTTCTCTAAATTTTGGAGCTTGGCTATTTCTTGTGGATATGGAATGTTTTCAAAATACAGTTACTTTGTTCTTCTTTCTAGCCTTCCTGCCATAGTGTTAGATTGCATGAAAAGATATGCCAGATATTAAAATACTAACAACTTGTTTTACTACAAAACGAGAATCTAGAGCAGGAATTGCATTTCTGATACAAAAGAATTTGAATTTTTAGTTTAGCAGTGCCTGTATGTGTGGAGATACATTTTTAATCTCAATATTGCACGGTGCCCCCTCTCATTCATATGCTTGGATCTTTATGTTCCTTGATGTCATTTCTTGAAAAATCTCTTCTCAGAAGTTCTTGTCATCCCCTTGTGACTTTGGATTTACATCATGACCGAATTCTTCAATCATCTCTATACCTTCTTGGACATAGCTCTTTCTGAGCATTCAGAAATGGCCTTTTGTAACAGCTTCTGTCATTTTAAACATCAGAGCTTTTTCCATTTCTTTGCATTTAATTTGTTCTTCCTTTTTGCATGGCCATTTAAAATTCTATACACAATCTTAGGCTCACCTCCCTGTAGAAAGTCTGCTTTCTTGTTGGCCATGTTCCTTTTGAACTCTGTGCTTTCATGTTCCTTGAGCTCCTTTTATAGTTCAGTCTGTATAACTTCTCTCATTTACTGTACACTTCTCTCATTTACTCATTTTTCTGGCTTCTGCACTGATGTTGTGGCAACCTGTGTTTGTTTTTTGTCTTCAAAAGAGAAGACTTTTTTTGGGTGAATAGTTCCTTCTATTGTCTGACTGGAAACTTTTGCTTTTGTCTCTTGAATGAAGTTTTGATAGCTGATATGGGTTCTAGAACAGAGGTGGGTTCTATTACAAACTTTAAATAACCTAATAGACACTGATCTTTTCCCCCCTTCACTTCTTTCCTTTTTCCATCCTGTTAACTGTGGTAAAGCATGGAAAGATTTCCTCTTGCCAGTGAATATGAAGCTTTTGAAATAATTATGTGCCATAGTTCCTATTAAGCTGTTAGTACTTATATTCTGTTGATGTTAAAGAATAAGACTTGAGTTCCATGCTCAAGTAACTAAATTAAGAGGGTGATTTAAATTTAAAACAGGGCTAGAAAATTTTTCAAAAGTGTTTGTAGGTAGTTGAGTTTACTTGGCTTTTATTGCTATTACTTGCAATCAGTTGTTATTTTGTAGTACTAGAATTCATCATACAAAAATGATATTCTTAGTATTTAGTATGACTTCTCCCTGTAGTGAAGGAGAATCTATTATTTTCCTTAAGTACAGCTCTTTTCATGATTATTTTTTTACACAGTGCCTCTGACCTTCCACTTTTTAGATACCATATGTTAATTAAGGTTGTTTCAGTGTTACATTTCAGTAGGTAGTACTTAACACAGAATCACACACAGAATTACACATAGAATTAACAAGGCTTGAAAAGACCATGGAGATCATCAAGTCCAACCTTTACCTAGCTTAACAACCTATCCAACACCAGTCTAACATCTAAACAATCTAACCCATCTAAGCAATCTAAACCATCTAAACCATGCCACTAAGTTCATCATCCAACCTATCCTTAAACACATCCAAGGACGGTGACTCCACTACCTCCCTGGGAAGCCCATTCCAGTGGGAAATCACTCTCTCTGTGAAAAAGTTTCTCCTGATATCCAATCTAAACCTTCCGTGATGCAGCCTGAGACTGTGTCCTCTCGTCCTGTCACTGAGAGCCTGAGAGAAGAGACCGACCCCCGCCTGACTACAACCTCCTTCCAGGTAGTTATAGACAGCAATAAGGTCACCCCTGAGCCTCCTCTTCTCCAGGATAAACAATCCCAGCTCCTTCAGCCACTTCTCATAGGGCTTGTGCTCCAGCCCCTTCACCATCCTTGTTGCCCTTGTCTGGACATGGTCCAGCAACTCGATATCTTTCTTAAACCGAGGGGCCCAGAACTGGACACTGTTGACTAACCAGTGCCAAATACAAGGGAAGGATAACTTCCCTGGTCCTACTGGCAACACTATTCTTGATGCAGGCCAGGATGCCATTGGCCTTCTTGGCCACCTGGGCACACTGCTGACTCATATTCACCCTTTCTGCCTGGCCATTCTCCAGCCACACTGTACCCAGCCTGTAACTCTGCATGGGGTTGTTGCGACCAAAGTGTAAAACCCAGCACTTGAATTTATTAAACTTCATACTATTGGACTCAGCCCATCTATCCAGCTTGTCAAGATCACTCTGCAGAGCCCTCTTACCCTCTAACAGATTGACACTCATTCCAAGCTTGGTGTCATCTGCAAACTTACTAATAATGGATACCATCCCCTTGTTCAGATCATCAATAAAGATATTGAATAAAACCGGCCCCAACACTGAACCCTGAGGGACCCCACTGGTGACTGGCCTCCAACTAGACATGACTCCATTCACCACCACCCTCTGAGCTCGGCCAT
>VXBA01000875.1:718573-782210 GCA_013399895.1 Serilophus lunatus | reverse complement strand
CGCTCCATAATTTTCCCTGGTACCGAGGTCAGGCTGACAGGTCTATAATTCTCTGGATCCTCCTTCTTGCCCTTCTTATGGATAGGTGCCACATTAGCCAATTTCCAATCATCTGGAACCTCTCCAGTAAGCCAAGACTGTTGAAAGATGATGGAAAGAGGCCTAGCAAGCACATCTGCCAGCTCTCTCAGCACCCTAGGATGAATCCCATCAGGTCCCATAGACTTATGAGGATCCAGGTGGGACAGCAGGTCTCTAACATCTTCCACCTGGACCGTAGGGGGGCTACACTGTTCCCTATCTGTATCAACTTGTTTAAGCAAGGACTTGTCTTGTAGACCATCAATTTTACTACTAAAAACAGTAACAGAAAAGGTATTGAGTGTCTCTTCCTTATCCCCATCCTCAGTAACTATATTCCCTTCCTTATTCAATAAAGAATGTAGATTGTCCATATCATTCCTTTTACTATTAATGTATTTATAGAACCCCTTTTTATTATCCTTAACAGAGGTGGCCAAATTTAGCTCAAACCGGGCCTTCGATTCCTTAATTCTTTTTCTACATGACCTAACAACATCTTTAAACATTGCCTGGGACACCTCCTCTTCTTTCTAAAATTGGTACATCCTCTTCTTTTTCCTTAATTTGTTCAAAATCTCCTTACCCATCCAAGCCAGCCGTCTGCCTCTACGGCTCATCTTACAGCACATCAGGACAGCCCATTCCTGCGCCTTCAAGACCTCGGCCTTGAAACACATCCAGCCTTCCTGGATGCCTTTGTTACTAAGCACAGTCTCCCAGGGTACTCTCTACTAGTTAATTCTTTAAACAATCCAAAGTCGGCCCTCCGGAAGTCCAGCATGGAGTTTTTGTTGAATCCTCTCCTTGTTTCACTATTTATAGAAAACTCTATTATTTCATGGTCACTGGATCCCACTCAGCCTCCAACCACCACATTCTCAACAAGCCCTTCCCTGTTAGTGAACAGTAAGTTAAGAATAACCTTGCCCCTGGTAGGCTCACTAACTAGGTGTGACGGGAAGCAATCCCCAATACATTCCAAGAACCTTCTGGACTGCCTCCTCTCCGCCGTATTGAGTTCCCAACAAATATCTGGGAGATTGAAGTCTCCTGCGAAAACAAGGGCTGACGAACTCGAGAGATCCTCCATCTGCTTATAGAGTAATAGGTCAACATCTTTCTCCTGATTGGGTGGCCTACAGCAGACTCCGATAATTATGTCAGTTTTGTTAGCTGCCCCTCTGACCTCTACCCACAAGCACTCAACTTGGTCATGCTTAATCTCGAGCTCCATGGCATCAAGTGTTTCTCTAACGTACAGGGCCACCCCTCTGCCTTTTCTCCCTCGCCTGTCTCTCCTAAAGAGCCTGTACCCATTCAATGCAACCATGTTTCCGTGATTGCAACGATACCATATCTCTCCTGTTGTACCAAGACTTCAAGTTCTTCCTGTTTCTTGACCATGCTTCGTGCATTGGAGTACATGCACCTCAGCTGGGGTGCTGGCATCACTTTCAATTTAAGTTTACCATCTTCCACACCCCGCTGTGGGTGCAAGGTTCCATCCCCTTCTCCCTTCATACCTAATTTAAAGCCCTCTCAACAAAAAGCATTTTAACAGAAGTCATTAAAATTTATTCGCAAGCTGCATTAACAGCGATTAGTAGTATATTCTTAATAGGTGTCTGAATCATCTGCAGTCAGGGTATTTTAAAATGCTTGTAACAGAAGTAACAGAGTGCCTGTAGAAGATGAAAACATCCTGTGCTTCAAGATGTACTGTAATACAAACAAATAAATTAATGTGGTAAGTGGGTGATTTTTTAAAACCAAAATTTGTTCCTGGATATATAGGACTGAAAAGAAACCTGTTATAGCAGCTTTATACTCTTCAATCTCTGAATTTGCAAACCAATGTGAGAAGGAAGAAATAAATTTTCACAGGACTTTTACATGACATCCCAAATAAACATAATTTTGTATTGGGTTCTTACAATAAAGCTACCTACTTTGATAGATTTAGAGCTAGTCATTATGCTTTTACAGCAGGTGGTGGAGAAAAATAAGAACATGCTCTTGATTAAAAGGAGCAATGTGTTTTAACTAGTCATTTGAGCTGAATAAGGAGAGTATTTCATCCCTGATGCGACACTTTCATGCATGGAAGCCCCAGAAGAAACCATTGGTAACTGAGCCTCGTGTACAGGAAAAGTTGTGCTGACAGAAATTTAGTTTGTGCCTGTAGTACAATGCTTCTCTCATGCTAGTGGTTTGGATTTTTCTCTTTCTGTTGTATTGGTGATCTGCTTGTTCCTAGTGGATGAATTTCTGGGCTTATAACCGGCTCCTTAAAGTGGAGGAGCATGAAATTTAAGATTCTACTAGTGTGTTTTTCATTTTGTTTAACAACAGAAGTAGTCAGATTCAAAAAGAGATCCCAGAAATAAACTGTAAATTCGTATTCTTTCGATTGTCCTTCTATACATGCCTTTCTTTGGCTGGAAAAATCCCTTTTCAATGCCGATAGGTTACAGAGCTCAGTAATGAAGAACCCTTCTAAAATCTAAATATGAAAACTGGCATACAGAATTTTTGGTTATTTTTGATATTTGGGAATACTGTCTTTTTTATAGAAGTCAATAGATCTCCAGTGCAGCATCCCTATAATGCTATTCATAGTAAATATTATGGGTATCTTTAATATTGTTGGGCAATATTAGTGTGGACTGTTTCTATTCTAAATAGTAGAAATGAATCTCTAGAAAGTGTAGCGAGAACATTGGAATTGTTAGATAAAGTTCAGTAAGCCAAATTCAGACTCAGTTTTACTTCCTGTCCTGAGCTGCTAAGGCCACAATGAAGTTGTACTGGGATTTACTGACAAATGCTTTTCCTAGTCTTAAGCTCATTTATATTTTAGCCTGATGAAGAAAAAATCTGTAGATCTTTTAGATCTTTTAGCTTTCCTGTGTTGCTATCAAAGAAGGCAGAATAAATCAAAATCACAGGGCAATATCGGTGCCATTCGTTGCTGCCAGGGAAATATGTTAGCATTTTAAAAGAATATGATTTGTCTTTACATTCAAGCATATTTAAATAGCTTTTTATAGGTATATTGGGTTCGTGTGACAAGGTTTTGGTGGCTGAGGGATTACAAAGTGGCTTCTGTGAAGAACTGCTAGAAGCTTCACCTGTGTCTGGTGAAGCCAATGCCAGCCAGCTCCAAGACAGATCTGCTGCTGGCCGGGGCCAAACCCATCAGAGATGGTGGTACCATCTCTAGGATAACAGATTTAAGAAAGAGGAAAAGTTTCTGTGTGACAGCAATGGCAGCTAGGGAGAGGAATGAGAATATGTGAGAGAAACAACTCTGTAGACAAGGTCAGTGAAGAAGGAAGAGGAAGAGTAGTTGCTTCAGGTGCTGCAGCAGAGATTACTCTGCAGCCCATAGGGAATAGGCTGTGTTCCCCTGCCATAGAGGTCTGCGGTGGAACAGAAATCCACCTGCAGCCCCTGGAGGACCCCACACCAGAGAAGAAAGATGCCCGAAAGAGGCTGTGACCCCATGAGAAATCCCATGCTGGAGCAGGCTTCTGGCAGGAGTTGCAAAAGGAAGGAGTGGGAAAAGTTTTTTTAAGATTTGTTATTATTTCTCATTGCCCTGTTCTGATCTGAGTGGTAATAAACTAAGTCAAGTCTGGTTTGCCCGTGATGGTAATTGGTGAGTGATCTTTCTCTGTCTTTATGTCTTGGGTCTTTTATCATGTTTTTCTCTCCCCTGAGGAGGGGAGTAATAGAGTGGCTTTGGTGGGCACATGGTGTCCACCTACCGCAATAGATAATGTGTTAACCTTGACTATATGATCTGCATTAAACTTAGGTTTTAGGATTTTAAGATTAATTTCAGTATGAAATTTAGATTAATCTTGATGACCTTGTTATTTAGTGGAACTTTAATTTATTTTCTGAGAGTTCAGTGTGGCATATTAATCTTTTTATAATGAACATTTAAGATTCTTTATCTTTTAGAAATGAAAATAGACATGTAGGCAGGAAATTTTTTGAGGCTAGTATGATTTATCACTTATCTTTTAGAAGGATGTTTAAGAGGAATGTGTGAGTTCTAGGTCTGTTTGAGATGAAGTTGATAACCTAGTGAAGCTTATGGGAAAAGATAATGAATACAGTGAATTGTTGATTTGCTTGGCTTCTGTGGAATGTAAATGTTTCCCAGATACTTCATCAGCAACTGAACAAAGATGATTGATCCAAAATACAATTAGCAGTTTGATAAAATAATCGTAGACATGAAAAATTCTTTCTGTCTTCCTAGCTTACAATTCTAGCTGTTGATGGAGTGCTTGCTTCTGATGAACTACCTGATTTTTTGTTTTGTTTTGTTTTTCTTTGTTTGTTGAGAGTGATTTGATGGTTGCTGCCACCACTGCAGGTGTGGCAAGCCATGGCTCTGGTTGACGCTGCCCCATCGGACACTTCTGGGCTGTGTCCTGATGGCAGTGTTGCTTGAAGGGAGGAGATGGTGCTGGCTGCCTTGCATCCCAGTCTCTAAGCCCACATCAGACTGCTGAGGTCAGACAAGTCGGCTGTATCGCTGCTGCTGCCACCTTTTTCAGAAGCATCATACTGGAAATCTGTGGTAAATGTGGATTTAGCTACTGCAAGGATCAAGAGCATTTGAATGTCAGCAATGTGTGCTTCCATGCAGGAGGCTGAGTAGATGTGCACATATCGCTGTGGTATGATGTGTGTGTTGGTAGGTATGCACAAATTCTAGTGGCAGGGTAGTATTGAATTTCAGATTATTAATCAGCTGTAGCTAAAGGAATGTGATGGTGATGAGTTCAACTGATGAACTTCATTGGCAGGTAGTAAACGATCAGCAAACTGATCCTCTTTCTTCCCTGAACAGTGCTGTTACATTTTTGTGGAGAGTGGGTGAGAAGCTGAATTAGGGCGCTAATAAGTACTGACCTTGGTGTATTTTTGTCAGATATAATTTTTTATCTTTGAATAGTTCAATATTGATTTAAAATGCATACAGTTTTGAACAAATAACTTGGGACAAAATATATCACTGCAGGTTTCACCCACCCACCATCTCTTCTTGTATTTTCTGCAAAGCATGTTACTACACTAAATCTGTCTCTTAGTGCCTGGAGTTGCCAAAATAGCATACAGGCAATTGACTGTTCAAACAGAGAAAGGGACATCTGAATTTGCTCGTGTTTTATGTCATAAGGAGTAGTCTGCAGGGGGGTTAAAATGCTTGGTCTGTCTTGTGTTATACTGGATAAATCACTATACAGCATTGGCTGTTACCTTACTTCCTCTGAAATGTCTTGGTGTGTTGGTAAAAGGAGGTGGTGTGCTTCATGAAAAGAAGCCATTGGTTTAAGCAGATGTTACAAGGTCGATTTTGTAGTGGGTTGATAATCTGTTTCAATAAACTTTGCTCGTGTGTGTGATAAATGCACACTTTACTTGTTCCGTGGATGCAGCCATGATGTGCACACAAGGAGGTTTGAATTGCTTGCTGTGTATTAACAGGCACGTTGTTATTGCTAATCAGAACCCTGATAACTAAAATTAATAGTGGGTACAAAGAGAAGCAATTAAGGACATTCATCTTCCAGATGAGTCTACAAGATTCATTGGTAGTTTAAATTTATATACTGAGGGCACTTAAACCATTAAAAAGGGTAATGGGTGCCCTGCAGGCGTGTGCTTCAAAGCCATATGTCATTTTGGTGCTGGGACAGCAGACTGATAACTTCCCTTTAAGGAAAACTGCTATTCATTTATCAATTAAATGTTGAAGGAAATGTACATATTTTCTTGCTGTAGAGTCACCATAGAAGTGTATTTTAAGTTAAATCAAAAGCCAAGATTTATGTTCTAAGCCTTTTTGGCTTTATCATAATAGATGTTAATTAGAAAAGTCTCTCAGTGGTAACATAGGGCACTGGAGTTGGAACTTTGAAAAGTATAAATCTTTCTTTGAAGCACAAATATTTCTCTTCTTGTGCCTTGCAGTCTTTGACAGTGACACTGATGTAGTAACCAACTTAGTACAGAGAATAAAATGTTCAGGCTTTTTGTTGTTGCTGTTGATGCTATGCTTATGTTGTCAGAGGGTGATGTTTGAGCAAGTTTTTTTAACATGGAGATGAATATGGAATTTTAAGGTTTTTACAGTACAAGGCTTTAGCACGAATTTTGCTACATTGTAGAATTTTCATTCTGTGCTGGTGTTTTCCCTGCCAGCTTAAACATTGGTTAACAAGTAGTTCTGGGAGTGCCTGGGATTGTATTTGGCAGTGATTTTTGGTGATGTAGGATTAACTAAAACTTGGTTTTGTCATTCATTCAAAATGACAAAAACTTCTGTGGATTTGTAGGAACATTTTTGAGTTGTCCCTAATTGAAACATAATCTCGATGGGGATCACAGTGTAGATTTGCTTATGAAACTTTGTAAAAAGTTCCTGACCCTTCCCTAAATATGAACACTGTGCAATCTCTCTGCCTGTTATGTGACATTTAAATATTTTGTTTTGAGTAGGTCAAATATATTTTTATTCTCAGCTTGGTGACATACATGCCCATTCCTCATTTCTTTTTTATCTGGCCTTTTTGAGTTCCAGACCATGTATGTCTTGTACAGAGCACAGAAATGAACACAGGCTGTAGTTCTTGATGGTCAATAACTGATTTTTTCCCACCTCCAGTCTATTCACCTCTGGAGTGTAGTGTGAGCTGGTGAGAGTCTGGCAGTCATGGGAGGATGTTGGCAGTTGGTGCTGCAGCAGTGACTCCTCTCATGGCAGCACTAGAATTTATTGTAATAAGGGGGTATTTTGTTCTTGGGACTTGCAGTACTTTTCTCATGTTTTGTATTTAAAAAGACAACAAATCAACAGAAATGCGCCTGTTATTCTAAAAGTATCTTAGCAAAATTAATTTTTGTTGTGCCTAGAGAAGTTAATTGGATTTATATGCCTCAACTACTGAGGATAGGGAAAAGAAGATGCAAGAAATATTTCCTCTGATTTCCAAGAGTTGTCTATATACTAATTCTTGAGTTCTTATATAACTTCTCTTCTGTATTAAAAAATACTGTCTAAATAACAATGAATGCACCATGGTTTCTGTTTTAGTCTGTTCTGCTATTGCCTTTTGTTTTTGAGCAGGAGCGACAAACTCGAGGGCTGTGTGCCATATAGAGAAAACAGCTGCTGCAAAATTGTATGCATGATATCTGTATTTTCTTGTCTTTATGCTCTGTTTTTTCTTTTTATTTCTTTGTTTCTTCCTTCTCAAACCTTGATCTATTTCTGTGATCATCATGCTTTCTTCTCTCTTTTCCCCAGCCTACTTAATGGCCTTGAGTTAAGAATACAATAAAAAACTTACTGAGTGAGACAACGTGGACATTACTCTGTTATATATAATTTTTTTTTTTCTATTCCTCCCCCCAACCCTGCTCCCATCATTTACATTCCTGCCATTTTCTTTCTTCTTGTCACTTCTCCTCACAACTTCTGTTGTTTCATATCTATTGTGTGACCCTGAAAAAACACCTTGTTCTTTTATGCTAGGCTGATTTAGTAAAGCAAGATTATTCACAATTAATTCTGCAGCAATTATTTAATTTCTAAGTAATTTTAATTATTTTGTCTGACTGTTTTGGGCACAGTATTTATTCTTGTTGATGTTTGGACTGCTTATACTTTCACTGCATCAGAGTTTTCACTTTTCATCTTTAATTTTTGAGCCTAGTCCATTATTTTCAGTTTCCTCCATGGTTTAGATAGCATGTTGCTTTTTGTCACACAGACACTGGAGTAGGTTTCACTTGTATTGGTGACTTCAGGCTGTGATCTGCCCTGACAGAAGGTGCTCTTGAGGGAATTTGGTTGCATGAAGTAGTGATGTTTTTACAAAAGAGAGGGGAACACTGATAGATGAGCTCCTTGCACGTTTTAGCCTTGCACAGGCAAGCCTGTTAACCGTGGCACAAGCTCTATAGGCACTTGACTCTTGGGAAATCTCTGCTTTTAAATAAACTAATAACAAGTTTCTTCTCTAGGGGGATGCACATTCGATGATGGTCCTGGGCCCTGTGACTACCACCAAGACTTATACGACGATTTCGACTGGGTACATGTCAGTGCTCAAGAACCTCATTATTTGCCACCTGAGATGCCTCAAGGTGAGAAACCCCACAGATACTGAAGGGATAAATTTATTAAGAACTCAGAGCTTCACTGAATATGCCCTCAAAGGCGTACTCTGTGATCTCCATTTGAACCTTGATAATGGAGGTAATAAAAAGAAACAAAGATAATAAATATTACCATCTTGGTAATTGAGAAGGCTTCTTAGATCAAATCCCCCTTTAAAGTTTGCAGGGCATAGGCAAGGGAGAAAGAAAGCCATAACATTCTCTTTATTATATGTGGAATTCCTGTTGCCTTACTGTCAAACTCTGTGTTTTATATGACAGCTAATGTATTGATTCAATTATTCAGGTAGGCATTAGAAGACATGGTGAAAAAAGGGATACATGCAAAGACCTCATACACTGATTACTTTATTCCCTTCCCCCCAACCTCTTATCATCTGAAGGTAATCAGAAAAGCTTTGATTTATGGAAATATTGCTGTTGTTAATTACTATTTAGGACAGGTAATGAATAACTGAAGAGGTACAGCCTACATGACCTTGGCTGCTCACCTTTGATGAACAGCTTAATCGGTGCTTCCCAGACAGTGTGATATGCTGAGAGAATGAAAGCATTTGAAATTCAGCTACATTTTCCAATTAATAATACATTAAGTAATTAATCATGCAGAGGAGGAAAAAAGGTCATGGCTATTTTATTTGTATCTAAAAGGTTTTGTGAAGTGAGATATGTGTGGAGAAGTTGTTGGAAATGTTGCCACACAGAAGTAATCTCACCTCTGCACCAGTTCTTCCTGTTTTTTATATATTGTTGTGTATTATTAGTAGTAGTTAATCTATGTAATTTTACTTCTTAACTGCTGACTAACTGGGTCCCTCCACCTTTGGAGTCACTGATATG
This sequence comes from Serilophus lunatus, assembly GCA_013399895.1. NCBI lineage: Eukaryota > Metazoa > Chordata > Aves > Passeriformes > Eurylaimidae > Serilophus > Serilophus lunatus. Next base: position 773,081 of record VXBA01000875.1, on the reverse strand, counting down.
AGCATCTGTTGCCATGCCCAATATCTTGCAAAATAAGTTAATTACGCAAGATCCACACTTTATTGAGTAGACTTCTTGATGCTTCAGGTTTGCATTAGGAGAATAAATTTAAAGCCTCAAGCCTCAGCATACATGGTAGTCTTAGAATGCAAAAATCAAAACAATATCTCCCCTAGAACGACTGAAATTAGTTGCTTTTCAGTTTGCATTTGTCAGAGTCTACATGGTTTGTTATCAAGTTTGCAGGTATCTTAATTGGGATGGAAGCATCATTTTATAAGAAAAATTGGTATTCTCAGACCTTAGACATGCCTTGTATAGGAAGAACAATTTGTGGAATTTTGAATGAATCTAAATGACAAGATAGCTGCTTCTTGCTTATCCCAAATAACATTCCTGTCATCCTTAGGCAGTTTTCAGTTAAATGACGCAGTGCTCTTAGGCATATGATTTCTGTTCATTTCTACTATAGACTCGTTTTCTCTGAGTGTAGCATGTGGAGGAAGTTCTTTTTTCTCATCTGTATTCAAAATTGTGGCTGCACAATAAAATCTAGCAGAGTAAAGGAATGTTTCAGAGATAGCCCCAAACAGATACAGAAGAAGCTCTGATTATTAACTTTTTCCTCCCCTGGTTAGAATGTTAGACTTCTTGTACCACTTACGAGTGGTAAAAGAACTTGTAAGTTTGACTAAAAACTTGTTTAAACTTGTAAGATTGACTAAAACTGAGCAGTCTGATCTGATAAGCTTAAGAAAATTCTGAAGATCTACGCTATATCTAAATATTTGAGTTAATTTGTGTTTAAAATAGCATTTAGACTTTAAAAAGATAGCATGACTCTAAAATGAGTGCTGAATTCCTCCAGTGGATCTGCAGGAAGTGAAACAGCAAAAGGTTCAGGCAAAAGCAGAGGGGAAATAACTATGTGCGGTCATCTGCTATGCAGTGTTTTGGCACTGCTGACCCTTCCTAATTACTGTTGAAACTGTAAGTCCAAAAGCATTCTACTGCTCATGAGGAAGTTATGTAAGTAGTATTAGATGTGGAATGAAGGTATAGGTAAAATTAAATTACTGCTGTTTTTACTTTGAAAAATGCTGTGTTTTATAACCTGTAGAAGCCAGGGATCTCTTAGGGACTGCCCTTTCAGTCAGTGGATGAGTGCAAGGAAGAGAAGGGGTACCCAGAAAAACTAATCAGCAAAGAAACTGAAGTCCTAGGATAAGGGAGTGTTTTCTTTCTATCTCTTCCTCTCAGGCCCTCTAATCCTTTGGGCAGGCAAAAAGCTTTTTAGTGCATGTGCTGGTGTCCTCAACATGAGCACCCTTTGTAGTGTTTGGAGCCCTTGTATTTTGGAATACAGTACAATGTGGGCTTCTGGTATAGATTTGTCTTGAGAAGAGCACTGTTTTACCACTGTGATAAAAAGATAATACCAGTACAGTAAGTATGCAGCTTTCAGGGCTCTAACTTTGCCAGATTCACAACATTGTATGAACCATTGCAGTTATAGAAGAGTATACTAAATTTTTATATATCAATTCTCAGTCTTCAGTACATTCAGAAATCTTATTTAAAAATAAACCCCAAACAATAAAAGACCACAGAATAAAAAGAGTGCAAGAAAGAAAATGATATGTAAAAATATAGGAAAAAGGAAAAAATTTGCAATTGCTTATGTTTTAGTGAGTGCTAAATGGACAAGTCTTGATGTTTTACTTTTGATTCAAGGAGGGGGGGGTGTGGTTTAAATCAATGTTGTGTTTTGAAGAGGGATGAGAAATAATTTGAAATTTCAGACCTAATGGCATGCGCTTCAGAGTGCTGTGAAAAAATGAAAACCTGTCTTAATGGAAAATATTTTGCAGGTGTAGCAATAGTAAATGCTGTTGGTGAAGCAAGTTGAATTACCTCTGAGTAATTAATGCAACTTCAGAGTTGGTTTTTTTTTTTTAGACTGACCTACATGATATTTCTCAAGCTGTGAGGAGAGGCAAAAGCCACTTATCTTCAGTTATGGGGAAAATAAATGCTGTACATAGTGATTAATTTTGAAATAAAATGAACACTTAGAGCAGGTGCTTGTGTGCAGTTTTAAATACCAACTTGTAAATTGGCTGAACTGCATCTTGCATGACTAAAACTTTGGATTCCTTATTAAGACCTTGAAAAACACCTGATGTCCAGCATTAGCTTTCTAAGAGCATATAAAAGCGACTGTGCTAGATCAAGCTAAAGGTCTACTGCTTTTGAGTGTAGCTGTTAGCAGTTGCTAAGGGAAGAGTGCAGAGGTAGGACAAATGAGTGCTGATCATGCTCTGACTGCTCTCCTACTTTCCAGTTATTTGGTATTTAGAATGTTCTCAAATAGCAACAGCTTTATTAGTGATATTCTCCATAAATCTATGGTTTTGCTCTGTAAGCTTTGTCTTGTTGTGTGTGAGCTCCTTGAAGCCTTCTATTACCTGCTGTGTCCTAAAACAGAGTGCCAGGTTTAGTTATGAAACACGGGGAGATGCAGCTCTTCTTACTTGTTTTGAACTTGCACATGACTTCTGCTTGATACATGTTGGCCTCCTGGAAGGAAATGAGCAAAGCTGAGTACTAACTGTCTTCTCCAACCCATTCAGGTTCTTTAAAATACCTTTTAAATAAAATATACAACATACTCTGGGCATTGTTCTAGGTCAAATGGTCCAAGACTCTTTTTCCATATGTGAAAATGGTTAACTTTGGATTTGCATTTTGTGAGGCAAGGTTGGTAAATGAGTGTTACATTTTTGTAGACATGGTGACAAAAATGAAGACCAAGTATATACGTGGTGGTCTTTGTACCGCTAAAGAAAGAATTCTACATTTGCTTCTAGATTTTGAAGCAAACCCTTTAGAACATGTATTATGTTTTCATCTGTTTGATTTTTATACATTATACTATTCAAGACAGAAATTAGAGAAAGCTTTTAAGGTGACATCCAATGTCTATGGACATTTTCCAGTTATTTTAGGGAAGTATTTTTTGTGTGCAGATAACTTAATTTTACAGAAGACAAAGTAAATAATAGTGCTTTCTTATACCACTGGGGAGAATAATGATAACATGTTTACTGATGGTTTTACTCTTAAATAGAGAAGATAGTTTATTTACCCAGTTTGGGTTGCCTGTTAAAAGCAACATTAATCTGAGGCTATACAAGGTCAGGGCATGAGAGCCTATAATGAGCTGTGTAATGGGGAGCCACTTAATGAAGGGCTTTTTTAATGCAAGGGCTTTTACCCTCCTGGTTACAAATACATTTTGAAGAATGTCTAAATTATAGTGGACAATACTGATGTGCTGAGATGGACATCTTGTTTCTGATCTCTCTGTTGGATAACGTACCTGGATTGGATATGTGCTAATTTTTTTTAATTGGTTTTCTAGAAATCTGAGAAAACTAAATTAACAGCAGTGGGGAAGGTTCTTAGTTGCATTTGTCCTCTAGCATAACTAAAGGAGAACAGATTAAATCTTGAAAGATGATCCTTAGTATTACAATAAAAACTTTATTTGTTACAGTGAAGAGTATTGCAGGAATATTTTTTTTACTTTGCATATATTGCGCATGACCTTACATACTGTCCTGTTAAAGAATAAAACTAAATTCACTACTGTGAAAAAGAGGAAAAGAAACAAAACACTGCTGAAAAATAAAACATTACATATTCCAGTTTAGACTGATATTTTGGGGTCCCTGATAGAAGACAGCACAGTTATTTCAGAATGGAGAACATGTATGGTAAAAGATACTGGAGATGGGAGGCAGTGTGTTGACAAGTAACCTTAGGTCATGCTTTGTGGTAGTTTTTTTCATGGTTTTTAGGTAGGATGTCTGGCTGTTCATTACCATATCCTGTCATCCCCTGAAGCCTCCTCATTTTTCTGCCTTCTCCCCGTTGCTCTGATGTGCATATGGTTGTGAGCTTTTTTGTACTGAAAATAATAACACAGGGAGAAAGAAAGGAATTCAGCACTGGCCATCTTGTTAGCCCAGTTAGTTTATTGTGCAGCTGTAAAAAGATTTATGCTGGTGCAGCTGGTGAGGACCTTGGGTGGTGGTGACATGCGTGGATACAGGAGTTATGTAAACTGATGGGGCACGTGAAAGAAATATGAAAATTATACCCTTAGATTTGCATGCAACTTTAATCTACCTGTACAAATAATGTTGAGTATTGGTTGTGATCTGAAAGGTCAGTTATGCTGTCTTTAAATTCTGCCTTTTACTGAAAGGAAATAACTTGTATGTCACCTGCATGACCCAAAATGAATTTCAGCACAGACCATTGTAAGTGTTTATGAAATATGTAATTGAGAGAGGGGATCCAGAAGGTCATGAAATTTGTGTTTTAATATAAATTTTGTATGAATGTTACTGAGGAAAGAAAACTGTAATGCAAAGGTCATATAGATGAGACTTTTGGCCTTTTATTTCACTTAAACCTGAACTTTTCTCCTGTAAAAATGAATCCACCAATCCATGAATAAATTTAAATTACGTGGATGTGTATGGCTACAGTCAGACACCAGGAGGCAGAGTTTGGTGAAAGAAAATGTGTTTCTTGAGGCATGGAAAGGATTGAGTGCTCAGCAGCAGGAGAACCCTCAGCATGTCCCAGGTTACTGAGCTCCTCAACAGTGATGCTGCTCCACATGTGATGTGTCAGCTTGCTGTTTTGAGCTACATAAGGATGAAGTTTAAACAGAATGCTTTCTGGTTCTCTTTATTTTAATAGTCAGGCAAACGAAGTTTACCAGTCCACTGAGCAGTTGAAAACTGAATTTTCAACATTTTGCTGCTCTATGGCTTGCGTTGTTGGTGTAAAGATCAGAGAAACTGTGCACGGGAGAATTTGTTGCTTGGTCCATAGGTTGGCAAATACAATTTAGGAAGGTTGTGGTCTTAAAATTTGATCATTGAAAGCCTGCTTGGATTATTACATTGTGAAATAAATTGCAAAAGCTTGGGTCTGTGTCTGGGGCTGCTAAAAATATCTGGATGTCTCTCCTCATTTTTATATTCCTTTATATTGTATTTAAGGCAGCTGAATTATTTTTCCTTAGACGCTTAACTCTTATATTTATTTCCTGTTAAACTTGTCAGTGTAATGCAGAGCTTGATCAGAAATATTAAGGAAATAGTAAGTAAAATACTAAGACATATTTTACTGCTTTTCTTGATCAGTAAGCCTTGTGGTTGTTTTCTTGTCTGTATTATTTGTTAGTATCCTCTATAACAAAAACAAACCTACCTTGTTAGTTCAGTGTAATTAATATTTATCTAAAGAACATGTGTAAACGTCCTCATCCTATTTGCCTTAGTACAGTACAGTACAGTATCAATCTATTTACTAATTCCAAGAGTTCCCTGTTGTTCTGAAGTACACTTCACTTGGTATAAAGTGAAGAGAAGAGGGGTGCAGAGAAGGCTTTATAGATACTGTACAGTGTATCAGTGCTTTTGTACAATGATCAAAAAATTTAGGCATGCGGTTAGTAAAAGTAAAGATTCTGTAGTAATAGAAGTTGCTTTCACAAATGAGTAACATATATAGTTGTTTTTTCATTGATTGGCACTGATGGATTTATTAATTTTCGTTTAGGTGATGAAAGAGGGAACATTTAAAAAAGATTTCTTGTTGTGTTTACACAAAATTACTTCACCTTCAAGGCCCGCTGCTAGACCTGCTTATCTAGAATGAATGCTTTTGCTTCTTCTTTTCCTCTCTTAAGTCGTAATACTGTTTTGTTCAACTTTACCTCTTCCATCTAATGGAAGCTGTATAAAATGCTGCCTTCTGAGAAAATGCTCTTTCTTCTGATTTGTTTCTTCTTTCCCCTCCAGTCCCCCAGTTCAGTATATGAAGTAAATTAGTGTATTATTGTTCTGAATCTGAACTACTAAATTAAAGCAAGGCAAGAAATATGTTTACTTTAGATAGAGTTTCAAAGTAGTAGGTTAAACTTGGACTAATCTACCTTTGCCATCCGGGCACCATCAGTGCATTCATAACAATATTCTTGCTTGTGACACAACCTTCTCTTTAGTGGTGCAGTTTTCTAGCTTCTGGTATCTGTATCTCAAGATGTTCAAATAGTATTGGTCAGCAGTGTCAGAGAGGAGAAGTGACAAGTTCTGATCAACTCTTGTCACTCTTCTTCAGGAGCCTGGGCTGTAAGTGGAAGTGTTTCATTGCTTATATGAAGTTAGCTGCTGCTTTGGCAACTGTGAATGTCGGTGAAGAGACATTATCTGGAACTGCTATTTTGGTAGCATTGTGATGGGTGGGAAAAAAAAAAAAAGGCAAAATGATGCTGTACTGGCATTTCAGAATTGAAGGGGGAATACAGGGTTTGAGCTACACCTTGGTAGCCTGGGAGGCTTTCCAGATTATTCAAGGCATTTAGAGACATTAAGAGTGTGCAAGGCTAGAAGTCCAAAGCACAGTGAGAAGTGCTTGTTTGGTTTCTCACTGCTTACCTTCACAGAGAGGAGCAAGCCAGCCCTGCTCCTGAGTATATCTGCTTGCTCTGCCATTGCCCTACCATCATTTTCACTATCAACCTTCTTGTGTGTGTATATATATAAATATGCATGTACTTTTTTTCTGCTGAAGATGACACTACTTTGCCTTGCCTTCAAATTTTCTGGGCTGTTTTGGAGTATAGTGAAGGGTAAGGCCTATGTTAAAGTACTGCTGCTTTTCGCTTCATCTGGCTCAGAGCATGGCCACAACTCGTGCACCCTGCCCGCAGAGCAAGGCATAGGATTAGCACATCTGGTGACTTCGAACCCTCTGTTTGGCACCTTTCGGCTGGACCCTTTCATAGAAAAGACAAAAACCAGATAACTAGTGTATATGAACTTACTTTATGTTTACATGGCTGCTTGAGTTTGCTGTAAGTGCAGGTGGCCTCCTTCCCTGCCCGTGTTCACATACGCTTTTATTCTTTAGCTTTGACATGTCTGTAAGTTGCCCTGACTGGAAACCTTATTGCTCTGCTTTCCACTCCCACTCACTTGTGTGCAATTTTTAACAGTCCAATGCATGCCACATTCAAACAATAACATAAATACAGCTTACCTTGTAGAAGATGTAGAATAAGCTAGGTTAGAAGGGAAAGAGAAGAGAGTAAATAAGACCAGCACCCAGGAACTATTTGGGGACGAAAGTGAAGGAAAACCACCATGGTGTATGAAAAAGATTGAAAAAAGCCTTATAATAGGAAGAGTAATATACGGTGGTTGCTAATGTATATTATTATTTCTGAAGCAGTAGGCTTCAGAAAGAAATGCCATATATTTCAGCGAGTGAGGTGCTGTGGTAACCCTTTGTGCATGGGTATCCCACAGTCTGTGAGATAAACTCCCCTTCCCCATGCTAACTTCTGACTTTTGTCACATCAGAGATGAAACCTCTTAATGGAAGTGAAGCTGTGAGATACTTTGAATTTGCTGCAGCATGGGGACATTCCCAATCCCACATTTAGTACAGGTCCTATTATGCAACTGTAAAGTACTATCTGAATTATCTACAAATTGATAACCTGAGTAATGACAACCAAAACAACAGAAGAAGCAATACCTATAAAAACAGAACAAAAAAACTTTAAGGAAGATGAGATGAAATTCATTATGCCACATAACAGCGAAAAACCAAAGGGGAAGTGACGCTTTTCTCTGTGTTTTTCATGTACAGTGCCTAAAATTTGCCTGTCTGCTTAAATATTGATTTCTAAGCTCCAACCCCTTGGCTGCTCAACATGTAATTTATGTTCCCTTGTTGTGCTTTTGCTGCAGGTCCATGCTGATGCAGCAGTCATTGATGTTTGTTAATAGTGACTACAGCTGCAGTAATAAGAAAACAAGTATTTTCCAGAGCAGATTTTGAGTCAACTGAGAAGATTCAAACTTTTTTCTTAGGCTGTGGTGAACTAATGAAACCATTATATTCAGAAAACAGTAAAATAGTTGTTTTAGGCATTTCTATCATTACATGTACGGATACTTGTTTAAATTGTTGTTACTGAGCTAGTTAGTAAGACGTCTCTTTTTTTTTTTTTTATTTCCTTCTTCCCTGCCAATCTCTCCTCAGCCTTGTTCCCTGTTCACCTTCCTACACAGAAATACTTTAAAAAGACAAATCTGTCCTGTTGAGGATTACACAAATCTCATTTTTAAGCATGTAGGCTGTGAAGAGGCATTTGCTTAATGGTACTTATTAGAGAAGGAGAAGATTTGTGTCATGTGCAGGGACAGGTTCAGTTGTGTTGCATTGCTTTGCTTTGCCTTGTATGTGATGTTTGAGTTTGCTTCTGAATCTTGCTTAATCATTAGCACAGGTAATGTTTCTGCCACAGATACAGCAACATTCAAAGATGTCTTCCCCTCCATCTCCCTCCCCCTCCCATCCCCCCATCCCATTGCTGCCTGGAATTGTAAGAGTAACCTTAAGTATGTTTTAGGATAGATTTTAGAATATTATTCAGAAAATAAATCCATGAAGGACATGGATTTCCACTAGAAATATATTACTTTAAAAGTATAGTACATTATTTCATTCCAAAATGTGTTGCACCTGTCCAAAGGTGAGTGAACTTTTGTTGGATTTCAACTGTAGATGAAATTAGCAAGCAAGAAATTAGAATCATACATTTTTAATTTGTTTGACATTTTGCATAGTGTATATCTTGGAGAAGAAAAAAACATATTCTACCCTCTACCCCTGCCCCTCACCCTGCCTATTCAAGGATTCATTGTCTCTTCAAGAAGCCATTCACCAGAGCTGTCAGCCAAGTCAGGGTCCTAGCCATCAAAAGTTCTCTGGTCCTCTGGTGAAGGCAATGTCTGTCTCATTATACTTAGTAAGAAGTTGAGTTTTACTGCAGGTGTTTGAAACCCCTTTCCTGGGGGAGGTACAAGTTGCGAATATGTCACAAAATCACAGAATATTCTGAGATAGAAGGGACCACCCCCACAAGTCACACCAAATTCCTGGGAATATTGTTCAAGTACTACTTGAACTTTGGCAGGCTTGGTGCCGTGACCGCTTGTCTAGGGAGTCTGTTCAAATGCCCAACCTCCTTCTGGGGAAAGGGCCAGCACTTGCAGGTGTCCAAAGGGAGGTGGTGGGTGTTTACAGGACAGCCTATATGTGGTGTGGGAAATGCTATGCACCTCTTCCCATTCTCTCTTTTCTGTTTGTTTACTCACAGTATCAGTTTGGTTTGCTCTCACTTCCCTCTAGAGGCTTGAGCCCATGCTCATTATCAACCTAGCACATGTTCTGGTTGCTTTATGGCCTGTTGCTGGAGGAAGCCACTGAGTTTCTTTCAGGAAGAAACCTGGGTCTAGGTGATGAGAACTTTGGATGTTTAGATAGTGGCCACATTGCCTCAAATTTGCTGCTTCCTAACTGGAGTAGTCTTCTAATGAAATTGCAGATGCGCTTGTGTCCTCAAGTATCCCCTTACATCCCACAGCTTACCATCCATGTGCTGTGCATGAGGTGTTATACTATAAATAACATCTCTTGGGTGGACACAGGATGTTTGTTTTACTATTTCCAAAGAGTGCAAACTGAAGAAAGGATTATCATGTGGACAGTGGTTGTCACCAGGGCTCCAGAGAAGAGCTGGGCCAGTATAATCACAGTTTCAGTAAAAAAATGGATAAAAATGTGGAAGTTATAGGTACACTTAAAATGTACAGTGCTGGGCTATCCAGAGATACTCCTTGTGTTCCTGAGGTGGAAGTGACAGCCAGCTCTTCACTGACTTAGCTTGCTTATGCTGCACTGAGGCAGCTGTTACTGGTTCAGGGAGATGTATGTTGCACACTGCTGGGAAGACATCTTCATGTTCATGCATCATATTGTGGAAACATTTATGCACCAAAACAGGGTTTACCAAAGGACTGATCAGTACTTTGTCAAGGCTACAGTATTTTGCAGTTATATAAACCTGAACAAACATGCACGAAACCCTCACAAATCTTCCTTGTGTTCTTCTGTCTTTTTAAAGAGCAGTTCTCAGGAATTGACAGGTATTTATTTTGGATCAAACTGTTTTAGCTCTGAAAACCTAGCCTTGTATAAACATGAACCAGACATAATCTACTTCTTTAGAGTAGTATTTAACAACATGAACTATGCATCTTTCTTATGCATTTGCATTCTCTTAATTAATTCCCATGAATGAAGGATCAGGAAGCATGTGGCATTCAAACAGAAGAAGCTGTTACTATGAATTTTTCCTCTTTGGTACAGCTGGCATCTGCTAAGCTAGCCTTTACCTTACATCATCTTCTCCCACTGTGTATGCCAGGATTATGGATTGCTTTGAAATCTTCAAACCTGTGGACTTTCTGGAAAGAAATAACAAAAACATGCAGCTGAATGACATTTGCAATGCCAGTAGTGAGTGTCCCTTGTGCCAGCTGTAGAGATAGCTTCCTGTGTTCCTGTATGTGTGTTCGTTACAGTGCTTGAGAGCATGTTTCTTTGGCTCCAGACTTTGTAGGTGGTCTCTTACCATTTTCCTCCGGACTGGAAGTAACAACTCTGCCCTCTAATTAGGTTGCAGTAGCAGGTAAATGTTAAGCCAGTGTAAGTTTACAATTAGGCTGCAGCTTCACAGGTCACAGTGAGCCAGCCTAATACCTTACTGCTGAGTAAAGGGATTATTCTGCTCATCTTTACTCCCTCTCCTCCCTTGCCTTCATGCGTCAGGTAGCTTCCTTTGCTAGTTTAACTCATCAGGGCTTACAAAGAGCTGATACAATTCATTATCCAGAGAAAATGTTGTTTCTCTGGATTCGTCTGGCTTAGTGAATTGACTCATGAAAAGGTCTGACAAGTATCAGAGCCAGTAGCACAAGGGAATGAAGGATCTGGAAGGAGGAGAAGTGTAAGTACAAGAGGAGAGGCAAGAGGGGAGTTAGGTCATGCCATCTATAAGCTGTAAACAGCAGTTTGTGTTTTGAATTTTGTAATAAATATAATCTAATTTCCATCCTGTCAGCCTCAAGTTTTTCTTTGTATGATCCTGCTAATGCCTTTGTATTGGATCTTGTCTGAGTTTGGTATGCTCATTTTATGAGTCAGACAATGGATACGTGCATTTTGTGTGTAAATGCCCTCTTCTGATGTGGAGAACCATGCAAGCAACTTCTTTGGAGGTTTCAGACAGGTACGTGCTTTTATGTATAGATAGCACATTGTTGCAAAACATTCTCCACTGGACTTCATTAAGTGTATAAAGAAGATGAGGTTATCACCAATTCAAAAATGGTTGTTACTTGGGAGCAGCTGATGGCATGAAGAGAACTGCTGCATCAAGCAAATGCAGCCTATTCAGTAAAAAATTCTGTGTACGACAGCATAAAGCAATCATACGTAAAAGTGTACAACAAACTGTATGCAACAAGTGTACAAAAAGAAAATCTGGTGATTTCCTGTAGAATAAATAAATTTTGTAATCTAATCAGCTGATATAGTATGAAAAGAAAAAATACCCTCCTTAAAATTACTATGTAAATTTATTTACATTTATATAAAAGTTATTACTCATAAGCTACACAATTTATTTAACATCATCGTCATGGCTAGGCTTTGTGAACAAAGATATGAGAAGGGCTCTACCTATGCTTGCTGCAAATGTGCTGATGGCTAAAAAGGCTGATGTGGGATAGGCAAGTCCGATTGCAAAAAGCACAGTGGAAAGTCTCCTTAAGCGGTATTGATGAGGCACGGTTCTTTCTGCATTGTCTTTTCTCCTCGAGACTGATTCTACGTGCATTCTCAAAGGAGGCAGCAGCATTATAGATGGTGTGTCTCCATGTCTCTTGATTGGAGACCAGAGTGGACCACTGATGGCAGTCAATATGACCAACACTGAGATGTTGTTTCAGGGAATCTTTGTGTCTCTTCTTTGGGGCTCCTCTGTTGTGGCAGCCAGTCGCGAACTCACCATAAAGCACAATCTTAGGGAGGCGGTGATCCTGCAGCCTGGAGACGTGCCCTGCCCGGCGCAGCTGCGTCCTCAGCAGCATATTCTCAATACTGGTGACTCCTGCCTGTTCAAGGACAGTAACATTAGTCACACAGTCAGTCCAGTGGATGTTTAGGATTGTACAGAGGCAGCGCTGATGGAAGCGTTTGAGGAGTCGCAGGTGATGGCGGTAGATGACCCATGATTCAGACCCTTATAGAAGAGTAGACAGTACAATGCTCTGGCCCTGTAGACACTAATCTTTGTGCTTTTCTTCAAATGTTTATTGCACCAGACTCTTTTATGGAGTTTCCGAAGGCACTGTATGCCTTTGCTAACCTGTTGTCTACCTCTTTGTCAATCTTACCATCCGAGGAGATTATACTTCCTAGATAGTTCAACTGCTGGACTGACTTAAGTTCTGACTTGCCTATGGTGATGTGGGGATGAAGGAAGACTTCCTGAGATGCAGGTTGGTAGAGAACTTCTGTCTTTTTCAAGCTGACTTCCAGCCCAAAAAGCTCAGCAGCCTCTGCAAAGCAGGATGTTAGGCACTGCAGAACTGCTTCTGTGTGAGCAACGAGGGCGGCGGCGTCAGAAAAAGCAGCTCATGGACAAGGTGATTTAGGGTCTTGGTGTGNCAGGATAATAATTTTGAGGAATTTGGGAGGACAACCTAAGCCTTCCAAGATCTGCTCACAGCATCAAAGGCTTTGGTGAGGCCAATGGAAGTTGCATAGAGTCCTTTGTTCTGTTTCCTACACTTCTCTTGCAGTTGTCTGAGAACAAATAACATGCTTGTGGTACTCCTATTGGCTCTGAAACTACACTGACTTTCAGGTAGAAGTTGTTCTGAGATAGCTGGTACTAGTCTGTTCAGAAGTATTTTTGCAAGGATTTTACCAGCAGTAAAGAGCAAATTCACACCTCGGTAATTTGAGCAGTCTGATTTTTCTCCTTTCTTCTTGTACAGGGTGATAATAACTGCATCATAGAGAACTGGTGGCGGTTCGCCTTTTTCCTGGCAACGCACAATGAGCTCATGAAATTTAGCATGGAGTGCTTGGCCTCCATGCTTCCAGATTTCAGGAGGGATTCCGTCAATCCCAGCTACCTTACATACACAGAATTAATAAGGTTGGAAAAGACCGTGGAGATCATCAAGTCCAACCTTTACCTAGGTTAACAACCTATCCAACATAAGTCTAACATCTATACTATCTAAACCATGCCACTAAGTTCATCATCTAACCTATCCTTAAACACATCCAGGGACGGTGACTCCACCACCTCCCTGGGAAGCCCATTGCAGTGGGAAGTCACTCTCACTGTGAAAAAGTTTCTCCTGATATCCAACCTAAACCTCCCCCTGCCAGTTTTTGTCTGCTGTATGGCCTTAAGAGACTTTCCCATAGTAGGAGCTGTATCCAATTCATTTTTCACCGGTTGTTGTGTAATGTGCTGGCTTACTGAACATTGGACTACACGGTTGGCACCGAAGAGGGATTGGAAATGTTCAGATCATCGATTCAGGATGGAGGTTTTCTCTGTAAGAAGCATTTGGTCATCTGCACTTAGTAGTTGGCTTTGAACATGGTGTGTGGGTCCATACACTGCTTTTAGAGCCTCATAGAATCTTCTGTGGTCACCCAAATCTGTGCATAGCTGAGTCTTTTCTGCTAGGTTGATCCACCACTTGTTCTGGGTGTCTCGAAGTTTCTGTTGGAGCTTGCTACATGCCACACGAAAGGCTGCTTTTCTTACATGGCGAGATGGCTGAGCAAGATGTGCTTGGTGAGCAGTTACTACTCATAAGTTACATATATATATATAAGTTATAGTCATGTAATATTCATATAGAATTTATATGAAAATTTTGATTAAGGAGGATGAGCTACGAAACAGTACCTAGCTTATGGGTAAGGATCAGATGATAAATCAGCATAGGTAATATTGGCAGGAGTGTCTACTACAGCCAATCAAGAGCAGGAGATAGATGAAGCCTCTTTATGCAGCTGGTGAAAGCCTCGCAATCAGACAGTTTGAGAGGTGCTACATTCTCAAACAAGGAAGGGCTGTTTGAGTATGTTTGAGGGCAGCATCAGCTGACATGATCATGAGTCTTAATTTTGAGATTCTGAAGGAGTTGCCAAGACCAAGAGTGGAATTACAAACTTAGACTTTAGAAGAGCAGATTTTGACCTGTTCAGGGAGTTGCTTTGCAGGATCCCATTGGGAGGTGCCCTGGAGGTCGAAGTGGTTCAGGAGAGCTGGTTGATCAAGGACAGCCTCTTCGAGCATAGGAATGAACTGTTGCCTTGTGCAGAGAGTTAAGCATGTGTGGTAGAAAGCCATCGTGGATGAACAGGGCCTGTGTACAAAGAGAGTGCATAGAGACAGAAGCAAGGAGAGGCTACTTTGGAGGATATGGTCTTGATCTTGACACTTAGTGCCATGGTATAATTTTCAAAGTGGTGTTAGGTCAAATGTTGGACTTCATTATCTCAGAGGTCTTTTCCAACCTAACTTATTCTGTGATATGGAGACAATGGTTGCTTATATAGGAATAGAATCTGGAAAGCCAAAGCTCATCTGGAATGGAAGGTAAAAAGGGAACTGGAGTACAACAGGAAATGTTTTCTTCGTAAGTTTGTTGACAGAAAGAGGGAGATGAAGGAGAATGTGTATCCATTGCTCAGTGGGTTTGGGGACCTAGAGACAAGGAAAGGTGGTTGTACTTGGTGCCCTCTTTGCCTTAGCTTTCACAGGTCTGTGGAAGTGAGACTGTACGTGCAGAAGATGTGGACAGAGGTAGAGATCACTTAGCCACTTGGACATGCACTAGCCCGCGGAACCAGTTGGAATGCATCCAAGAACTGGCTGATATTTCAAGACTGCTTCCTGTTATCTTTAAAAGCTTATGGCACTTTGGGGAGGCTTTGCAGGACTGGAAAAAAGTAGTGTCACATCCATTCTCAAGATAGATTGGAAAAAGGATGCAAGGAACTACAATCTGGTTTGCGCCCTTCACCTGGAAAGATGGTAGATCAGTTAATTATAGAAAGTTTCCAAGCATATGAAAGGCAAGAAAGGAGTTGGTGGGAGCAGCAAACACAGGTTTGAACAGGACAAATCATACCTGATGAGTTTCACTTCTTTCCGTGACACGAGGTGAGGAAAGTAGTATGTGTCATATATCTTGGCTTTCATAGTTTACTTATCTCCACACTGGTGATGTATGAGCTCTGCAAATAAATGATGAATGGAAAATTGCCTGGACTCCCAGATTCAAAGCTGCGATCAGGGGTGCAAAGTCCTGCTGGTGGTCAGTTTAATGTCTTCAGTATGCTGGAGGGTAGGGCTTTGTGGGTCATGGACAGGTTGCAGAAATGGACTGACAGAAACTTCATGAAGATTAAAAAGGGCAGATGGAAAATCCTGACCCTGAGGAGGAACAGCAGCCTCATGTGCTAGCACATGCTGGAGCCAGCTAGCTGGACAATGGTACTTTGAAGTACCTAGTTGTCCTGGTGGACCAAGAACCAGCAATGCATGTTTGCAAAATGGTGGCTAACAGCCTGTTGGGCTACTGCAGTATGCAGAAGGTGATCCTTCCCTCCTGTTCAGCACTGGTGAGACATCTGGAGTTATGTGCCTGGTTCTGGGCTTCCCAATATGAAAGAGACATACAGAAATGAGTCCAGCAAAGGGCTACCAAGCTGGTCAGGGACTGGATCACAGGACATTCAAGGAGAAACTAAGAGAGTTAGGCATGTTCAGGCTGGAGAGGGGACTGCTGAGGACTGCTTGTTTATTGTCTAGAGCTGCCTGGTTGGAAGATAGAGGAAAGGTGGAGCCTTACACTTTTCTTACAGTGGCGGGATGAGGGGCAGTGGAAGCGAGTTGGAATATGGAAAATTTTGGTTAAATTTTTTTTTTAATGGGTGACAAAATCAGAGCAGATGCCTAGAGGCCTGATAGGCCTGCTGTGTAGTTTAGCCTGATTTGAGCAGTGTGTTGAACTAGAATGGCCTCCTAAGATGCGTTCTGACCTGAACCACTCCATGACTTTATGAAAGCAGATATATGCGAATGTCAATTAAGAATTAATATCAATTAAAGGCTCGAAAATTAAGATGGTAAAAACTAAACAGGAAAAACAGGGTAGTGAGTTGAACAAAATGGAAAATGATGGGAGTTTTTGCCTGCCACAAATTGGAATCAGGCAATGGCACTACAGATCTAAGGGAGTTGGGGGGTTCTGCTCCAGAATATGACGTGGTGCAATAATCCTTGCTCATTTATTAATGTATCGTCTTTGGGTATTAACATACTTTCTTCGCCCACTGGTAATTGGGATATTAGATGGCAACTACTGAAAAAGAAATACCTGTTAAATCTATAAGGGTAATATCCATAAAGGAGCTTTTGAACCAAACCCTTTTTCAAGTCATTTAAGATGAACTAGATTTTTTCACAGTACCACAGTGTCAGCAATGTTGGAAGAGACCTTAGAGACCATCAAGTCCAACCTATAATCTAACAGCAACCCATCGTCTAAATCATGGCACCAAGTGCCTCATCCAACCTACTCTTGAACACCTCCAGGGTCGATGACTCCACCACCTCCCTGGGCAGCCTATTCCAATGGCGGATCACCCTTTCAGTGAAGAATTTCTTCCTAATATCAAGTCTAAACCTCCCCTGATGGAGCTTGAGACTGCGTCCTCTTGTTCTGTTACCTGTCACCTGAGAGAAGAGACCTGGCTGACTACAACCTCCTTTCAGGTAGTTATAGACAGCAATAAGGTCACCTCTGAGTCTCCTCTTCTTCAGACTAAACAACCCCAGCTCCCTCAACCACTCCTCATAGGGCTTGTGCTCCAGCCCCTTCACCATCCTCATTGCCCTTCTCTGGACACATTCCAGTAACTCAACATCTTAAAGACTGTAGATTATTCTAAGTTTTCATGCTTTTCTCTTTTAAATTTGATTGTGTGCTTGTTAATGTGGTGTCATTATATGAGCTAGGATTTTTTTGAAGACTAACAACCACCTGAAACTTTTTGTTCCCTTTAAAATAATCTGCTTGGGAGGCAGTTGATGTGATATTGTCAGCAGAGCAATATCACAGGATGAATAAGGCTTAAAGGTGGTAGCATAAGTAGATTTTGGTTTTGTTGTTTGTTCTATAAAGGTAATGTTTTATTCACAGGGTATTCTTGTGTTCAGTCACCCATTTATGACTAAATCTATTTGTGGAACTGCAGCTTGAAAGCAATGACTCAAAAATTCCTGGGAGTTACACGCAGCCTTACAACCATGTACAGATATAAGTACAGTTGGAGTATTACTTGGTGGGCAGATGTAATTGCGTCTGTAGTGAGCATTTGCCCTTGCGTTGTTCTACATTTCAAAAGCAGAGGCTGAGAAATGGGAAAGAGCAGAGAATGGAGCAGGGAGCAAGGTTAAGGACTTGGAAAATGTCTTTTGGTGAGTCTGAAGTGTGACAGTCTCTTGAGACAATCTGAAAGAAACTTCAGCTCTTGTGAGTACAGCCAGAGTGACTGCATGAGGAAAAGGTTAATTGATGATAGCTGTTTAACTCAGCTGTCAAAGATATCATGTCTAGTGATTGTAAGCAGAAGTGTTAAAAAGTCTCCTCAGCCCTATTTGAAACACATCTTTTCCCTGCAAGAGAAGTTAACATTAAAACAATTTGGGTTAGTTTTGATTTTCTTGTTGCTTGTTTTATCACTTTTCAGTTTTCAATGTAATTGGCCTACCTTATTTATGTATTTATTGGTTTCCACATGTGAAATCTGAAAAAGAACTATCTGTTCAGACTGGAGAAGTGATTGCATGGATGTGTGCTATGAAGGTGCAAAATGATGAAAAAGCTGTAATGCAAACCCCTGAAGGCAGCCAGGCCTGTCCACGTCTCTCTTGGGGAGAATGTAGTTTATTCAGCTTCAGGAAGTTCCTTGGTGGAAGGATTTAATTAATTATTAATTTTTATATATTTAGAATGTGGTAACATTTAAAAGTTTGTGCCAGGAATTACCAAAATTTTCTGATTTGCAAGTTTGGAAATTGTGGTGTGGCCAAGAATTAAGCACCATTTCCCTAGGTCAGAATCACCCCTCACCATCCCAGAGCTCCTCCAGTTTGCTAAACTGTTCTATCTCATAAAGCCAACCATCTCCATGTTCATTCCCCACTTCATTGAGACAGGTTCCTTCTGCTCCAAGCCTCATTCATGTTGTAGATCTCAGAGGGGTGGCCCCACCTGCTCTGTGCACCAGCATGCAGGTCCGAAGGGTGGAGCTGTGGTTGCTCTTGAGCCATATGTATCTTGAAACTCTGTACTTCTTCAGCCCCTCTTTCTCCTTGATCCAGTCAGCGTAGCTGGCCATCGCAGGTGCAATGCTCGTTTATGAGAGGTTGCAGCACTGATGGAGAGACATATGAATGCTTCCTCAGGGGACCTGCATTATTTCTATATTTTTAGATATTATTTATATAACATTGATATATTTAAGGAATACTTCAATAAGATTGTCATAAAGAAACATCATATAGAAAGATGCCCGAGCTGTGCTGCTAACTTCTGGGTGGTGGAGGTTAAAGTACTATATAGAGCTTGTTTTAGAGGTAGCAATATTTTGCAGTTTCAACCTTTTTAAGATAGAACAGCAAAATGAGTATTTTCTTTACCATCACGACAGCCGAGGCAGGTGTTTTTTTAATGGGCAGGCCTTCGTTAAGCGGTGGATTTGACCAGATGCCTCAGGTCGGCTTCCCAGCTAATTGGTTACAAGAAAGCAAGTGAAAATTACAGGTTAGTGAATGTTTTAACTTCTCATGAGTAAATCGGAAACAGTAGCTTTGGTGGGAGAGAACACACCAAATTCGTTATTCGGTCGTTTCTGCTTAACTTGAGCAACAAACAGTGACATCATTAAGAATAGGAGAGAAGCAGTATTCATACAGATCTGTACTAAATGTTTCCTATAGACTTCTGATGAGACAACTGGGAAAAAATCTTTAGATTTTACTGCTCTTTTTTGAGTCATTGCTGAGTGTTTCTAGATTGCTTGTTAGCTAGTGTTTCTAGATTGCTCTGACTTTGCTAGCGGGGAAAATTTCAAATATATCTGATTTACATAGATGAACACTTAATTTTCATGTGCTTTGATAGCTATTCTTAAAATGCTTCCAGTTAACAAAGATATTTGCATGTAAATGTTTATCTCTTGCATTCCATCTGCTCCATGTCTTTGATCCTTAACTCAAATCCTAAATATGATAGCATTTATGATTGTTCCCTAAGTAAAGAGTGATATCACTCATATAGGATCTAGCATTTCTACAGCAACATTTGAAAATGTAAAGTTGAAGCTTTAGTTAACTTGTTCTTAATAAAAATTGGATTTGTACAGGGAATAAAATTTAATGTTTTAAGAGTATAAATGAGGAATGAGGAAGTATTTATGAAACATTCAATATCATTCAACATTCTTTATTCAATAGTGTTTGAACTGGAGAGAGATGTAATGTGATGGATTATTGCCATAATGTATAGGTATTGACTTTAACAGTAAATCATTCCATCTTTATTTACTATAAACGTTAATGTTGTTCAAGTATGGAGTAGGTTATATTGTTTTATATTTTATTTGGGTTTATATTTTACTTGCACTTAGTTTTTACTTAGAAAGTTAATTAAAGCAGAACAAATTATTTCATTTTAAAAATAATGAAGAAAATAATTTGTATCCTGGACTAAAAGAAAATAAAATGATGTAAGCAGGAATCTTGTACAATTGAAACTTAGTATGCTTTCAGAATAGCATAGAAAATTGCCGTCTCTAAAGATTTGCATAAAGGTTTTTAGAATTTACATACCCATAATTCTGTAGATTACTGCTCAGGACACTGCAGTGTTTTTGCAGAAGAGATCATTATAGAATGTAATTTTCTTATTTTGTTCATTGTGTTAGTCCAGTTACAGATGAACAGTTATGAAAACGATAGTCCATAAACTGAATAGAATCTTTATTTGGGTTGTGGAGGGTGTTACATCCCATGATCTGTTTGTCTTTCCTTCACTTTGAGACTCAGCATGACTTGTTAGAAATGTACCAAAATATCTTTTGTGGGTATGTGGGAGTTACAATGAAGAAAACTAAACTAAAGAACAAAAACTTGAGCATTAGCTGAAAATAAGATATTTTACATCCTTCCTTCCCTTTTTCCAAATATAAATTGTAAGTATGGGGCTACAACATCTTTGCCTGGTGATTTACTTCAAAATTCTAAGTGGGATTGTTCAGTTCCATAGGAAAAGAAAATTTAAAGTTAATATAAAACTAAAAGTTGTAGTCAGGGAAGCTTATTGACAAAAATAAATTATTATAAGATGATGAACTGAATGTTTAAACTATTTGGCAGGTTTCATAAACATTTAATGATTTTATCTAAAAGTTCGTACTTTGAATTAGAGATTGAGAAATAGCAGAAACGCATCAGCTAAACTAAAATACAAGTTCTTTTACACATGGGGCACATTTCTGTATGTTACATTACTAAATTCAACTACTATACCAGTCTACCCTCAGATCACTTACCAGAATATTAGGGAATGTTTTATGCTAAACATTAACCAAAAGTTGCTTTTAATTCATCATTTACCACAGCAAAGTCTTTGTTCTGTAATGTCATCAGCATATTAGTTTTTTGTAAGATCTAAAACACTATAGATCTTCGAAAAACAAACTTTGATCAAAGATCTGAACTTGAAATACACATAGTAATTTCTCAGGCTTTATAGGATAGTGAATATTTTTTGTGTTAAATAAGCAGGTTAATTTTATTATTTTCGAAAACTTAGAGTAATTTGCATGCTTCTCTAATGCCTTTGTATTTGACTGACATTTATAATGGAAAGAGAAATTACATATAATAATAATATTTGTCTTTGACCTTACATGTTAATTGGAACTAAAGATAGTTGTGATTTTATTTGCTTGCCTAAAATGATGAAAACCATTGATTTTGTTTTGTAATTTCCTAACCATGCCATTCTGGTTTTGCTCTGACTTTCTCCATCCTTCTCCCACTCTTCTGAAATGCTTTTAGATACATTTTTGTATATAGGCACAAGGTTATACGTTAAAAGGACACTTAAATTTTCAGAACATGACTTCAGTGCTTCATAATCAGTTTGTTTGCTTACGTTAATACATATGCACGAGATCTTAAGGATTCTGCTATTCCCTTCAGCTCTTTCCCTCCCCCAAGTACCTTCCTATGTGCTAAATGAGACTAAGTGATGCACTAAGGAAGCCTGAGGCAAAAGAACTAGCATTTTTCATACATATTTGCACTGCTTATCAAAAAATTAATGACTTGAGTTTTAATCTTCTCTCAATTTGATGAGATACAAGCCATTTGCAGAATTCTTAATTGACCTTTGAAATATAATCAAGGAGTTATTCACTAAATTAATTCTTCTGAAAACAAGTCCTGAAGAATAAACCCTCCATGGCTAGGTGGGTATGTTAGAACACTATACAAGTAAGGAGTGTGTAAAATGACCTTGAGTTTGCAGGATGATTTTCATGTTTTTTATTTGCAGAAGACCGACTTAACATATAATGTTAGAGAATTGTTCCTGTTGCTTTACAACCCAGAGCATAAAGAGACCTAACATTGTCATGATATATAGCAAAATTTACGTCAAATATGTTTGATTTGGAATTTGAGGTTCTGTCATAATGAAGGAGAAGAGAGACACTGAATGTCTTTCTGGCTCAAATTTAGTTCTGGTAAAACTGATTTGAGGAAGGCAACGTTTTTTAATGCTTTAAGCTTCGTAAGATGACAGACAGTCTACATCTGAATGAAACAAAAGGCTAGATCACCAATGAAAATAATTTAGATATTAGTACTGAAAGCAGATATCTTAAGATTTCCTTTACCCCCGAGGTTTCCTCTTCAACATCTTCTTAAATATACCGTTCTTACATGATGCTTCATGTTTAGTTACAAGCTTTCTTTCATGTGGTAGGCTCTGTGCCTGACACTGGCATGATGACACTTTTCTCTAAATCTGATGAAGTATGTAGTCTTGCACATCAGTGAACTAGGAAACTGGAGGATCTTATCAATGTTTAAATACCTGTAGTGAGAGTGTAAAGTGACAGGGCAAGAAGCAATGGGCACAAACTGAAACACAGGAGGTTCGCTCTGGACATGAACACCAGGAAATAGTGCTTTACTCTCAGGGTGACTGAGTGCTGGCACATGTTGCCTAGGGAGGTTGTGGAGCCCCAATCCTTGGAGATTTTCAGAAACTGCTGGACACATGGTCCTGGGCAAGTGGCTCTAGGTGACCTTTCTTGAGCAGAAAGTTTGAACCACATGACCTCCTGAGGTCTCTTTCAACCTCAATCTTCTCTTTTTCTGTGAAATCTTTGGTTTTCTTATTTTACGTAACCAGGGAATAATTTTATTAAGATTTACTGCTTCTGAACAGTAAGATAAAGGAATTTCCAGCTCTGAAAGTATTGTCCAGCTCTTTAATTGTTTTGTTCTGTATATGTGAAAGCAAATTTGGTTAAATCTACACTTCTGTTGGGAAAAAAACTGGAAGTTCATTGGAAAAACCATTCCCTTTTTAAGCATTGCACAGCTAATATGATTCCTGTGTTACTTTTTCCATCTGATACTGGCACTGTTGCTCACAGGAAGTTTAACTTGAGCAGAATGTCTTCATCTTATGATAGTTCTTTTTTTTTTAAATAATAACAATTTTAGCATGATTTTTTTGATGGATGTCTCTTAATATATGTTAATTTACATACAGTTTCTTGGGACAACACAGACAGTTTTATTACTATTATGGCCTTTCATTATAATGAAAATTCTCCAAATAAGTAGCATGCATGTCAGTATTAGAGATTTTTAAGATAGAGAAAGGAGAGAAGAGTAAGTTGTTTTCAAATTTTCTCCAAGTTTTGACTGAGGGATTTTTGGCTTTTTTTTTTTCTTTTAATCAGAGTATAGCTATAAAATAAATCATTTCCAAAGATTTAATCTACCGGGAGATAGTGCAACTTTCTTAAGTTGCAGAAGGTATGTATAATTTTATTTTAGTTTTTCAAGTTTGGAGTTTATGACTTACCATATTTTATTTAGTGTATGCATAAATTGCAGTGCATTGTGCTCTTTACTGTCATGATATAGTAATTTCAAGTCTTGAATCACTTTAATAAAGGGTAGATAATTTAGAGATTTTTTGCTATCCAAGAGAAGAGAGCATAAGTAAAGGAGGTGCAAACCCACATTTACAATATATATGGCACATCTGGCAGCTTGCGTGAAGATAATATTTTTATTTGGTAGTGGGAATGCCTGCAATTTTATCTGCCAATATGACGCAGCAGGAGTTTAGCTAATGAGGTTGCCTAGCAAAAAGTGCATCAGGAGGAAGTCAGGGTTAAAAATAAGCATATATATCAAGAGAGAGCAAAAGATTTATTATGGATATAGAACTGTTCCAAGTCGTTATGGCAACTAACATTTTAGACCCATAATTACATAATAACAATGCTGCCAATCCTAAATTGCAATTTTATTACATGGTTTTATTCAATATTTTTTTTAATCTTGAAATATTTTTTAAAATATTCAGTATTTGTGAGACTTTGTCAATGATAATGTGAAGTCTGTATATTTTTATTTTTTTTGTAGAACTAAATTGAATAACAAAACTAAACTTAATAGAATAAATCTAAAAAGTAAAACACCAGAAAACTATGTGTAATTTTCATACCAAAACAATTTTTTTTTCCCCTAAGACATGAAAAAAAGATATAAAGATATAAATCCAATTACTATTTGTCAGCCTAGACTTAAATAATTAATTTTTCGGACTTGGGAAAAATCAGTTTAATACTGCTGTATACTCTCTTGGGACAATTTGTGGGAAGACCATTGAAAACAGAAATAATAACCAGAAGGTATAGTTTAATCATTTGTCCACTTGTCCCAAAAAGAAGAATTAATTTATTTTGATCCTGCCACCTCTTGAAGCCAAATTTTTTTAGAAAGTCTTATGTAATTGATGTTACCAGAACTAAGATATAATAAATTTAAGAGCTGCAGCTCTTCCAAGACTGAAGAATAATTTTATATATCAGCTTTTTTCTTAGCAGGATTTTCTTGTCTCTAAGAATTTACTGTGCCACAACACTGTTTCAAGATTTGATATAAACATTACTAAGTTTGATCAAATCAGGATAAAATTATAGTGACATACACATATACATACATATATGGTTATAATGTAACTTGTAGTCTGTCTTGAGGTTAGTCAAATTTTAGGCTACTTTTGTTTGGTTTTTTTTGTTTAATGTGAAGAAAGCAGAATGCTACCTTTTCCCTCCCCCCTCCCCCATCCTGATGTAATATAGAGAACTTCCTGCATCGTCTGTCCAAGCGGGATGAGACAAATAAGAGGAAGTAGTTGCTGTTATCCAGAACTTGCCTTTTTTTTTTATCAAGTGAGCTTAAGCAAGATGGTACTTCAGTTGTTTGAAAAGAGTGTGAAAATGTTGAGGGCCATCCAAGGAAAGTAAACTATTCCAAAGACATACTTAGGTACAACCCTTTAGACTTCTTCCGGGAGGAGCTGTGGCAAGGCACTGGCTTTAAGGAATGTGTTATTTTGCCCCATCTCAAAAGTTGTGAAATTGTCATCCCGGCTTAATTAAGTGCTTTTGTGACACTTGAGGCACTGCCTTGCTCACTGACTGACAACTTTTCTTGACTAGGAAACAAGCAATGTGAGTATAGTTAATTCTTCTGCTAGGTCATATAATGCCATGGTGGTTTGTCTTTAGCTCTTTAACCCTCAGTTTTTCATGTTTTTCAAGTTTCAGTTTTTCAGTTTTTCGAGGTCTGAGTTGTCAAAGTTGCTTGGAAAATCAGTGGGCCTTAAATTGTTCAAATCTTGCATAAAATTCTTGTGGTGTTGAAGAAGACTGAGTTGTCCTCTGTGATTTGGGAAGGTCATTACTAATGCCACTGAACTGTTGCATGGGTGTTTATTTCTGCCATGACAAGGAAAAGCAATTACTTAATACTCCTGAGTCCAGGTGTGGTATTTAGTGTGGTGTAGCAAAAATCTTTCTTCTACCTTTCTAATAAGGGCATATTTACAGTAAGATGAAGACCATTGGTATTGACAAAATGTTTAATATATCGTAGGTATGTGTACATAAAATAGTGACATCAGGTTTTCTGATAATTTGAGAAGTAGGAGATAAAGTTGGAAAGAAACCTGACAGCCTGAATTGTGAATTGAAGCTTTGTTAGCCATAATTGAAGAATGAGATTCTGGGAAATGCTCAAGGTCTTATTTTTTTGTCAGGAAAGTGTACAAAGCCAGGAACATTAAATGCAATGCTGCAAACACATCTATCCAAGACAGAATTTTAGTGGGAACCTCCAAAATGCTTAGAATTTAATTAAAACCCCAACTCTTTCTGTGAGATGTTAGAAGCTGAGAACGTGGAGGGGTCTGTTGAGAAGGAGACATATTGAAGGACTAAAAAGAAAATTCCAGGTCACATTATTGTAAGAAAGCCGAACATGTTGTTTGAAATGTATATACATAGTAGAGAAACTTCTTTGTATAAGAACAATCTATGTCTCTGTTTATGGGAAGCCCCCATAGTGGATACTGTCCACTGCAAGCAATCACAAGTAGCCGCAAATGATGTTTTAGGCATTTAAAAGAAACTTAATTGTGAAATTGTGGAAGTATCAGTTGCTGACACTTTAAGGTGTCAAGTCTGGTGCTAGGCATTGAAAAGGCCAGGAGTAGAAAGGAGGAAAAGTAGCCAGTCTTCACAGTGGGAAAACTTATCAGTAGGATTTATACAATATGTCCTGTGACCTTTGCTGTTCCACATCTGAAATGTTTTGTGAAATGGGGTAGGTTTTGTGACAAGAAGGTTTCAATGTAAAATAAGGTTATTTAGGATGATTAAACCTGCTGCTTATTCCATACAGTTGTAGAAAAATTATTTAGTGGCTGGATATCAAAATATTAATATGTGTGAAGCAAAATGCACCAATTGTGCTTCAGTTTAGTTATCCAAACTTGAAGTCTTTGCTTATTTTAAGAAATGCTTGGTAAATAGTCAAATACTGGGTTACTGTGAAAGTTACTGGATGGGAAAATGGAAAGCATTTGTAGGCTACAAGAAAATGACATTCTTGTGCTGGATGTGGATGCAACAGAGAGAGACTGGTTTTATTAGGACTTATTTTGCTAAATGAGAGGGGGAAAAGCCCAACAATTGCTTATGCTTCCTTGTCCTGGGCAATTTGAGGTAGTGTTTGTATGCACATCAATATGTCCGTGGTCAATGCTTATGCAGGTGACATGATCTTCCAGTCCAACTGAGTTTTAGTAGCATTGCCTCTGCAGACCTACATAGCAGATTTGTAACGGCAGTATACAAGGCACTTTGAAAGAGCCTTAGCTTTGCGGTACTTTGTAACCCTTCTTGCATAGCATGTGTTTACACTAATTTACTCTGTAATTGTGAGCACACAGAAGATGTATTATGTGGTTAAGGAGAGTGTGGTCAGGTGGTGGGCTTGGGTTGATGGAATCTCTTTACCAGAGGGATTTTGTAAATAAATGGTGATTTCATTTCTTCACATGATCAGGACTGTGTTGACAATTATCGTAAAGGATACAGCAAATCTAAAAAGATAAAGAACCTTTACTTGATGAATTTTGAAAAGCAGCACATTGTGTAGAGCAACTTGAACAAGAGAACTGAGAAAGCTTGTATGCTTTCACACATTACATGCAACAATCAAACAGACATTATACATGGATAGAGAACCATTTTTTTAATACCTTTTGTAAGGTGAGACATTGAAAAAAGCACAACATAATGAAGGATGATACACATATTTGCATGTAATAAATTTTTTTGACAGATGAAAGCATAGCTGCATTCAAACAACTGCTGGATGAATTATTGAATGATAGGACATTTAGCACGAGAGTTCATTTATATACTGTGCTGTATATATACGACCTTCTTGCTGGAAAAATGAACATGGGAAAAGATTAGTCCTTTTCTTCTGCTGTTCCATAATCATCCCAAATGGCCAGTGTCACAATTATTATACTATTTTAATGTTTCATGAAAGCATATAAGAGATGCTTTCAGAAGCTTCTGCCTACTGCTTTCTCCAGTTCTGTTCCCACATGACTTCAAGAGAAAGTGGCTGGTTGTATGTTACCTTTGGGAAGCAAAGGCATTGGCATGATAGGTTAGTATTCAGCGTTTTAAGTAGGTGGGCCTGGTGTGAAGTGGTCCATGGATGGATCCAAAAAGTATTAAAAATAGCTTTAAAGTGGCTTGTGAAACTGCCTCTCTCTAAGTAGCTTCCTGCAAGTTTGGCCCTTTTCCAATCAAGATGAAAATTATTATAAAATTTTGGTAGTTTCTGGGGAGGGTAGTAACAGGACCTGAATATTCTTAGTTTCGTGCTTCGTGGCTTAGTGGCAGCTGGAAGAGGTGTGCTGGGAATTAGCTTGTAGTCATAGATGTTGCTGAAAGGATTGGCTCTCATATGTAAGCAAGGAGAATTGAATCATATTCTGCTCTTCTGAGAAAACTTGATTTATTGCAGGATTCTTATTCGAATACACTTTCTGAAAGGTGTGAGGCCTTTTTGCATTTAGTAATCCTTTAATTTGTGTAACACCTTCAGCATCTTGTAGGGATTCTTGAAGTAGAAGCAGCTAAGGAAGAACTCTAAGTCTGCATTCATTTGATGAAACAACCTGTCATTTAGTTTTTGAGTGGCAAGTTACATAGTTCTGTGGTGTCTTGAAGCTGGAAGAAATCTTGTTGAGTAATAAAAAAATGCATCACTGATTAGCATATTTATACAGTCAAGAATACTGTTTTTTGTCTAGAACTGACTAAAAAGATGTTTTCATGGTAACAGGATTTAATTGAAACAAACCACAATTAATTTTTAAAGCACATTTAAAAGCATTTTCCATCCTCCTCCTGCACTAGTATACAGGAAAGAGGCATTCAGATGTGGTTTTCATTCATTCATGTAAGGTGTGAATTTTGGTTCAGATAAAAATATTCTATTAAAAAAGAAGTGCAAATAGAAGTATTGACAAGCTGCCTAACTGTGAATGGGCAACTGAACAAACACATTTTTACTTTCCTTTCTACCACAGAGAAGATTTTATTTGATAGTCTCATAAACGGCTTATGTGAGAAAAAGTCTAGATGTTGTTGTTTTTTTTTGCCCATGAGTATCTTCTGCATGTTATTGAAAATTTAGACAGCAACAGACAGGTCCTGAAATTGGGAGTGCCAGAGAGATGCATCTTCATTCTCAGCATTGTTACCGGTAGAGTGCTAACAAGGGAGCCAGTTTCTAGGAGGCTGTGCATGGCAGTTGGCTCGTTTATGTATCTTAGTCATATCCCTTTATAAGCTTTCAAAAATAGTGAAGTATTTTTCTGTATATACTATTTATGCTTTTGCACTGAGATAATAAATAAAAACCCATAAAACAGTGCCTTTCCTTTGTATAATATAGAACATTTTTATCTCTTTGCTTCTATACATGGTTTTCCCATTACTGTGTTTCTCCCTAAACTTAGAATGTAGTTTCTTTAGGTTAAGGAAGAAGTTTATCTGATCTATACAGAAATAGTATGCCCACTTAATGTCTCATGTAATGAATTTTGTAAATAAATATTTTTAAGCTGAGCTGCATGGACTGGAGAGGATGCCTGGTTAGAGTGGGACACTGTTAGCAAGCGTCTTAAGCATAGATGTACCAAGCTAAATGTAACTCATCAGAGATGATTCTCTAGTAGTAGTCCTCAGAAACATACAAGTTCAAGAAGATTTTAGATATGTGCATGTATGTTTTGAAGGATTTGTCCCATTTCTTAAGTTGCTAAAACGTATTGATTCATCAATAGAAAATACTAAATTTTATGAAAATGTAAATAAAAAAATACATAGCTTTTTGTGTTTAGTGAGTACTTGAAAAACTTGAGCATTATCCTTCCTTGCCGTTTGTAGTAGTCTGGGGGTTGTTCATGCTAGACAAGAATTGTTTTTTACAAGTGTTCATTTCACAGGTTCTTAGTTTTGCTGTTTTTGTAAGAAGACTTTATCCAGTAATAAAATTAAGCTGTAATCTGTTCTTCTATTAGATTCAAAGTTTTTATAGACTTGATCAATGGTGAGTGTCACGAAATACAAGCTCAAATTGTTTTCAGTGCATCGTTGCCAGCCCCTGTTGATGTCATTTTGCCCCTGTTTCCCAGGTAGCTGCAATTTCTTAGATATCTTGAGATAGTAAATTCTTAGCTATTTTTCAAAAGAAGTTGAAATTAAGTAGGGAGTCCAGGTTGTGCAAAACAGCTTCAAGTTTCATGTGAGTAGTCTTTTTATACATTATATGAGTAGGATGTACAGGGGCTAATATTTGTTTTAGTTTCCTCTGAAACACAATTTTTCAGAGATTTTAATAATTTGATTTATTTGAGGTTAAAACATAGGGCCCAGTTTGGTGCCATGTTTCATTTGCCTTCACAAGAAAAGCACTATGTGTTAAGCAGATTGTGTTAGGGAAACAGTGTTCATGGAGAAAATGTTTCTGGGAGAGTCCCAGAATACATTTGAACCAGAAAGGAGCCTGTGGTAGGTTGCATCACTTCAGCAGCCAGACAAAATGTTGACTGGCAGAAGTGATACCACAGTATACATGCTGGAGGCAAGAAGATGGAAGATAAAAGTGATCCTTTGTCAGTGGTGAGAGAGATTTCATCTCTGTCTCTGAGAATCTAGGAGTAAGTGGGAAGGGATATTAAGAGCAAAAGGTCTGGTGACTAACTGAATTAGTGGATCTGGGACTGTGCTGTGCTCTGCTGTCCCTTTCTCCAACTGCTGTTCTCAAGTACTACACTTTTAGTGCTGATCTCACAGTCACTGAGACTTTTTTCTTTTGTACAAGGTGAATAACAACATATTTTAAAGGGTTGGTAGTGTTTCAGTACAGTTAGTTAATGTTGGAGGAATGAAAAATGAATTTTCATCACTACCACCCTCATCCAGATCTTGATATGGGGATTAATTATGGATATGGGCTAGATTTAAGGATTATTTTATTTGAACAAGTTGGAACAAACAACCCTGGTCATTGCCCTCATATCCTTGCCCTGCTCTTCCCTGCCAACTCACAGAAAACAAAGGCAATTCCTCAAAATCTGTTCTGCTATGATGTCTTAAATCTAGAATTTTAAATTGAATGTTTTTAAGGAAAACAGTCGTCATACAGGTGCATGCTATTTGCTTTATACCTTTAGCTTAATACTCCATTTTACTACTACATCAAATATGTGAAAAAAGGGTCATTATAGTGGTGGTTTTTTTCCCTTGGCACTTAGTCTTTTGAAAACCTTAGAATTATGATTAATCCTCCTAATACTAAAAATTATTTTTGATTGATGTGACAGTTTCTCTTCAACCATCCAGGTATCTCTTCTTCTCTGCCCTCTGTTCTAGCCTGTTCTACTTGTTAGACATTGTTTTTTTTTTCTCTGCTACCCTTCATTTTGGATTTGCATTTGTGTTTTATATGGTTATCATATATTTGTAAGAGACAGAAGGCATTTCAGAGGCAAAATAGGAATCCTTGTGATTTTATTTCAACAGTTTGAAACCCTTTACATCTCCCCATATCCTTTGAAAAATATCCATACTATAATTAAGTTTTATATTCTCTATAGAATCGTAGAATGATAGAATAGTTTGAGTTGGAAGGCGCCTTAAAGATCATCTAGTTCCACTCCCCTGCCATGGGCAGGGACACCTTCTGCTAAATCAGGGTGCTCAAAGGCCTATTACAGCTGGCCTTAAACACTTCCAGTGATGGGGCATCTTCTCTGGCAGCTTCTCAGGGCAGCCTGTTCCAGTGTCTCGTCAAAACTAAGCCCTTTTAAGAAGTACATAACAACATCAATTAATATGAAAGAAAATTATTTGGATTTTTTTTCTTCATAATATGGAACGAGAAGTGGAATAAGTAATAAAATTTTTCAGTTGCACATGTGACTCTGAAATGAATCTACAGGACTGTCACAGACTTTGTCTGTACCTGAACAGGAAAAAAAAAAAGAAACAAAATCTCCAAGTCAGATGTTTCAAACCAAGCTTGGCAATTCTCTAATGGTTGCCTCCTCAGCGTTTTTGCTGAGACTTGGAGAGGGACAGAACATCAAAAAAATCCTGCATCCATCAAAACATGTGCACTCTTCTCCAGTCAATCCTTTCTTGGGGAAGGTCAAGAAGAGCCCTGAGCAGGAGTTTTTTCAGCCTTTTAAGTCTATTTTCATTGCTCACAAAATATTTGAATTTTTTTTAGTGTGGAGGCCTAATTGTCTAGCTATCCACAGACAGGGATTGGAAGAGTTGTTCCCAGTTTAAATCTCTGTTGTGTGCCAACTTATGTGGAACAAAACACTTAAGTACTTTGTTTTTATTGCTTATTCAGTTAATGGTGTCTCTACTGACAAAATTCAAGTAATAGCAATAGGTTTTTGTGAGGCAGATACTAGCCTTAAGTGTATTGAAGTCACTAAATTGCTGCTATCTACTGAAGGATTATATTGCCATATATTTGCTAACAGCAATCTTGTTCTTGAATTGGTAGCCTAAAAGTGTAAGAATTTGCTTTCTAAACATGGGCAAAATCTGTGTGTAAGAAAAGCATATCCTGGAACTCTTGAAATGATATTCCAAGAGGGCGTTGTTTCAGGAAAAAGATCTCCAGAGGTTTAATGTACAAAATAATTTAGTTAAAGCTCTATTTTAAAAGGACTTTAGGATCATGTAGCATTATTTTTCAACCACCCATGCTGTATACTTGGACTTCAAGTGGTACACTGCTTGGCACTATTTGACCTATGCTATCTCTCTCTTGAACAGCTCTCCTCCTTCATCTCTTCATCCTTCATTTCAGCTATCAGAGTCTGACATCTAAAGTCTTAATTTCTGTCATTTTATGTTTTACAACTGTATTTCACGCCTTACTCTCCTTTCCTTTGATACCCCTTTTTTGTTTATAATGCTCTTGGTCTCCATTACTTTGAGATGCCTCCCAGCCTTGTATCACAAGCAGTCTTTAAGAATATTACTGTTCTTTTGTACTATGATATATTCTAGACCAAGTCCTGTAGAATTCCGTTGTTAACCTCTCTGCAGCCCCACGGTTGCCTTTTAGCAAGTGTGTGTGGTGTTTTTTTCGTTTGTTTGTTATTGTTTTTTGTTTCTTTTTGGTGGACTTTTTTGGTATGTCCCCCCCTCCCTTCTTTCTTTCTTTGTGTGTGTGTGTGGATTTTTCCATGCCTTTTTTTTTCCTCAAGTTTTTTTTTTTTTTGGTGTCTAGCTGAGCTTTCCTTTCATGTACTTGTATTAATTTTTGTCTCTGCTGTTCCATCTGGTTTTGTGATACATTTTTTCACCAGCATATTTGATTTTTTTTGAGGAGTTTCAGGGTGATGAAATCCATATTTATGTGTTAGCTTTTACTGAATTTGTTCTATGTTGATTTTTTTAAAATTTCCTCCCCCCTTTTATTTACTTCTTCCTGAGCAACAAGATTCTTGCCATAGGAGTATGAACTAGCTAGCAGAATAGAGTTTAGATTTGAAGAAGAATGTTTTTGCCTCCTTATCTGTTACTGCTGAGTGGTCACAAGTAGAATTTAATAAACCTAGCAGAGAAGTGTGCAGTACTAAATTTGTTTGTTCGTAACTCTCAGAAATAATTCAGAGCTATGCTGAAGAATCTGGTGATTTGTGTTTAGGTATGTATGTTATTGTCTTGTTCCCTCCTCAGCTTAATTATACAGCACCCAAAATGATTCATGAAAGGTGAAGATGGTTTCTCTTAAATCCAATGGGAAATTATGTGTTTGGAGGTGATGCAGGATTGCCTCAGTGCTTTTCATTACTTTGGGTATCAAAGATTTGAATGTGTTCAGTTTGAAATGAAAGGGTAAGAATAAGAGACTTGTTATATGACTCACTCTTACATTGAATGGAAATTTTCCAGTATGTTGCTTGAAATGAGTCTGCCTGGCAGCATGGCATTTTCAATAGTGTTATGATTTATCAGTAGAGAATGCTCTTTGCATACAAGTGTGATGCCCCTATGAGTTTGGAGTAAATCAAATTTTTAAGGCTTTGACTGGAGGTGAAACTTTATAACCTTCATTTCTTTGAAGACAGAAGGAATGTTTTTAATTGTTATGAAATGATAAATAGCTGTCCAAGTAATTGTGCCTTATAAAGATAGTAAGACACTGATCACTCGGAGTAGCAAATGTGCTTTCTGACCTTTGAATTAAATGAGAAATTGTGGCAGATATTAAAAATTATGGTCTGTTGGTAGTTTTTCTTCCCAAAAAGCTGTACCTATCTGTGATTTGGAACTTCAGCATCATGGTTTAGATTACACTAGCATTTCTTTCTTCATGGAAACTGTTGATTCATGGGATATCATGTAATGTGAAAACATTGGCATTCTCAAGCAAATGCTAATTTGCAAAAAAAATTAATATATTCTCAGAATATAAATTACAAAAATAAACTGTGACAATTTGTTGCTATGAGACGCACAGAACTGACTAAGTTCTGGCAAAAGAGAAGCATAAAATTAAGGACAGAGTTTGGGGTAATTGTTTTAGATAGGCTACAGGTGTCTGGCACTACACAGGTGTAAATATTGCGTGTATTTGATATATGCTTTCATTTGCTTCTCTTGGCTTCACCCTCCCCTATCCCTGTACACTTACAGTCTCTGAAGGTGCCTTTTGTGTAGAAAAATTGAGCCTTGCTGGAGAGAGGCATTTCTCCTGATAGTCCTAACAATATGCATCATTTTATATGCTGATTTTATCACACATTGTTCAAATTAGTTCATTAAAATTAAACATCACTGAATACTTCCATAGCCACCTGCACTACCTTAATTCCTGTTTTGCTAAATGACTGAGCCATATGGTTGCTTCAAGCCTTGCTTCACCCTTGCTGTGTTGCATATTACAAAATGCTTGATAATATTAAAGAAACAAAAGTGCTCCTTTGAAAATATATCTTGCATCCCTCAATATATTAATTTATTCTGATAAGTTTCTCAATAAATTTACAACTAAAATGGTAATTAGTACCTGGCATTATAAGAAATGAATGGGTTTTATAAGCTGCATAGACCGTAAAAATTCCTTTCAGCTTTTAAAGATATTTAAATGTTTTTTGGTTTTCCTTTTATTCAGATGAAGTAGCCTACTTGTTCATGTGAGTCCACTAATCTATTTATTTATGTGTTTACATGTCTTTTATGTAATAATGAGAACATTGGATAAGGGACTATGAGATTGTAGTTGTATAGAGTCAGAATGCCTTCTTGCATTGATAACTAGTGGCATTCTTTTCTACCTAGCATCTGTCTGCAATCATGCACTTGGTTACTAGCAGCTTTCCCAAAATCAGCAAACCAAAAAAACCTCCTGACCCAGACAGTTGATTCTCCTGTAACTATAAGAATATATGTAAATAATTTCTAGTTTTTGCTTTATGAATTAACACTCAAAATGGAAATAGGTGTGTCACAGATAATTATGCTTTAATAGAGGCAAACATTTTCTAGAGCTGTGAGTTTCTTGCATGCCATTGTCTGTAGTTCAAGAAGATGCACCTAAAGAAAGACTAGTATGTTTACTGACTGATCTTGTCATTCTCTCATGTCTCCCGGTTGTGCAGCCCCTCAGTGCTGTCCTGGTGTTACCTGACACCCATGCCCTTGGGGTGCAGTTCTGGTCACTGCTTAGCTGGCAGCATGGGTGCTATGCTGTCTTCCAGTTCTTGCCTTAGGTTGTCTGCCAGTGTTTCAAGCATGTCTTCTGAAAGTTCAGCCTGAGGTAGGCATCAATAGCTTTGGCACTATAGTACAGAAGCGGCTGAACTCTGATCCCCTCTTTGCCCTTTCCCACTCCCGGCATTTTGAACTAAGAACCAGAAGGGGCATGGAAAAGGGCCATGTCTTGGCTCTGTGGAGGCAAC
Source organism: Serilophus lunatus (assembly GCA_013399895.1). Taxonomy (NCBI): domain Eukaryota; kingdom Metazoa; phylum Chordata; class Aves; order Passeriformes; family Eurylaimidae; genus Serilophus; species Serilophus lunatus. Next base: position 737,844 of record VXBA01000875.1, on the reverse strand, counting down.
ACACCAGGCTGGAGAGTGCAAAGAGGCTGCCTGGCCAGTCTGGATGGCCTGGGTGGAGTTACTCATGAGTGCCTTGGAGACAGGTGTTCTCAATGAGCCCTGTAGGCTGGGAAATAGCTGCTCTTGAGCTGACCTGGGCATCTTAGGGGTAGGCATTAAAATGAAATCTCTTCTGTCCTCTAGAATTGATGACATTCAGCTCCTTAACCACATCTTGACAGTATGTTTAACGTAGTAGTGAGCTAAGGTAAAGCTACTGGAGAGTACCAAGAAAAAAGTTCTATAATATTTAAAGAAGTGCAAATTTATTTCTTTAAATATATAAGAAGAGTGAAGCAGTAGATACCACGCATCTTAACCTGCGATGTTTACTTTATTAAGCTTAGGGAAGAAACATATTGATGAAACTGAAAGGGCTTTCCAGTAGGTGAAAAGCTGCTTGGAAAACATTGATAGTGTCCAGACATTCTTAGTGTTGTGCCATGGATGATGTAATAACAAATGTTCTTTGACTGGCTGAGGTTATCCAGCTTACTGAGACTTGTAGGCCTGTTTGAGCATAATGTGGGGTTTAAAAATTATGAATATAATTCATTAGGTAGTACTCATTTGGAAGAATTGAAAAACACTGAAGGGGAAACTGTGAAAGCTTGTTACGTTGTCATGAAAAGGGCAGACATTGTGATTTCTTTGTATAGGATGTTCTGTATAAATATATATTAAATTGTCTTTTTGGGTTTTTTCTTAGTGAAGTTAGGAAAATAGGCATTTCTATTCAGTTTGGAGTGCGGAAGCAGAACGGCCATTCTGGGGAAGAGGCGAGCAGCAGAAATGACAGAGAACTAGATAGCAGCATTTCCTCTGTGCAAAGACTGAAGAAAATTAGGACTGTCCTTTTTACAGGAGAGAAAAAGGAAGTGTTCAAATGTTTCAAAAAGTTAAAGGCTGATGCAAAGAAGGTGGTAGCCAAGACTTCATGTTGGCTGGTGATAGGTTAAGCAGTAATAATCTTAAATTACAGTAAGAGAGATTCAGGTTGAGGATTAGATAAAATGTTAATTGAATTCTGGAATTGAGTGCTTAATAACTGTTTTAGCAGAGTCATAGGTGTTCTGTTATCTACTGTCACAGTCTTTCCTCCTGAAATGTTTCTATGTGGGTAAACGCCAGGAACAGTTCTGTCTTGTGTATGGGAAAAAAGAATGTGTCAGCTAACAATACACTCTATTGCCCATTTTTATCCATTTTATCTTTTTCTTTCACTAACTGTTGTGCATTTCCATTGTGTGTAGAGAAGATTCTGGTTAGCCCTGGGTCAATCTCAGGAGGGTTGATAGGTAAAGCATAAGAGGAAATAAATATTTGTTTATTTTTTTTAGCAACTGCTTTGTCATGATTAACAGCTGTGCTTGTTTTCTAAATTTGTTTAATATTCTGTTCAGAGAGATCATTTTTAGAAAATTGTAGTGTTAGAAGACAGCACTGTAAGATTAATCTCACCCCATTTTCTGAGATGCTGCTTGACTCTTGAGTATCTTATTTGGACATCCAGAGTATTTGAAGGCAATATTGTGATTCATAGTTTTTATCTTCAGTTTTCCATTATGGTTATGGCAAATTCTAATCTTGAAAGAAAAGTTTTAGAGACTAAAATTATACTCTTAGTTCAGGATAAATTATATGTTCCCTTAGGAAGTAAAAAAACCCAAACAACTTTATTTAAAATCTTAATTGCAGTTTAAAAAATAAAAAAAAACCCCAGCTTTTGGATGTTTTGGCACTTCTATACTGTGTCATTGGAGAAAACAAAAGTGTGAAATAAATCACAGAAGAAATTTGCATTAAATTACCTTTGGAACATGAGTTCAATTCCTAGTTCTAATAATTAAGTACAATGTTTGAATAATGAATATTAGTGTTAAAAGTTCACAAATTGTCTGAAATGGAGACAGAGTTCTCATCCTTTATATAGTACATGTTTTGGTAAAGTTATCAGTTTCGTGTTTTTCAGAAGTTTAGGTTAATCACATTAGTTGGTGCCAAGAATTAGCTGGTAATCTTATGCAGGTGGGGGACTGTTTATCAGGCTTCAGTAAATATGCTTAGTATTTTGTTGACATTGTGAACTTCAGTATTCAAAATAAAGGAGGATTTAAATAGCATTAGTATGTATGAAGTAGTTATTTGGAAGCAAGAAGCTTTTTCAAAGTTTTATTAATTGCGAAGCATGGTGTCAAGAGGAAAGATGCAAATCTTCATAAAGTGAGATATTTCCTGAGACGAAAACAAAAATCCCCCAAACAACAAGAAAAATGACCAAACCTCATTAATAGCTGTTGAACTTGAAGTTTTCCCTGAAAGAGCAGTCCTAGTTCATATGCAGTCTTTCTCCTTGCTGTTCCTCCCGTTGCTGGACACTGAGCCCAATTATTTCTTTCAGAACACTATAAAAAATGTTAGTATACTAGCATGAATGGTTTTTATAATAGATAGGGTTGTTTCCATCCATCTCAAAAGTATTTCCCTGTAGAAGAAAGATGGTGTGTACTAGACTGTAAAACCAGTTAAGCTGCTAATATAATTTGAAGGGCAAGGGTTTATAAGGAGAGCTTGCTTATTTATTTATTTATCCATTTATTTTAAAGCATCTAATTCAGGTGGAAAATATGGTGACCTCTCAGGCATCCTTGCCTCCATTGTGCTTGGTAGAGATGGAGTGGACATCAAACTACATACAGGTTTATAACCATTAATCTGCATGTAATGTATTAATGTAAAATCAGTTTAAGTATTTGGGAGAGAAGTTGCCGTCTGTGGAATGGAGGACTGTTAGCAGGAGGTGAAGTATGACCGGAGTTGTCACACACCATAAAACCCATGCGTCTGTTTAAACTGTGAGTTCCAGTGACTAGGAGAGCAAGGAATTTTAATTTTTGAACTTAAGGTTTTAATGTATTTTGTTAAGCCTCTCTAGGGTATCAAAAAAAAAATATTTCAACTGTGGTTTTGATGGGTTTTTGTCTAGCTTTGTTATTTTTATTGTCTGTATGAATTCTTTCTGGTGTACATATGTATTTAGGGATTTTAATCTTGTTGTGGTATTTAGTATAATGGATTATGAATCCCCATATTCTGCAACAGGATTCCTCAATGTGTTTTTTTGGATATGTACAATTAGTGGATTTTGACTGTTCTCTTTATGTATTGTTGAATTATTTATTACAATTATGATAGAGAAATGCATTATAGGACTGTTTGTGCTTATGAAATCAACATCACCATCAGAACTGGAAAATCGAAACAAATTCCAGAGTAACTGTATATGTTCCCTTTTTTAGCCTTTTCCATCTACATAAAGTTCCTCACATTAAGGGGTATTCAGTGTTAATATTTGACGCTTGTTAGATTTCTTAAGATTTTATTTTACAAATACTCATAACCATATGTAGATGATGATGTGAAGGCAGATGAAAGACTTCCTTGGAACTTTCAAGGTTTCTGTCTTTTTTCCCTAAGTACTTAGGCAGGTACTTGAGTTTACTAAAAAGTACAGGAGTTGTGTTAATAAAGACCTGACTTCTGATTATTTTCAACTGGAGTATGATTCACTACGAAGTAAGGTATATACTTCAGAGTGATATTTTGAAGAGCAGCAAACTAAAATTTGCTAGTAAATCTATCTTCTATATGCATAGGATATTATTTCCACTATTTAAGTATCGTTCTATATTGTTTTTCAAAACTTATCAATGGGAACTTATGAGTACTTAGTTCCTACTTCGTGTTGTGCATTTAATCAGTGGATAGACAGCTCCTTAAGTGGAGGTCCGACACGTGTAAAAGCAATAAAACCTGAATATAAAAGGCAGTTCTTCAGATCTCTGTTGTCTAAAGCAATGTTCAGAGAAAAATTGATTTTATAACAGGAAAAAATATTATTTGATGCCATGGAAAAGCGATCAAAAATAAAGGAATGAGTATTCTTCCTGTTACCAAAAAAGCCCTGAAAAAAATTACTGAAAATACTGTATGAACCTCCCATGTTTTAAATAAACTGTAATGCTACTTCCAGGAAATATAGGACATTTAATTTCCTCTTCTGAAAGATTTGTAATAGCAGATGTAAGCTGCTGTCACATATGGTAATGAGCTTTTATTTAAGTGTTGGTGATCCCTGGGAGAAGTATTCTCAGCAGATTGTTAATTCTTATTTTCTGCTGTCACACGCTTATCTAGGGAATGGCCACTTTAACTTCTGTTTTCAGTTTCAGTGTCTTAAGCTGATAGGAGTAAGTATCCTCTCCATGCATGTTTCATATTTTTGCTTTTGGAAGAACGTTAAAAACTTCTGAACATGCAAGCAGCTTCAAAAATTATATTTTCCCATTCAGTTAAAATCTGACTGCCAGTCAGGTGGAAACAAAAGTCTAGAGAGTTTACAGGGTATTTTTTAGATGCCAATTAAGAAAAATAATAATAAAGATATTTTTTAAGCTGCCTTTCGTTAAATGAATGACAGAACCTCTAGGTCATTTATTAGGGTTGGATCTGTATGTTGCTTTGCAAGGGTCTGATGAGGACAGATGGAGGAGGTCCTAGAAGGAGTAAAAGTCTCATGAGTTTCAGTGGCAGTGAGTTTTCATCTTGGCTAAAATTTATGAATTTTCTGTGAACTTGTGTTTGGGCACAACAGTAAATACACGACACAAGAAGGACTTAAATGCTCAGTGCTGACATTTTATATAAGGCTATCTGCCTTAGAATACTGTCAATATTCTCATATTTCACTTAAATTTCTTTCCAAATAAATAATACTCCATAGAAGTAGATAATTTGATCTCCATCTCTTGTAATCTTGTCAGTAAAGTGTGTCTCTTTTATCAGCGTTTGAAAAATCTAAATGATGAATGTTTAGTAGTAGTGGTGACACGATGGTATTGTAGACCTGTAGGTGGACACAGAATAGCCAGCGTTGATCTTTAATCCTGGAGGGTCTACACAAACATGGGTGGAACGAAACTAATACACAGGGAGATGTCTGTTTTTGCATTACTGCTCATCTTATTCAGCCAAGTAATATCAGAGTGATTTACATGAATGCTGAAACAAAATGGATTTAAACTCTTTTCTTTGTCATACGGTGAAGTTATTGCAAGTGTTTTTAGGTGCCAGTGTGTTCATGGGACTGAATTTTTCCCAGGAGGTACAGGAGTGCCTTGAGGTTTGGCAGCATTAGCTGTTGTTCTGGGAGCATCTGCATATTAGAACATCTGACAGGCTTTAGGCTATGCAAGTGTGAATGGTATCCAGTTATTTAATATCCCAATTGGATAGCTTCATACTGAGTTTTCTATTAATTCTATAATTTTTCTAAGAAAAGACATTTTCTTCCAAATAGCTGGCCAATGTATGCTGCTCCTTGGGCACCCAGATCAGCCTCTGGGTGACTGAGAAGCATCCTGCAGATACCATGCCACCATCTTTCTCATATTTATGGGTTTACAGCAGAAATTCAGACAATTCAGAGCTGGTGTTACTTTCATTTTAGCTGTCCATTCATGGACAATGATGTTAAAAATTCATGACGGAGTACCTCGCCTAATTCCTAAATGAGTATGAAACTATTCTATGTGCCTTTTGGTTATTTAAATACAGCTTACTCTTCACTACTACTGTCCCTTCATAAGGTTGGCTGATGCACCGTTTCAAATGTCATTTTCTGAATGCTTTGTTTAAAGAGATTGTTCAAAGGAGCACATTGCAACATAAATGCTCTTTTGTACAGACGCTACAAGCTTGCAGTTGCTGACATTTTTCTCGGATTTTGGGGTGCTTATAGTCTACGTAATAGCTAAACGTCCATCACAAGAAAGAACAGAGTGACCTAAGTTATTGTACTTCAGAAACTGGTATGTCATCATGATCTGTTTTCTCTTTATCAGTGCAAACAATTCCACAAGATGCTGCTGTTATGTATGAAAAAACTATTTCCAAATTCTTTTTCTCCTGTCTGTTTTGTGTGTTTTAGTTGTTATTTTTAATCTTTGTAGTAGGACTCTGAATTTATCTTGGTTTACTTTTGAGTTGTGGTGCACAGGCAGTGAGCTAGGCAGCCAATTGAAACTGCTGATCCTGATATTCTCCCACATCTCCCTCCTTTCATTTTGACTGTAAAGGACTAGAAACAAGCCTTCAATCATTTGAGTCTTGTGTAAAGAATGATATTGGAAGCAAGTGAAATAAGTTGAAAGACACCTCTGAATTGTAGCCCTCTACAGAAAATTTTGGAGAAAGCTTATGTTGTTACACCAATAATATTATTGTGGAATTTTTAAAATTAAAGCAGGCAAAATTAAGATATAACAATATTTTGTGTCTGTATCAAGTAATGTACCTTAAGTGGGATTACCAAAAACTAACATTTAGTTCTAGATACACTCCTTAAGGAATATACCTAGGCGATAGTGAGGGGCATTAAAGTTAAAAACTTTAATATAATCTCTAGTTTTTCTTCATAATTTCTTTATTTTTTTTCCTATGTTGTCTGTCCTAAGGTGGCAGACATTTGCTATATATTGGGTGGTGCAAGGAGAAAGAGGAAGAGGAGGCTATAATGATTTGAGGTTTTATTAAACCCAAGCAGATGAAAGCTTACATGGAGTATGTTTAATTTATTCATTGGTGTTTTGGGGTTTTTTTAATAGTATCCTTCCTGCAAGAAGAAAAATCTAATAGTTTTTGACTTTTTATCATTAACATTTACTTTTTCCCTTCTTGGGAATTCCAGAAATATATGTAAAGTGCCATCTCAAATTGTCACAGGGAAGTCAATCTCTAAAGAAAAAAGTAGACATAAATACTATTGTGTATGAAATGTAAATTTTCTATGGATTAATACAGATATTTCTGAACTTCTCAACTTATTTTTGCAATCTGCTTTCAATTGCCTATTTCTGCCTTTCAGTGTCTGTTCATTGCCTGCAGTGTCTCGCAAAGGTTGCCCGATACATAATCGAGGACTATAATGTTATACACCCATTATTAAAAAATAAAAAGGTCACATAGTCCTGAGCTTTAGGATAATGCAATAAGTACCTTGACTCTCCATCTCATGTCATTGACAGTGCCATGAAGTAAAGACAACCCTGTCTTTTAACTTTACGAGAAAGACTTCTTTTTACCTGATCTTTTTTTGTGAATCAATTTAAGCAACTTGACATTGCTCTCCACTATAATGAGGTGTATATTATTTGGATCTTTTCTCCCTCATCAGCAAACTGCAAAATTGAATCCATTTCTGTACCCATAAATCTAGCTGCATATGAAATTTGTAATGTTCTGAACTATTTTTTCCCCAGCTGAAGGTGAAAGTCCTAGCAACTGAAGAAGCACATTCATAGGTAGTTACTACAGTGGCCCCTCAAAACGGGGACAGTTTGGTGGTTATTTCTTGTTTGGAGGAAAGAAGACTTACAGGAGTTGAAGACCAGCCTGCTGAAAATTACAAGTTTCACACTTCAAACAGACTCCCGTTTTTCAAGGAGCAAAGAAGTGAGAGAAAATAATTTGATTTTGAAATTGGTATCTTACAGTAGGCATGTTTTATTGAAGGAATTTTTTTTAAATTTTCAATCTTAGCATAATTTCTTACATGCAATTACTAATAGATAATAACAGAGCTTGCTTTTCGCTAGAGGATAAGAACCTAAGACTTTTCACAATTCAGGAATTAATTTACTCTTGAATGAGCTGTCCTTACAACTGAGCTGGGACATCGAGTTCAACGCTTATCAAAATAAATAAAAGACAGTGAAAGCTATGAGGTATACAGAGGTATATGTAATGACATGGCTAAGGAAAAATCTGGTGTCTCTTATTTCCTATGTAGATGCCTTTTAGTGAGTTCATGAGTTAAGTGCTAAATAGGTATCAAAATCTTCCTGCAAGTCAGATCCTAAAGCTAAATTCTTTGCATGAACTTGGTAAAGGCTTAGGAACCAGTACCATTTAGCTGTTTCATACTCTCATGCTTCCATTCTGTGCAAGATAGAATTGAATTGACCTTTTACATCAGGAATAACATTAGAAGCTATTAACTGGCAAATAAATAGAAGGCACTTGAGAGAAGAAAAGCTAAAATGAGAGGATGGAGTTTGATTTGGAAAAATAAGAATTATATTTAAGTAGGAAAAACTAACACAAGTTGCTTGGAGGGAACAGAGCATACTTTATGAATTTTAAGAACTGCAGACTTGCAAGGTTGGGGAAGATTTCTGGGAATTACTGAAAGAAGGATGCAGCAACATCAGTGTCAAAATACATGTTTCAAGAAGAATGTTACTGATGAGTTGTGATGCATTTTGTAACTGCTCTTACTGTCAGAGTAACTAAAGGCTTCATGCTTAAGCATGGAGAAAAACAAGCAGTGAAAAGAATATTTAACAGCGGTGGCTCTTTGTGCAGGCGTAAATGACTGACTTCAGATACTTTTCATCATTAATTTCTTTACAGAATCGTCCAAAGATGAAATTCATCCTTTCTGCCTTGTAAGAACTAAAAATGAACTTCTTTCATATTAAGTTTTTCCTTCTTCATTGACTCAAATGTTGTTTGTTTGTTTAATTTAATTTTTTACCACTTTGGGATTTAATGAAGCAACTCACTTGAATTGACTTTTTCCTTGTAAAATCTTAGTGGAAACAGAGCACGGGTTAGTTGGCTTTTTTCTTTCTTGTTTGCAAAGGAAGTAGATGTATGTAGTGTTTTACGTCTGCTTGTGCTTGACCTATTAGAAAATGGAAAAAAAAGTCTCACAGCCTGTCTCTACTGGGATTTAATGAAACTAGTTTTAGTGTTAGCTAACACTGTATAACTGCTTCTCTTTATGGCAACCGTGGAGTGCTGACTTTGGCCAGCCCCCATCCTGTCCTTTTTTGGTGTGTTCCTCAACAGCACAAGGGGAGAAAGTACACTTGACAAGTTCATGGGTTGAAACAGAGACAGGAGGGTCACTTTTTGTAAATAACCAGTTACTGTCACAGGCAAAATGGACTCATCTTGTGGAAAATTTAACTGAATTTCCACCCAGCACCCCGCACAGGGGCTGGAGACTGGGAGCTGTAGTCAGCCTGTGTCACGTAACCTCTGCTGCTCCTTCCTCCTTACCCTATTCCGCTGCTTCAGCCTGGAGCACCACTGTGGATAGTTAGCTGTAACATTTGCTCTAAACTCTTACAGAAAATCTCAAACAGTTTTTTAATCTTGAGGATTAATGACATTGTGAGCATTCCCCTTGTTTATACTTCATGTTTCTACCATGTCCAATAATATCTTAAGGAACTAAGGAGATTTTACTATAAAATAATTATTAATAATTAATATTAAGATATCACCATCATATGAAAAATCCAAACACTTTCAAATTATAGTATTCCTTTACAAGTAAAGAATGACTTTCTTAAAAAAGGTATAAGAACAAATTTTATATGTATTTCAAAGAGTAATTCTGCTGTATAATTTACTTTAATGTTTTCTTCTGATCTCCTTGATGTAGACACATGACTGAGGAGGGAGCGAGGTTGTATACATTAATGAAAGGTAGCTTCTTAAGTTTCAAAATGGGAGGAGAGGGGAAGTAGTTTGTAAGATGCTGAAGAGATGCTTTGGCTTTGTGATAAATGGTCTGTGAATACTGTCTGGAGCATTTCATGAAGTGCTGTAGGACTAACATGTAGATAGATGTATGAAAATTTACTGCTAAGTATTTTTAAATTATGAAAAATGAGGTTGAAAAGGTGGAATACTATAAAACATGTTGATATGTAAAAAACTGTATGTTGACACTTCCAAGGGCTATAACAGATTATCCTACTATAGACACAAGATCCTTAAATGCTTCTAGATTATTTGTTATAATTTGTTTGTGATATTCTTTTCGACCGAATGGTTTTATCTTGAGACAAGTTGAAAGACACAACATTTCAAAAAATCTGCAAGGTCAGTTCTTATATTCTGTTCTTTCCTTCTTCCTGCCCAATTCCCTTAATAGAAAGGAAATCTTCCCTTAATAAAAAGGGTATCTTACCTTTAGAAATATTAAAAGTGTTTATTTTTTGTAGGAAAAAATCAGTTGCTTTTTATGTATTGATTAAAAATATTTGCAAGATACAAGTAACAAAGGCTAAGAGGCAATTTAGATGGCTATGGAGAGAATCATTTCTAACATTGTGGAAGGCAGTCTTGGTAATTTTCCCCGATCGTTTTCAGTTTTCTAACTCTTATGTAGAAGAAAAAAACCCCAAATTACTGATGTACAACCTCCCCCCATTACTAATACATAGTATCAAGTAACAAAACTTTTAAAATTCTAATTTTTAGACTGTCAGTCATGAATAGTCAGATGCTTATAAGAACATACATATTACCAAAGTAGAGATTATAAACGAGCATATTAATATGCCTATTCTAGAGTCAAGGTTCATAAAAACTGTGCAGCAGTGAATGTGGTTTGCAAACACTTTTTTGAGCGGCTCTCAGACAACTGGTAGACTGTAATCTTTAAAGATTTATAATAACAGCAAACCTGAATAGTATAACATGATTGCTTTGCGTCTTTATAAATGTATATTAATGATAAAGAAATAAGCTGGAACTGCTGCTTTGCCAAATTCTCTAAAAAATTCAATCCAGTAATGGATTCTGCATATAAGTCTAAATATGAACTAGTTGCTTTTGTTACATTATAGTAGAGTTTTCTTTTCATGCTTTTTTAAAGATGAATATTAAAAATAAAGATTTGGACACACTGTGCTTTACTAAGAGCAGCTTTCATTCTATGGTATTTCTTTTTCTTCTAATTTTTTTTAGCACAGAATTGTTTTACATTTTAGTAAACTAACATTTCACGCAGATGAATTAATCTGTGTACATGCATTTTCATCTTTTTCTGAGCAGCAGCTTGTGAACAATTTTCAGAATGGCTCATACAGCTGTCCAGGACATGCTAGAACACAGTAACTTCTTCTTACCTAAAAATCAAAGGACAAAACTTGATGTACAAAATAATAATTTATATGAATATACTTCAGAGAAGATTTTTCATCAGTAAGTGCTAATTCATGTACATATTTCCAGGACTTTTGTGAGACTACTGACTTGGGCAAAGGTTCACAAATCTATTACTTTTTTAAAATTAGGTTAAATTTTGATTGTAGTTTTAGTGGGTTTAATCTGAACATTCTTCAAGAGGAAAGGCTCTTTACTTTGATGCCCTTTAGGACTGAAAGAAGGAAAATCTGTCAATATGAAAGTTCTGAAATCATTAAGAAAACGGGTAGGTAAATTTAGGTTAGGAAAATTTCCTGTAGGAGTGATTCAGGTTGTATGCTGAATTGGATTTTCTCACTTCATTGCAAAATTTTGTGTGGCAAACTCTATCTACCAGGCTTTGTCTTATGTGGTTCATTCACTAAATACTACCTTGTTGCCTGAAACAGATAAGAAAAATCACAAACACGCTGTTTGCAGAGGTGAAGGGGAGAAGCAGCTTTACTGGTGAAGTCCGTGTTCTAAAAGAGAAAAATCACAACAATCTCCCCATTTTTAAAACATTCAGAGTGCTCTCCCTCCATATTATCTCACTATTTTACTACTATGTCTCCTAAACATCCAACAGGATGGTCTCTTGTTACCTAACTCCTCCTATGTCCAGCCTCTAGTAGGCCTGGAAGCCTGACTCTGTTTTGTCATATACCCCACTTATCTATACACAACAATGCAAACATCCTGAACACAGGCTTTTCTGGGTCTTAATATTCCAAGTTATCCAGCTACCTAGTTAAAGTGAATTCTCCAAAATATTAAGCATATCCCTTAAGGCGTCACCCGATACGGAGTTGTCATTCTTGAAGAAATTGAGCAACTCCAGACTAGGTTACATAGCAGGCTGTCTTTATCACCCATTTTGCAGAACAGCAGGACAGACTGTTTCACCAGTATAACTTGTTGAGATGTATGACTTCCAGTTTCTGACTTTGTAGCTAGACACGAACAACTTGTTCTCTTATGTATAATTGTAATACACATTTACAAGATGGGCTCTCTTCCAGCTATAGAAACTTCTGTTATTCTCTCAAATCCATTGGCAAATGAAGCAGTAAACGAAACTTCATAACAAATTTGGCTTGGTGTCCTGAATCAGCTATTTCCATTGCTAATGTACCTCATGTTCGTCTGCCTGTTTTTTTTTTAAGGTAGGTCCTCAGAGAAAAATGATGCCTTCTGTGGACACTGCTTCAGTGAAATTTTTAGCCATTTCGTGCTGTATTTCATGCTACTTGAATATTGATTTTTTTTGAGATATGAAAACCTTTGCATTTAATCCTTTTTCATGGTGAACAATTGTTTTCTTAGCATTTATCTTTTTCTTTACTACTGTATTTTTTTTTCTCCCCCTCCCCCACCCTTTTCCCGTTCTTTAGGATCATATATGATAGTGATTTCCTCAGACCATGACCCTGGAGAAAAGACCCGACTTCAGCTTCCAACGATGAAGGAAAATGATACTCACTGCATTGATTTCAGCTACCTTCTGTATAGCAAGAATGGAGCAAACCCAGGCACTTTGAACATCCTGGTCAGGGTGAACAAAGGGCCACTGGCTAATCCCATCTGGAACGTCACTGGCTCCACTGGCAAAGACTGGCTTCGAGCAGAGTTGGCTGTCAGCACTTTCTGGCCCAACGAGTACCAGGTAAAATTCACACTGCTTTATAATATCTACTGCAAAGTCCTTTTCAAATTGTATTTGTTTTGGTATATTCTGATCAAGTATTCTCCCAGTGTCCTTAAGTAAAGAGTTCCACTCAGAATAAATAATTATTTGAGGATGGATTATTTTTTATAGTGGATGATTGTTCAAAGTTATCAGTTATTGTATAATAGTTAAAAAATAAGCTGGAAACAAGCCTTGTTAAATGGTAAGGTTAAAGTCCAAGAACATAAAAAATTATAAACTCTCAGAAATAAATTGCCTGTGCAACTGTAATTTGTACTTGTCTTCCCTCCTTTTTTGTATAGGCCTGTGTTATTGTGTCTAATTACATGACCAGAAACTGTGATTTTCTACATGACATTTACTTCATTTACTGTGCAGGCAGAATGGTGCTCACCTAATGAGCAGCTGTTCAGGACATGTTTTTCTCCTGTTTGCTTGCTATGGGACAAAAGCACCTGCAGTATAAGCCTTTTGTTTAGAGGGAAAAATTGCCTTGTTATCGCTGGGTGCTGTTATTTGATTTGTTTGATTAACCTGCCAAAGATGTTTTGCTCAGTTGGTATTTCATGTGAAGGATGAATCTCATACATGGACATTTTTGCCCTGGCTTTTAGGAGTGGTAAGAGTCGGATTAGATGCTGTTAGACGAGTTGTTATACCATGAAATGTTGTGTGCTTACCTGCGTGCTCTATCTAAGGATGCTTTGCATTACTGGTGCTCTTGCAAACAGTTTGGATGTCCAGACTAGTTAACAAATGAAGGAGAGTGGCTGGTTTGTTAATGGTTTTATTGAATAATGGTATTTTAGGAGTGTTCATAAAATGCCTTTTCTGAAGTTTGTTGCAATTGCTCACCATCAAAATAACATCCATAAATAAGCTTCATTGCATGCAGCCTTACTTATATGGTGAAAACAATGTAATTTACCATCATTTTGTTTTTCTTTGTTTTTTTTTTCCCCTGTTTTAATGGTTTTATTTATAAAGAAATTTAATCTATCAGTGGCATAGAAACTGTGTAAAATTTGATTTAATGTTCTGAAGCCTGGTTCCGCAAAGCTTGGCTTCTGAGGAGGTGTTTTATTAACCCTTTTTATGTTGCTAGAAAGTAGCTTTTGGTGTGCTTAAAAAAACCCAGGAGCCCTTTATAGCAGTATAGTAGTGATCAAGTATAGCAGCATTATATGCAGTAAATCAAGTTTTTGCTGATGGATGGCCAGACTTGACAATGAGATTGGTGGTTGGAGCCTTATCTTAGCAACATGGCCATTTTTCACTTCCATTATATCCTTCACATTATCTCTCTATAGACTGTGCTTAAATTCATTCTTTCTCTTGCTTGGTCATCCAGCAGAATATTGAAATCATGTGTAACCTGGTTTATTTTTGCTGTTAATGCAACCTGATGTGATTTGTGCCCAACTTGCACAATTGCTTCTGTGAACAGGAGGGGAAATCTACATGCTGTTCATGCACAACTTCTTGTTTGCACAAACAGGGTTGGTATTTGATTTTTGTGGGTTTTGTCCTCTGAGGTCTCAAGGTCAACATCGCTCTTGGTAGATTCCCCCTCCTCCCCTTAGTTTTATTCTTTGATATGGAATATTTTTTCATTTTTCTCGTAAGACTTCTATGTTGTACAGTTCTAACTCACGATTTTGACACTTTCATCTACCTGTTGGTGGATGAGTTTAGCTAGCAGTGAAGGAAATATGAACTGTTTTCTATAATGAGATGGAAGTAGTTCTTTACTAACCTGGGAATTGGATCCTTGCCTGTACAAGCAAGGTCAGCGCTAAAGATCACTGCTGAGCACAACAGTTTGCATGTACTTTGTAACAATCAGGTCAAGTTCGTTGCCATTTCCTCCCCTTTTAAGTGGGGGAAGAGAGTAGAGATTATCAGGGACTGAGTAGCCCAGGTTGCACTATAAGGAAATCTTGTGTGGTGACTTGGAAGTTATCAGTATGGGCATGTTAGTTGTTATAACAGAGTGCTGCGCCTAACTAATTAGCTCCTAAATAGTATTTCTGTGCTCTGCTGTGCTCTGTTGAAGCTTTATTGCTTCCTTTTCATAACTAGCAGAGTGTTCTTGCATATCACTCAAGTATACAGTATAAATTCAGCTTATGCATTTTTGGATGGATTAAACACTTCCTTTTACTTACAGGAATATTGTTGGGGATTTGTTGTTCTTGTATTTATATTTTTTTATAAATCCATTTACTTAACTTTCTTTAACTGTATTCTGCTGGGCAATTATATATGTATTTATTTTCTCACAATACATCGTACAATTTATTACAATAGTTTTACTGAATCAAACTGCATTTTTATCTAGTTTCATCCTGTGTCTGATGGCAGGTAACAGTGGAAACTGTAGAAGAGTTTATGTTCTGGACAAACTCATACCTCCCCTAGAATACACTTCCAGACCTGAGCCTATTATTTTGTTCAAGTACTCTGAGCTTAGGAGCCTTTCTGTATTCCTGTTAGTCCATAGGGGTTTTTTGGCAATGATTTAAGTTTCTGGTGACTACTGTATATATGACAAGAAATTTTAATGTTAATTCCATGTTAGGACTATTCCTGTGGATTTCTTAAGCATAGTGCCTGTAATTCCTCAGTTGTCATATTTTGCAGTTGAAGAGTTTCAACAGTCCTGTAATGATACAATCTATCTCCTCTCTTCTGATAGCAAGGTATCTTCATTTTCTACTTTGCTGGTTTAACATGTGGATGAACTCTCAAAGATAATGGTTTGATTAGAGAATCTTTTTGGATTGAGGTTATGGTTTGATTTTGATCCTTGGTAGTTCTAGAATCTCTTTTTATCTCTCTGTTGGAAATATGCCACCTTTGACCTGCCTCAATTTTGCTTCAAAGGAGAAATATTTTGGGATTTTTGTTGTTTAGACTTTGTAAATGACTGGGAGTTTTGTGTATATTTTCTTTATTGGTTATTACTGTAATTAATTTATTTTAGTTGAGATGTTTATTCCTGTCTGGATGAGTTGTTTTGTCTAATGCTTCTGTTCATTTCCTCAAGTTCTCTCCTGCTTTGTACAGTAGGAATTATCCAGCTGCTGTAGGCAATCTCTTCTTCTGTCACAGTCATTTTCCACTTCCCTTGTCATCATCATCCTTTTTAGTTTGATTTTTTTTTTAGGGGCTTGTTGTTTGTTTGTTTTTGAACACTGTCTCCCACAAGTCTCTGTATACTGTATTTTTTGTGTCCTCTCCAAGAAATTTCTTTTGCTTCCACAAAATTACATCTGGGCTTGTTCACATGAGGCTCACTTTTTAACGTGAACTGTGGGCTTTGTGATTTCAGTTTTATATGACATATCCCTGGTATTTATGTCAAAAAATGATAAATAAACTCCTAATTTGGAACAATAAATTTCAAAATGGTAAAAAAATGAATTCTTTGGTTTCCTTATGCTTCTTTAAAAATTCACTATACAGTAATGTTGCTCTATAGTTTAACAAATGGGCTGGCCAACATACTGGCTTTTTATCAGTGATGTTGCACCTGGAAGTATAGCTAGCAAAGTAAAAATACTGAGCAAAAGGTCTTTTATCAGTTGAAAAAGACTAATGTTGTGCAGGAAAACTCTAGAAAGCCAAATAATTTTCTTGCTGAATTGTGAATCTTGATTTGGATAATTAATTTGTTCTTTATTTTAATACTGATGATTTATAGCATTTGTAAAAGTTTGTCAAAGATCTTGGAAAGTTGTTTTCCTTTATGATCTTGTTATACTTCTTATAATAGAAATATAGCAGGAGGATGGTAGACTAAAGATTCACTAATGAATGTACAGTTGGTCCATGTGCTACATAAAGTAGGAAACAGATTTCTTGCAGACGTGAGACTGTAAACAAGCTGTATGCAGAAAAGTTTGGGAAAACAGTAAGTTAGATTTGATTTAGTCATTTGATAGAGCTAAGAAAGGAAAGCAAAATGTAAAATGGGAAGTACATATAGTCTGTGTGAACTGCATAGAACTGTTATAAGCCAACTTAAGAGGAAACCCACTCTCTCAAACTCCAACATCCTATTTATAAGACAAATGTCCTGGTTTATATATGGCCTTTAACCTTGAAATACTATGTAATGTCAAGAAAATACAAAGAGGATCTTTAATAAGTAAAAACCAAAGGATTTTATTTAAATTATATTGAAATACAGAAAATGACTTAAAATGATACAAAAGACACACTGGATAAATAAAACTTGGAACTAGTGCAATTCTGCTGACTACATAGTTAAGAATGCAATGTAGGTAGTGGTATTTGAAAATTTTGAGCAACACTGATAAGCAGCCAACTAGTTAACGTTACAACTTGCAGTGTGATTCTTGGATGCTGAGTTACAAGACAGTGAACATTATCTGGTGGATGTCTCAGCTGGAGAGGGAGTTCAAGGACAGAGGAGAGCGAGCTGTCTGTAGCCATGTGTGAGAGGCAATGATGTAATAGGTTGTTATCTGGCCTGGAAAAAGGCCCAATTTAGTTCTGCAAAAGGGTCACTAATAGGAAGGGGCCTTTTTGATCTGGTGAAGAAACTAGATTGAAAAGAAGCAAATGGAGGTGGGTCACACAGCAGACTTATGAAGGTATTTGTCAGCTGTTGTGCATACCAGAGGATGCTGTTTCAGATGCTCAGTGCCTGCCATCCCCTAAGGTGATGTACTTAATTTGTTTCTGGATTCGTGGGCAGACTAAGTATTTTCTTCTGTGCGTATCTAAACTGGGCTGGTCATATTTTATGTAAGTTTTTATTTGGCTGTAGAAATGATTTTGTCTGCCACTACCAGCCCTAAACCTTTTTCTTATGGTTTATTTCCCCCTTAAATTTTCCTTTAAATGTCACTTGGGGTAACAGAATACTTTGGACTTTTTAAAATTGCAGATTAAGCCTCTTAAATTCTTCCTGTTTCCAAGGATTCTCAGAAATAAAGTATGAATTAGAACTTTTTTGATAAATGACTGGAATTTCATTCTAAAAGAGATATAAAAATTGTTTAGTAAAATGTGTTAGTAAAATATGAGTTAGCTGTATAATTAAAGAAATCTAAGCTAATAGTAATTAAACTGGGAGATGGGGTTTGGTTTTTTTTTTCCCTTAAACTTGCAACAGCTTGTGATTGGTATGTAGTGAAAGTCACTGAAATGTTCCTTGTATAGGTGCATCATTCTTTAGCATTCCTTCTATGGAATAACTCCCTTGAGAATACTTTGTGGCTTTTAAGAATTTAAGGTGACTGTCCATAAAGTGTTTTGGGTTTAGTTTATTAATACACAATGGAATGGCTTATACATTTGTTTGTTTTCTTTGTCTTCCTTCTTTCCTCCATAGTTTTCACCATTTAAAAGCACTTTTAACTGTCTCATGGCTTACCACTATCTTTAATGATTGAAAATATCTCTAAAGAGGAATGATGCTGCTTTCTTGTAAGAAACACTTTCTAAACTCCTAAGTGTTCTCCTGACTGTTACTTCCTAGGCAGCACTTAATCAGAAGAACTTTTTCTTTATACAGTTAATCAAAGAGTTACTCAGAAAAATGCTTTTTCTATAATGAACTTTCTTATTGCTTCTCCAAGACTTGCTAGTGCAAACAAAACACCGTCTTTTTTAACTGCTAGGGTAAACATGAACATGTGCAAGCGTATCTGTCACATTTCTGTCTCATTTCTTTCAAGATATTTATCTATTTGGTGAGGATATAGAAAGCCTAAGTTCCAGTAGAGTGATTACCATTTTAATAATGGAAAATGATAGTGGAGGGAGTGAAAATGAGTGCTGCCCAGACAAGCCCTGTTATGGGTGAAGTGCCAGCCTCCAGGTTTTCAGCAATGTTGTAAGTATTATCGACTTCCTGGAAGCTCTTTATTTTTTCTTAGAAATGACAAGGCAAGTTTTGGCTGTTAGTTCAGATCTGTGGCATTGTTTCAGTAGGGTATGTTCTGTAGACTAGCCACGATGTGGGTTTTTTCCATCTAGAATGAGTTAGTATGAGCACAAGACCTTCCTGAGGGATAAAGGAATGATGGTGATGGGAGAGGTGTCCCAGTTAATGTTTAAAGATGTTGTTAGGTCATGTAGAAAAAGAATTAGGGAGGCGAAGGCCCAGTTTGAGCTAAATTTGGCCACCTCTGTTAAGGATAATAAAAAGGGTTTCTATAAATACATTAATATTAAAAGAAATGATAGGGATAATCTACATTCTTTATTGAATAAGGAAGGGAATATAGCTACTGAGGATGGGGAAAAGGCAGAGATACTTAATACCTTTTTTGTTTCCGTTTTTAATAGCAAAACAGATGGTTTACAGGACAAGTCCTTGCTTAAACTAGTTGATAGGGAACAGTGTAGCCCCCCCACGGTCCAGGTGGAAGATGTTAGAGACCTGGTGTCCCACCTGGATCCTCATAAGTTTATGGGACCTGATGGGATTCATCCTAGGGTGCTGAGAGAGCTGGCAGAT
>VXBA01000875.1:639315-717702 GCA_013399895.1 Serilophus lunatus | reverse complement strand
TGAGGAACGGCTGAGGGAGCTGGGGTTGTTCAGCCTGGAGAAGAGGAGGCTCAGGGGTGACCTTATCGCTGTCTATAACTACCTGAAAGGAGGTTGTAGTCAGGCGGGGGTCGGTCTCTTCTCTCAGGCTCCCAATGACAGGACGAGAGGACACCGTCTTAGGCTGCATCACGGAAGGTTTAGATTGGATATCAGGAGAAACTTTTTCACAGTGAGAGTGATTTCCCATTGGAATGGGCTTCCCAGGGAGGTAGTGGAGTCACCATCCCTGGATGTGTTTTAGGATAGGTTAGATGATGAACTTAGTGGTATGGTTTAGATGGTTTAAATGGTTTAGATGGTATAGATGTTAGACTGGTGTTGGATAGGTTGTTAAGCTAGGTAAAGGTTGGACTTGATGATCTCTATGGTCTTTTCCAACCTTATTAATTCTGTGTGTAATTCTGTGTGGGAAAACAAGTATATGTTTATGATACATGTTGTTGGTCTCTCTCCCATGTGTTGTGTTGTCTCCTTCTCCCCCGCCCTTCTCTTTCTTTTTCATTCTTTTTTTTTCTTAAGAACTTTAAAATCCTCTTATGGTCATGCATATAATAGCTGTCCTAATTTGGTGAGTTTGGTTTTTGTTAGACTATTTTGGTGAGACCTTATTTATTTTGGAATCTGCTACATTGAAGAAGGGCAATATGATAAGTTAGTATCACAGAATTTTTACAATTAAAAAAAGCAGAGATCACTGTTAATCAGGTAATGTCTGTCAGCCTTGTTTAAGTCAGTGAACCAAGCTGTACTTCATGCTTGCAAGCTGTGGTGGTGTAGGACCACTTTTATTGTCTAGGGGGCAAGTTCAATAAAGGTAACGGATAACTGTATAGAGTTGCAGGAGGTGAACAGTTTATTACAAGGGGTTTAAATTAGGAAAGTAGGGATAACCCATAGGGACCCCAGAATTACACAGAGGAACACCTGACACGTAGGGGAAAAAGCACAAAAGGGAAAAGAAAAAAAAAAAAAAAGGGAACTGCTCTCTCAGCCAGATGGCTAGCAGAAGGAACAGGGGAAAGGGTAGGAAAATCTGTCTCTATCAGTCCCTCTGCTGGAGGGGACTCCCCGGCTTTTGATGTTCTCTGAAAAACACAAAAAGAGGTGAAAACGATTCCCTCCCACCACCTCCCCAAGAGGGTTACTTGCTTGCCAAGTTGGAAATGGCTCTCGTGCTGAGAGAAATGGGTGGAACTCGTGCCGCAAGGCCTGCGACTGAGGGGAGAGCAGCTGGGGTCTTCTCTTCGCAGCAGAAGCTGAAGAAGAACCCGGGGCGGGCCCTTGCCTCAGCTTTTAAGCCTTCTCCTTCTCGTGTGGATCTTGCCGCCTTCTTCCGGGCCAAGCTCTCTTTCCATTGGTCCAGCCGGCCGGGCCCCACTTTGTTTCCGGTCTTTTCCCATCGAAGAATCACAAGTTTTCAGTCCCGCCTGCCATCTTTGTTTTCATGGCTGCAATACCTTAGAGACATCCCAGCGCCAACACGGTGCCAGGGCTGGCTCTCTGTTGCTGTCCAAAAGTGGCAGCTGTGCTCAGGTTCCCGGCCAGGGCTGGCTGGGGGCTGCCACACAGCGGCACTGCCCTAGCCGCCGTCTGTGAGCACGCTGGGGCTTCCACGCAACCATGCCCCCGGGCCGCTGTCTGCCCCGGGAGGCCACCGTGCCCCTCGCAGGGGGGGAGGCAGCAGGCAGGAACAGAGGCCGTCTTGGCTCTGGGACCAAGGGACCACGCACTGCACAAGACGGCCGCGGGGCCATGTGTGCCGATGGCTGGTGATCAGTCCCTGTGCCCAGGGTGAGGAGCCGCTGCCGCACTGGCCTTGGGGGGACCGGGACTGGTGGAGGCCCCGCTCCATCCTGGCCCCTGCTCAGCCCAGGACCCAGTGGGCACAGGGAGAGCAGCCCCCTCTTCCGCCTCCCCAAGTCCCAGGGAACGGCTGGGGTAAGGGCCCCTTCCCACTCCCCACAGTTTTAAGGGCAACGGAATTTTACTAAACAGGTAAGTGAGCTCTTCTTCCCCCCTTTTTTCCCAAAAAGCCCAAGGAACAACACCAAACCCCTTTTGACCACTCCCCGCGATCCCAGCCCCCTCCCCAAACCAATACACAAGCAGAGGTGGCTCTGACTCCACAAAACACTGAGAACTCTATTCCAGCAGGGGTACAGATGAAATAACTTTGAATGCCTTGGTTTTTACAGGCTAAGGAACTGTGCAGTCTAAACAATCACTTCTGTTGTTCTATTCTTAGTCCTGTGCTGAAGAAAAACTGAATTTGCAGAATTTTGAAGCTAAAGTGTTTATATGCTGAAAAAAGGAAATGTTGGCAGTTTATTCCTTCCTTTTTCCTTTGTTTAAAATTTTCAACAATGTCTTTTCCAATGCTTTGATTTTATATGATGGTTTGTGAGTAGCTGTTTTTTTATTCTGCTTTGTTCTTTGTTTCCTATGCTACAGGTATGATCTGAACTTAGAAAGTGGATAAAAATGTTATACTTGAAGTACTAAATTATTGTAAGGAATTGTATGGCTATACATACGAGATGTTCAATTCTCTTTCAATGAAATTGTGTACTGCCAGTGAGGCTGATGAGAACTGACTTTTTTCAGTGTTCCGTGTAAAGTAGTGGTTATCTTCAGGATGAAGTGATAAAAATTTAGTAGATGCTTGGCATTTTCAAAGGTGAAAGATTTGGAGGTTAATATGCTATGTGAGTCTCTTTTATGAATTACCTTTAATTACCTGAAAGTTTTGAGTGGAACACTGACTGGCTGTAAATTCATGAAGACTTACTTTGAGATAAATATGTAGTATTTTTAGCCAGTGCTTAATTTCTGATGAAATATATATAACTTTAACCTCAGCACTCTTCCGGGAAACATTCCACGCATCTGGAAGGTAGTATGCAAATTTTATATTAACCTTGATTACAAAGATTATGAAAAGCCTGTAGCATTCGCCTCCCTATCATGCAGCAGGCACTGTCAGGCAGTGAAGTGGAAAACACACTATTGCTAATCAGCCATCTCAAAGTGCCTGATTCAATTTTTTCAGAAATACAAGATTGACTTAAATAATGGTGGGTAAATAAAAAAATTCTGGATATGGTTCCTTTTGTTAAGATTTTTCTTTTTTAGGATTTTAGTCTGTAGTTGGAAAGCATAATTACTTGTTACATAAGAAGCTCAGATTTTGTCATATTTTTATGAGCTTCTGCAAGATCCTATTGCTTTCTAAGAAAAATTGCAAATATCACACTATCAAGTAGCTGGCAATGATATATTCTTCCAGTCGTCTCTTTTATTCACATGAAAAGTGAAATGAATGAAAGAGGATTATGGCAGAAATCAGTGATATGTGCATGAAGTAGACAGTTAAAGAAAAGCAGAAATTGATAGTTCTTTCATTTCATTATACAGTTTCTGAAGAGATTGGATAATGAATTGTGCTCTGCTAGGAGTTTATCCCTAAATGAAAGCAAATAAAAATAAAAATGTTCAGTCATTATCAAAAAGTTCACTAAAATCTCTGCATATCAAAATTTGGAAGCCAGTTAGTCTCCAAATTCACAGGAGAGTCAGAGTTTTCAGTTTTAAGTCTGAACTCATCAATTCATCACCGATAAGATACATTGTTAGGTAATTTTTGCTGTGAAGCATTTTATGCCGCTAGATGCCAGGATTTTCCCTGACCACTCCTAACCCTCCAGTGCCTCTTTTGGTGTCATGGTTTACCCCTAGCTGACAACTAGGCTCCACACAGTCCATTGCACACTCCCCTCCACCTCCCCAGTGGGTTAGGGTAGAGAATTGGAAGGGCAAAAGTGAAAAAACTGATGATTTGAGATAAAGATATTTTAATAGGAAAGAAAAAGCTGAGACTGCAAGCAAAGCAAAACAAGAAATTAGTTCTCTGTTTCCCGTGGCCAAGCAGGTATTCAGCCATCTCCAGGAAAGCAGGGTTCCATCATGTGTAACAGTGGCGCGGCAAGACAAATGCTATCATTCCAAATGTCCCCCCTTCCTCTTTCTCCTCTCAGCTTTATATGCTAAGTATGATGCCATATGATGGGGAATTATTGCCGTGATCAGTTGGGGGAAAGGGGGTTAGATATCCTGGCTGTGGTCCCTCCCAACTTGTGCACCCCTAGCCCACTCACTGGAGGGGTGGGTTTAGAAGCAGACAAGGTTTTGGTTCTGTGCAAGCACTGCACTCTACCACCAGCCTCAACCAGCACAGCCGAGAATTATGCAGCCACTTAACTTTCTTTTTTCTCCTTTTCTGACTTTTATTTTTAGGGCAAGATGAAATGCTCTAGAAGAATTTTTTGAATATGCGCACACCATTTTATAATTTATTGGTTGTTTTGATGGGGATTTTTTAAATATTTTCTCTTTTTCTAATGCTAAGTGGTGAACAAGCCTGAGGCTTGGAGCAAACTCAAAAGGTATTCTTCATCCAGAGTAGTATGTAATAGGAATCCCATGTTGGCTGGTGATATGACCTCCTCGGAGAGAAATAAGTACCTAATATCTTTATAATTCTCGCTTCCCTGAATGTGCTTCTTTTCTGAAATTTAGACTTTGAGGTGACATTGAAAAAAACAACTGAGATGGTTGCTCTGAAGGAGAAAATAATCAAAATTCTAAGAAAAGTACAAAGACTAGTGTCTACAGAACCATTGTACTGTCTACTCTTTTATATGGGTCTGAATCATGGGTCATCTACCGCCATCACCTGTGACTCCTCAAATGCTTTCATCAGCGCTGCCTCCGTGCAGTCTTAAACATCCACTGGACTGACTATGTGACTAATGTTACTGTCCTTGAACAGGCAGGGGTCACCAGTATTGAGGCCATGCTGCTGAGGACGCAGCTCTGCTGGGCAGGGCACGTCTCCAGGATGCAGGATCACTGCCTCACTAAGATTGTGCTCTATGGTGAACTCGCCACCAGCTGCCGCAATAGAGGAGCCCCAAAGAGGAGACACAAAGATTCCCTGAAACAACATCTCAGTGTTGGTCATATTGACTGTCATCAGTGGTCCAGTCTGTCCTCCAATCGAGAGACATGGAGACACACCATCCGTAACGCTGCTGCCTCCTTTGAAAATGCGCGTAGAATCAGTCTTGATGAGAAAAGACAACACAGAAAGAACCATGTCTCGTCACTACCGCCTAAGGATACTTTCCACTGTGCTTTTTGTAACTGAACTTGCCTGTCCCGCATCGGCCTTTTTAGCCACCAGCGCGCTTGCAGCAAGCGTGGGTAGAGCCCTTCACATACCTTTGTTCGCAAAGCCTAGCCACGATGATGATGTATTTAAACAAATAAACAAACTAGTATTGTTGAATTTTCTTCTTTGCCCAAAAGACATTACAAAGCATTTTGAAGCCATCCCCATTCTCCTGGCCAGCTCTTTCCAGAGTGAATTAAACTGTACTCCTGTTCTGGAAGTTCTGAAACACTATCTGAAGTACAACAGTTTTCTGGCCCTAAGATGCTGGGAAGCTAGCAAACTGATAAGTGCCCTATGGGATGTAGAGGGATGGTGCAGAAACTCTGTGCAACCCAAGACATTTTTCTTTACTGGTGTACTTTTATTTGTTCGGGGGGTTTTGGTAGCAGTTTATTTTGGAGTTTTTTGTTGGGGTTTTTTTTGTGGCCTCAGTGTCTTCTGAAGTCTTTTGTATGTCATCCATGAGACCTTTTCATTTACAATTCTTTTGCTGGAATGGATTCTGTAGCTGGCAATGTTTTTGGTTTTAAGGTTCACTGTTGCTCTCTGAGGTTTCGTTGATGCACGTGTCAGGATTACTGCATCTCTGCCTGCGTCTCAAATGAGCAATAGCAGATGGAAGCCCAGTGCAGAGCTATTCCTCAGTGTTGAGCTGGGACAGTGCATTAGTGCTTGACAAGTGCAAGGCAGTTTTCCACACTGGTTGAAGGTACAGATTGTGTGGGTGTCTGTGCTAATGCAGAGAAGAGGAGTTAATGGGGTTGCTACAGTGTCGCTACTGACCTGCTGAAGTGTGAACGTCATATTTACCAGGGGTGATTGTGTGTGCCTGTTTGGTGCTTGTGTGTGAGTTACATTTAGAGATTTCATAATGTAGATTTTTGGTCTTGAGTCAGCTTTTTGGCTTGGATTACATTTTTGTCAAAATTGTCAATTTTGTTGTTTGCTATATTCACCAGGCAACAAATTTATCTCACACTTTGTGCTTTATTCAGCAGGTGTTTTCTGTTGGAAGAAAATAACTGTCACCTGGAAGTAGTAGTAGCAGGTTTGTTGCGAATTGTGGAATGAAATTATTTACAAGCAAGGAAAGCATATTTGTTCAATGTGAATGACTATGCTAAACCTTAAAAAAATACAAATAATACAAGTCCTGTAACTTCAGTCTTCCCAGAGAGATCATTGTTGAGTTATTGGAAGCGGAATCAAATATTAGAGGTTTTGTGGTAGCACTCAACTGGTGGTGGTCTTGAGCTGTAAGACAGAACAAGAGAAGTTTTATAACTCAGTGGAGTTGCGTTTTTCTGGGGCCATCATCCTGTCATTGGCTTTGGAGAAGGGAGAAGAACCAGTGGTTGTGCCATATTTGGCAGTGGACACCAAAGGATCCTCTTGCCTAGAGCATTTCTAGTGTGTTTTACCAGCAATAGAAAAGAAGGAGAAAGGAATGGGTGACTGTATTGTATCTTCCAGCTGTCAAACTTCAGAAGTAAAACACATTTTATTTAGTGTACCTGACTGCCCTTTGGGTGTGCATGCCATTTAATTTTGGTAGGTTTGATCATTAGTTGATTTGATTAGACCTGATTAATTTCAGCTATTGAAGTTGACTGGTGAACTTCAGAATTTGATTTCATCTGAAAATGAAAAAACCTCAACAACAAACAAACCAACCCAACTCCCAAAAATCTGAAATCCACTGTCTTTATGGACTTCAAGGCAGTAATGGAGGCAGCTAATCTTTGTTATCCAATTTTTCTTTCTTTCTTTTTGAGAAATTAAAGGCACATGTGCTCACATCCACACCATTGCACATATGATGAACCCCTTTTTTTTCACCCCCTTTTTTAATACCAAACTTAGCAGATAACGGTAAACTTTCTAGCGTTCAGTAAACAAATTAAGAAACAGTTGCAGTCTGTGTTAAGTCCGTCTTTTTCCTCGTGTCTTTCTTTTGAATTGTGCTAACTTTTGTATTAAGTGTAAGAACGTTGTTGTGTGTCTGCATTGGCAATTGGTTTGCTCATTTAGAAGTTTAGTAGTTAAAAAAGTATCAGCTAACGATATGCTTGAATTATCTTGTTTAACTTCGACAAATTGAAATTTGGTATTTCTCTTAATTTTGGTTCATGGCACTGCAGCCACCATGCTGTGCGTCTGGAGAGGAAGCCATGGAGAAGGGATGTCTTGCCTTCAAAAGGGCGGGAAAGGCATCAGCACTCTGGTCCTTGCTTCTCTCTCTTGCTGCACCCACAGCTGCAAGCCAGTGGGCTGCAATGCTGGTTCTCCCCTTGCCACTGTCTGTTTTCCAGCTGCTGTCCTTGGATGGGGTATAGAGGAAGTTGGTATTGGTTTTCCCTCTGCACTACTAGAGGTCTCTACCCTGCTGTGGAATTGCATGCTTTTAGAGTGATATTTGGTCTTTGACAGGGTGAATACATGCTTGCCCTTTACACTATACTTGCACTTGTAAAGAACACACAAACACAACTGCCCCATGTCTTTTAAAAGAAGAGATAAACCAATAATTAATAACAATAAGTAGTAATACCACTCCAAAAAAACCCTCACCAAACACTTCCCTTTTTCTATAACAGTAAGCCAAGGGAGTGGTAAGTTCCTGTTGCTGTATTTCCAGTGAGGTTTTTTTATGTAAATCTTGAATGCAAGTTAACAATCTCTTGTTGGGTTTTCTACTACTCTTGATGAGAGAGATGTGAGTCCGTCACATTGAACCAAATTTATTTCCTATATGAACTGAATTATGAAACTATTTGTAATGTACTGAAAAGGGTGATAAATTATCAAAATATGGTGGTTTTTTTTGTTACGGATTAAAATATTAAGCAGCTTGCAATGCATTTGCAGGTTATGTAAACATTTTTTCTGTCATAAATCTTGCCAGAAGGTCAGTTGTTTGTTGTGTGACTTAACACAGAAATCAGAACAAAGTTGGAATTTGCTTGATTGGTACATTTATCTTTTAATTAAAAATGGTGAAAACCAAATCTGACAGTGAATGTATATGTAATGGGGTTTGTGTGTATGTGAGCATGTGCATGTGCCTAGGTTTTTAACTTTTGTTTTTATAAGGGTAAAAACGAACCTGAAAGTAAAGCATTGTCTTTGTTTCTGGGCTTAATTATGAGATCATAACACCATATATTTGAACAATGAAGGGAATAAGGTTTAGCAGCAGCTGTCTTGTTTTCCATAAAGAGCTGAAACATCAGATGTACTTATCTTGGTAGTATTGAATTCAATATGAATTGGACTGCTCGAGAGTTGATTTATTACTATTTGTCCAAAGTATTACTTGTATTATAACTGATATTTTTCAAAACACTATGTGAGTAGTTTCAGTTTTATGTTTGTCTTGTTTCAGAAATCTAGTGAAATGGAACATGACATGCATTTTAATATATTACTTGTTAAATAAATGTGGCATAGCACATTGAAACACAAAAATGTGTTAAGTGGATATTTTGTCACAACAAAACAGTTAAACGGGACACATAGGCTTTCTTTGGCTGTAGCTTTACAGAACCATCAGTTAGGTTCAAAATATTTGACTGAAGAACTGCCCCCCACAAATTAGAAAGGTGTTTTGTTTCTTTTTCAGGTAAACCTTTAATTTTTCCAGACGTTTTTTTTCTTTTTCAGGTAAACCTTTAATTTTCCAGACATCCACTTTCCCCACCTCCCCATTTTTTCCATTTTTTTTTTTTCCTTCTGTCTTGTTAAGGGTATTGTGTGTGGTAAGACAGTACTGAAAAATGTGGATGCTTCAGAACCATGTTGGCTGGGGTCAGATCTGTAATAGCAAAGTCTGCTGAAATACAGATGTCTTCATGCCTCCACTTGTAAAGTTAAAGAGCGTTTTATTTTGAGCATGTGTACATCTTGCTCATTCTCAAAAAGGAGTGGCAGGATCGGTAGCAGAGACCATAAGCTTAGTTTCTTGTACAGATATTCTTAATGACCACATAGAGGATTACAATTTTATTCAAAAGTAAAGTCATAACAAAGGTAAATAATTTTCTTCTCCTACTTAGATTGTTAATTAAATTGGGAAAACTAGCCTGCCCATTTTTAAATCCAGAGTAATTTTGCTATAGCAAGTCTCCTGTAATGTTAATACTAGTTCTGTAAGTGCTGTGTATGGCTGAGATTCAAGAGCAGTTTCCCTGCTATGAAGCACCTTCAACCCAAACTCTACGGAAACCACCATATTAACTAATGTGTTCCAATTCCTTGTGGTTTTTTGAGCAATCTTTTTTGATAAGTTGGAAGGAAAAATACTTTGATATGGGCCATGATGAGAGCAAAGCACAGCACATGAGCAAAAAGTTAATTATGTTATTTTCCAAATGAATACTTCTCCCCTCCCTGCAGTTTAGCTTCCTTCCTGAGCAGGTTCATGGTATATCAGTAAAAAATTTAATAAGTTGCAAACTAAAAAACTGCAAGCTCCACAAGACAAAGCCTAACTACAGGCAACAAAAAATAAGTCTCTGCATTCTGGGCTGTTGAGTTGTCTGCAGTTGCTGAAGAGTATGATGCTTCCCCACTAGGCATGGGAAAGTTGTCAGGGTTACATAGCCAAGAGCAGGGGTGGGGGATGCAAGAGCATGATTTGGGGAGCAGGAGGTTTTGACACTTTTTAGCCCATGGGTCTGTACAGTGCTGCTTTTGATGCTGTGACCTGCACTTGCTTAACCAGGGCTGTATCAAAACTATCTGGGACTTCTAACTTGATCATTCACTTAGCAAGCCAGGAAAATAAAAGGCTGTATTTCCATTTAAGGTCTGGGAGGTTGTTTTCTCGGGGGCGGTTGTAAGAAAAGCTGGTGCCAGCACTGTTTGGAGACTTGACTTGACTTTAGGCGGATTTGTAGCCTTTGTATTTGGGAAGGGAACTTTCTGAACCCATACAAAATGCTGTAGGGTTTTTTTCCTCAGAAAACTGAAGGTGGAAATCGCAGGGAAGGCTCCAGAGCACAAGCTGCTGGAGCAGTCAGAACCAGAAGGAAAACATGAGGAGGACAGTGTAAAGCTGTCACTTCAGCTGCAACGTTCTAGAGCTGGGGCATCAGCACTTTGCAACAGATCTTTCTGGAGGCATCATTAAATTTGGAGCACTGGTGGTGACAAGAAGTGAATGCAGCAGTATTTCTAGGGAGAGTTTATTTTTGACAGAAATTGTTAATGATGACACATTTACTTTCAGAAAACATATGTCCAAGTTAGAGTAGGATCTGCTTCCTTAAGTGTAATCAATGGGTTTGGTGTGTTTATTTGCAAAACAAAACAAACCAGAAAAGTGATTTTTTTTTTTTTAAATTGGAACAAAAAATAAAGTGCAGTTCAAATTCAAAGTTCAGATTCAGATCAATCTGAAGTTCAAGTTCAGATCAATTTCAAACCAAATAATTTCAGTATTGTTTGGTAGAGTCAGTTTATTTCAGAGCAGAAATAGGGCTAGATACTCCGTGCCTCCAATGATCATGCAGGCGAGGTGTGCAGCTGCAAATGGAGCTCATTTGTGTAGAAGATACAAGCTGAAATTATTATTATTATTGTTGTTGTTATTATTATTATTATTATTTTGCACTTCTCTGCAAAAAGTTCCAGGAAAATTTATCAACTGCAGAAACTGGCTTTCTGATTTTCCACTGGTATCATTCATATAATTTCAAATTAATTTAGTTTAATAAAGAAAATGACACAGTTTGTGTTCAAGTTAAAATGTGGTTTCATTTGACTGTTTCATTTTATTAGTTCAATTACTATAATTTTAAATGTAGTAATTTCTCATGGTGTAAAAAGAAGCCTTATAGCAGATCTTAATTGCTTTTCTAAATTCTTTAGTTTCATGTAAATATTGTGATTCAAATTGATAAGTAATTTTTACCCATGTTACTTAGTGTTGAAATTTTTACAAGTGTTTCCTCCTTTAGTTTCATAGTGATAATATTTAATATATAATTAAACTTTAACATTTAGAGCTGTAGAAGTTGTTGTATCTCTTCTCTAATACAGTTACAAAGTTAAGTTTGCCTTGTAGTGAATATGAATAAAATTTATTGTAAAACTGATACAGATTGCCTGAAGAAATATACTAAATATTTTGGAAAGTTTTCTAGAATTTTTTGTTTACAGTAATTTAAAATAAATAATGAAAAAAGGAGATCTAAATAAGTCTGCGTTCTCGATGCCACTTGGGTGTAAAGTTTTTTGGGAAGAGATTGATATTCTGAAATTCTCCAGGGAAAATTTTCACAACCTTAGTTAAAATAAAGCTTGGATCTGTGGGTTTTACTGGTAAATCCAGACGTGGTTGTTAGTAGGCTTTAATATGTTTTTACTTACTGTTGTATCTTTTGGTAGCTAATGTACTTAAGATTTGTTTTTCTTAGAATTGGGAAGGTTTATCAGGTGGCTGCCATTGAAGACAAGTTCCCACATAATAGTGGGAATAGTGCTTCCTCATAACTTACCCTTATTGTCATGGCAGATAGCAGTGATTGAAGGCAATTTTAAAGATAGTGTTTTGGTTTATCTTTTAGGTTTTCTTTTCCAAGCTAATTGAAATGAAAAATACCCCTCTG
This sequence comes from Serilophus lunatus, assembly GCA_013399895.1. Classification (NCBI taxonomy): domain Eukaryota; kingdom Metazoa; phylum Chordata; class Aves; order Passeriformes; family Eurylaimidae; genus Serilophus; species Serilophus lunatus. Next base: position 705,816 of record VXBA01000875.1, on the reverse strand, counting down.
TGCTTCATCTCATGACTGTGTGTTGCTGTGTTCTCTCTTCCACCGTGCTTGATGGTATCTTCGTAGTCATCATGAGACACCTCTGCCAAGTTCCATAAGATTCAGACTTCTGGCATCTTTTTCCTTACCTTGTCTTCCATTGTCATCTTCTGCCTAACTTGCAAATTGATCAGTCATATTACAGCATTCAGTTCTTTAATATTGTAAATGAATCTTTGCTATTTTTCTCAAAGGAGTAGTTTGCTCCTTCATGCATGTTTCCTTTCCTGTAAACGAGTTGTTGCTGTTGTGGTGCTTGTAAGCTGCCTTTTCTAAGGAGGATTGACATTGAGACAGCATACTAAGGCATGGTGCAGGCCAAAGAAAACATTGGTCCTGAAAACAAGTAACTCAGTTTGAACGTGAATTATTCTGTCTCTTCTGGTTAGCTGCAGCATCCCAGGACATGTGTTTCCTGAAATGAAATGAAAGCAATTTTTAAGAACTGGTCCTTGATAACAGATACAGATATTTCATGCACCATTAATCTTTGTCATGCTTTGCCAGCATGTATCCATCACTGAAGTCAGCCCGTTAGGAGCCTTTGATAGCATGATTCCATATCTACACACATCACTGCAGCAGCTGTGAGTTGTCAGTGTTACACAGAGAAGAAGATGAGGTTTGTTAAGTAAGCACTGTACTGTAAAGATGATTTGCATGGGGTGTGTTAAAAAGTACACTATGGGCTCATTCCCAGTGAAATCAAAGCTGATAACTTAGGTGTATATAAGCTCAATCAGCAATAAAACACAGCTAGAATACAGTGCAGTGTGACCACTGACAGACAACTATCACTATGTGCTGAAATTACAAGTCCAAGAAATCCCCAAGGTCCCCTGTACTAACTAGGTTCAGCCTTTTGCATTCAAATTTGTAAAACAGTCAGCAGTTCCAGGTTGAAAAGGTTGTCACAGTGGAGATGGAGACACAGTTCATGCTACACCCGTCTCAGTACTTTTTTTGTATCTTTTTGTGTCTTTTGATGCAGATGTAGTGAGAGCAATGTGCAGCTGGAGAATAAAGGAATTATTCATAATACTAAGGCAGTCTGCATACAGAAGATTTGTGATAAACATGGTGTTAATTTAGCATGTATTTTCACACGGTAAATATTGAGAATTAATTTCTTACTTGAAAATAACATGATGACTGTATTTTTTATGTACAGCTTCTATATGGAATTGGAACTGTGGAACAAAACTAATACTGCCCTATGTAATGTCAGTTAGCAGTGCTGGGGCTTAACTTTTTTTAGTGTCTTCAGCGATTATTTCTAATACAAGGATTAAACAAATGTTCAATGGTATTCATTTGTATTAATCTGCTACTGCAATTTCCCCAGTTATGAACATTTGAGACAAATTTTATTCACACTTAGCACTTAAGCCACTTTTGAATATGCACATATTAAAAATTTCCCCCTGGTCCAGGTAGGGCATGTCTGGGCTGCTTTCAGAAGAAGCTGACTTTGTGTGTCAGGGTCATATTGACTTGTTTCTACTTGGGATGCCTCTACCCTAGCTATGCCCTGTGCCTTGTTGTTCTTGCTGAATGGCAATTTCAGAGGAAAAATGAACAATTCTCCCAAAGCTGCCTTCTTTCATCTAAAATTACCTTCATTAGAAATAAAAGATTATTACTCCCAGTGTGTAGTTACTATCATGTCATTTTAATTGAGATTATTTTCACTTATTCAAGAGGCCAAGGCAGGAAGGATCTGAGATGACATTGGGGCTAAACTGAGCTCATCAAAGCTGCAAAGGTTTTACACTGTGTCTGCCAAAGAGGCAGCTGAACTGCAGTGGAAAAGCAGGATAAAAGAACCTTTTCATAGACATGTGGTTTAATCTAACTTCCTAAATTAATATGAAACATAACAGTAAAGAGCTTCTGCATCTGTCTGTGTAGCTACACTTGTTTGACATGTAATTTCTTCTTCTCCCTTTGATTTCTGAAGGACAAGACCATGGTGACAGATTCTGCATTGTGCAGCTAATGGTGCCCATGTAGATAGACACCGTTATGGTGAATCGTGGGGATTGCTTTATACTTAGGTGATCATAAGAACCTGCTATTGAATAGTTCTTTATTTAGGTACTCCAATTTCAAAATACATTTCTGTTCACTCTTAGCTACTGGTACTGTAAGAATGCCCTCACCCTGGACTTGTTTGCGAACAGCTGTACTGAGTAACTGTATGTAGACAAGACTGTAATCTTTTCTGAGGAATATAAATACATATTTATCCAAGTAGCTGAAACTGTTAACAGATGGTAAATGGAAGTGAAAACATATTGTGTGTGCTGCTGCTTCTTTCTGTGTTCTTTTCTCTCCTCTATTTGGGGAAACCAGAGAGAGAATTTTCATGTGTTCTTGAAAAGTGGATGTAACTACTCTGCCAATGAACTTTCAAACACTCTGCTTCTAACAAAGTAGTTTTAATGTTCTCATGTCTTTGCAGAGTTGGAAAATGTTAAATAACAGTTCTGAGAAAAACATCATAGCAGCTCCTTGTCATCTATTTAGAGCAGAACATAGATATTTGTGAGATGGAATGTCAATCAGAATGTGATTTTTTTTTGTCTATTTCAATGGAGAGGTACTTAGTTCTACTGATTTTAGAGAGATCTTAAAATACTTAATTTACTGTTCAGAACTATTTTGAGAGAGTTACAGAACCTTGAACTCCTAATTAATTTTTGTAAGAAGATGAGGGAAAACCTTCCTTCCTTGAAGTATTGAGCAACACAACTTCTAATTAGTTACACTGCTAAAAGGGTCATTTTTTCTGTACCTTGCAGCAATTGAAAAAAATCCTCTACAATTTTGAAAGCTTGTTTGCTTTTACTTTTTTGTTTTGTTCTTCAAGTATATCTATGGTCATTGGTCATTTGGAAATACAAGTTTTTCTTTTTGAATAAGAAACATTTGGAAGGGACTGAGGATGGCAGTAATTTGAAAGGACAAATAATTCTGATGTTTATTGCCATCTTGTTAAGTTATTGTGAGCTACAGTTACTCTTAGGCAAGTTGCATGGGTTAACTGTCAGAGGTGAAGTTTAGGAACCCTGTGGCTTCCATGTAGTTTTTGTTTTTCTACTTCACAGTGGGAGGAGCGGGATTTGTTTGCTTTCTCTGACGTGTTTCAGTTTTATAATACCTTGTTATTCTCTCCACATGCTAACTTTTTTTTTTTCACTCAAAGTTAAGGTTAACAGTGTGTTTAGTATACAATACTGGATAAAATTTGTAGGAAACATTCAAAGATTTCTCTGCTCAGCTTCTTGCCTGAATTACAGCACATTCAGAGAATTCACTATTTTTTCTATTGAAAGCCTTTGTTCACCCACTTTCACAGAATCACAGAATCACTAGGTTGGAAGAGACCTCCAAGATCATCTAGTCCAACCCTTGCCCTAACACCTCGACTAGACTAGACCATGTCACCAAGTGCCACGTCCAGCCTTTTTTTATACACATCCAGGGATGGTGACTCCACCACCTCCCCGGGCAGACTATTCCAATACTTTATTACTCTTTCTGTAAAAAACTTCTCCCTGATATCTAACCTATACCTCCCTTGACGCAGCTTGAGGCAGTGTCCTCTCGTTCTGTCAGTTGCTGCCCGGTGGAAGAGACCAACCCCCACCTGAGTACAACCTCCTTTCAGGAAGTTGTAGAGAGTGATAAGGTCTCATTTAAAGAATGGGAAACCTGGTGAGCAGGTTTTACAAGCAAGTAGTACAGACAGATTAAATCTGTCAGAAGACTGACATTTGAAAATTTGAAATGTGCATAAACTGGTAACTTTGCTTACTGAAGGTGTAGAAACATCCTTGGGGCGTGGCTGTAAAACGAGGCAGTCAAGCCTGCTTGCAGTTTCTCGTGACATTATGAATATATTCTCTTCCTCACCATCTCCAGTGTGGGTCAGCCACGGTCTTCTGCACAGCTTCCCTGTGTTTAGCAGGGGAAACACTAACTGGTCCCAGGAAAGTGTGAGGCTGTTTCATTCGGTTTTGTTAGTGCCCAGAAAAGGTGGACTTGTTACAATTCTAGTTAACTTAGCTGTTTCCTTCATGCATAGGCCTGTATTGTATGAGTATTGGGAGAAACCAGGTCACTTTTGCCAGCTCTGAAGCCCACTGAAAGTATCTCCCCTGTTTGTGGCTGCTCCCACTCTGCATGCTTTGGAACTTGTTGGGCCAACCAACTGGTTTAACCCCTTAGCCTGGCAGAAAAGCCTAACCCTGCAATATAAGTCAGCAGAGCAGAGTTTCTTGGTTTTCTGGAAGGATGAGCTTTGATGCTGGCAAAAGGCAGATCATGCACTGGGTATGCAGGAGTTGTGAGATTAAGAAGATAACCTGTCCTTGCTGATGGGAAGGTGCTAATAGTGTTAGCTGCTTGTTAATATATTGCCAAAGCTATAAAACTTTCAGGAAAATATTTTTTTTGTCTTTGAAGTTGTGTGTTATAATTTATTAGCCCATTTAAAACACTTACTTATGTTTACATATCAGTGAATCCCCAGTGTTTCCTTAATATGATCAAAGCTGAAAATTACAAGTTGTTGTAATTCAGACACTTGTTAAGAACCAAATACGTGAGGGATCTGAAAATAATCCTTTGAATACCATCTCTTTTTTTAGTACAGGGATCTATCTTGAGGCTCTGAGAGAAAAAGAAATAAATACAATGATGTAGGTTTATATATTAAAAACTGAGCATTCTGTGTTAACTTTGGAACAATAAGTCACCTGTTATGTGTGCTGTGACAGATATCCTTAATGATTCAGTGTCAGTCACTGTTTATCTTAGAGTGCTCCCTTTTAAAACTTTGCTCATAGTTTAAATGGGCTTTATGAAGCAAAACTGGTTAAAAATTGGTTAATCTAAAAAAATTGATTTCAATATACTGGGTCAAAATGATAGCAAATTGTGTTTATTATTCTGGAAAAGTAGTTTCTGCTGTATGTTTCTAAACATAGTCTTCATTTTCTACTTTCACACTCAAATTATCCTTACCCTCTAGTAACTACTCTAATAGTAACCATGACTATCTAAAGATGGTTATTAAAAAAATTATGTAGTTATTTAAATTATTTTTAAAAGCCTGAACACCCTTGAAAGCATTTGTAAGTAGCACTTACAATGTAGTAAAGATGGGAAAGCTGATATGCAATAAGCTATAATTAACATCTTCTGTTTTCAAAAGACAGCTTTAAATATGTTTTTCGTATTAGAATTTAAAGAGACAACTCCCAGTGATGAAGCCAATTTGTTAAATATGGGGAAATTGCATTCCTGTTCTTTGGAGGATACTCAAAGGATTGAAAACCAGTTTTGCATTAGGCAGCTGTTTTGTCCGGGTTGTGGTAGATGAGATGTCAAATCCATACTTTAGTTTGAGCTTCACTTGTGATTCAAGGAATGCTAGAGAATACAACAACTGAAAAGCAGCTTCTCTTGGGACCTTTCAAATAAGCTAATTATTATTAGCTACAGTATCTAATGACCTTTTCTCATTGTGGCCTGTTATGATACCTTCTCCAGTGCACAGCAGTTTTTATTTTGCTTCTGATCATATTCATCATAATAATTTTTGTCATAGCAACCAAGTCTTACAATGTTTGGTTGCTAATGGTTTTGCTACAGTGAAGATAAGGCATACTTAATTGGGGATTTTTTTTAATTGTTACAATGAAGGCAAAGTAAACCTAATTGGGGACTTTTTTTCTTTTTTTTTTTGTTTTTAGTATAAATTTATATGAGGGTGGTTTCTTTCCTTGAGTTCAGAGTCTTCTATTCTGCTGAATATGTATGTTCATTTCTTCTTTATATTTCTTTCAAGACAGTTTTAATAAAGGGCAAGATATGCACAAGAAGAAAAAAAATAAATTCTTTAAGAAACACTCTACTAATATTCTCTTTGTCCTTGTGGAGATATTGGAAGAGTCTTTTACTTCTAAGCAAATAGCTCATTGAAGGAGTGGAACTGAATTCAGGAGTTCTACAATATTTTGTTCACAGGGAAGCATCAGGCTCTTCAAAACTGAGCTAGCCACATAAAAGCATGAAAAAAGTGATTTTTTTGAGAAAACCCTGTGAAAAAGTGAAGTGCTGTGAATAGCTATTCTATGACTGTTAGGACTGTCTTAGAACTGTTATCCTAGGACTGTAGTTGCAGCCTAGGTGGGATGATTACTGTTAATGGGATATACTAAGCCAGTAATACATGTTGGTGGGGTAAATATTCAGGCGCAATGCAGAAAGTAAGTTTTCGCTTCTCTGACTGTTTATTTCTTGAGGTAACTAGTTAGAAACCTACTAAAAAGAAACCTCTGTCTAGCCAGGGAATAAATCAAATTATTATCTCTACAGCTATTCCATAGGAGTGATCCTGTTCCCTTCCATAGGAGCAGTCTCACAGAAATGAGATTTTTCTATAGCAAAACAAAAAGTACATTGAAAGGAAGAGGTGAAAGTTTTAAACAATTTCAGCTAGCATGGAATAAGCCTACTGTGTAAAGACGCATCTGAAAGAAATAAGTAAGAGAGCCAAGAATATCTCAACAGTACTGAAACCAAAACCTGTGATGGTTTAAGACCAGAGCAAAGGTGATTATTACAAGGTAGAGGACAGCTTTTCAACAGTGCAAGTCATGTTCTAATGAGAATAATAAAAAAGTGAGTCAGAATGTAAAACAATAACACACCAGGCCTGAAACATTAATGGCTAAAATAAAAGTAACACCCTATCCTTCCCTTTCTTCTTTCCCTGAGTATTTTTTGCTGAGAACAATGCAATATGACATGAGATACCCCTCTGATCACCTGAGGCCAACTGGTCCTGCTTATGCCTCTGCCAAACCTCCTGCCCACTTGCAACCCCCTCACTGGTGGGGCAGCTTGATGCTGTGCAATTGCTCAGCAATAGCTAAAGCATCCTTGTACTGTCAACACTGTTCTGGTCACAAATCCAAAATGCAGTGCCATATGAGCTGCTATGAAGAAAATTAACTCCATCATCTACAAAGCCAGCATAAATAGCTAAGACATGAATAAATATACAAAATGGAGCCTACTAGGTCTTCATCCCCTTTATGGAAATAAATTATTCCTTTTAGGCCTTGAGTTCATAGAATAGAATTACATGAAGACATATGTAAGGGTGATTCAGCTGATATTTTTTGAGATGCAATACAAAAATTTTTGACTAAAGGTTCTTAAGGCTTGAATTATCTTATGAAATATATCAAAAAGAGAAAACTTGCAGTTCAGTTGACTATGAAAAAAGAAATTATGGGTATGAGTAAAATCTGGAATCGTAGATTGGGAAAGTGAGAGAAAACCTGATACTGGAGTTTCAAAAAGAAATCTTCTGGAACCGTGCATTCAGCATCCTCAGATATAAATTAGAAAATTGATGGTTAAGCAAGTGGTAATTTTTTCAGATTGTTGAAAATTGGTTTGTATAGTCAAAACTAAAATTGTCTATGAAGAGCTGCAGAAGAGATACCCATAAGAGTGAGCCAAATGAATTTAATTACAAAAATATTACAGAATAGATGATGGGTTTGAGGAGAAATTCCAACTATTAATTTGTATCTCATGATGATTGTAGATGATGGCAAAGAAATTGTTGCCAGGAGGAAAAAGATATTGGAATGGATAGTTCTGTGAAATATCATTGCTCAAAAAGGTAATTATAAAGAAAAATAGAACATTAAGAATTGCACAGAGAGAAATAATGCATGAAGAATGGAGCAGAAAATATTTTGGGAATAATTCTAATATCATCAGGTTTTTTACTGTTCTGAAGCAGTGCCTGTAATACAGCTATGTAAACCATGGTTAAATAAAAGAAAAAGGCAGCTTAACAAAGCAAAACAACTCCCTAAACTTTCAGGATAGGAAAAGAGCCTTAAAGAGCAGAAAATATGATGAATATGTGCTTTCATAACAGTCGGAGAAAAGAGTATCTTGCTGTTTATGGTAATCAGGTAAATGTTCCTGTAAATATTTTTTGGTGTAGTATTATACAACGTAGAACAACTTGATTCAAAGTTTTTTTGTCTGTTTTATGTTTGTTACCTTTAACAACAATGGAGTCATAGGCTTATGAATAAATATAATGTTTGTCAAAGTGTGAAGAGCAATGTTAGATTTACATTTAATTTTCAAACTCGCATTTTGACAATGAAAATTATATTTTGGATCTAGTACAAAAATTTTGTGTCTTCTGCTTTCGAAGGTATGTAATAGGATACCATCTTTTATGAACTTTATTCTTAGAGGCAAGAGACACCAATGCTATAGGTAGTCAAATGATAGAACTGGAAAGAGCTTAGCATAGTTTTTTGGCTTTTAAGTCATTTAGAGGAAAGGCAAAGTTGTCTACTTTCAACTTATTCAACTTCCATATATTTGAGAATAAGTTCTAATCTAAAGGGTTCTTCAGATATGAAATGCTATCCATGTTACTGTCATCCTCACTTCCTAATATTTGACTTTAGAATATTAATAAAGATATCTTCTTGAGGACTATAGTTTTTGACCTTCTTTTTTGGCCATCTTTGATCTTGAAAGGGCAAACAGTAAACTGGAATTTCCTATTATTCAGTGTCCTGTAAATAATCATACCAAGAAGGACAAAAATGTATCAATATTGTATTTTTTTTCCCCGTCCTCTTGTTGACGCATTTTCTAGTAAGGAAATGTACGTCTCATTAGCTAGGAGAGTGAAATCACTGGACTGCTGCTTAAAAGGGTATATTATTAAAAAATTATTAGGGATTGGAATCTCTCCTCCTAATAATCAGAAATCTGGGAATGACAGGCTTCTTTTTTTTGTGTCCATTGAATTGGAATCTGACCCTTTCCTCTGATTTCTGTGACTGGCATTCATGAATTTTATATATCTATATATATGTGTGAATAAGCATATAGATATACAGCACACTTTTCAAAAGTATGTGCAAAAACAAGCTGCAAGCCAAATACATAAAAGTACCTAGAGTTCCTAGTGTTAACCTTGAATCTGCTACTGAAAGGATGTCAAAGATGGAACTGTAAAAAGAAAAGCAAAAAGAGGCAACAGTTATAAGTCTCTGACTTGACGTAGGCAAAAAATGGGACGTTACTATGGGACATATTTCACAAGCACAGCTTGGCCTGTGAAATCAAGAGCCAACTCTTGACACCTGGACAAAACCAGCTACTTTTACCTGCAGGGAAGGACTAGGTGCTTTCAAGGAAGAAGGAATGGATGAGTTCCTCACTGGTACAACAAACTGAAAAATAGTCAGAGAGGAGGAAAGTAGTGAAGGCAAAAAGCCCCTCTCTATATGGAATGTAAAATTTGAAAAAGAAGTGCAAAACACTACCTGACTCCTAAAAAAGCAGTAGTTTACAAGTATGTTTGAACTGATCACCTTATGAAGTTGCAGAGTGTTAACTCTGTTTGATCTTCATGGGTGGAATGAAAACATAAATGCTAGGCATTGCTCTTTGCAGTCATTGACATATGATGTTTCTTTGATTTGTATAAAATAGATTTATATTTTATTGATTCATAATAAGCATGTTGTTTTAGCAGCAAGCAGCTTATTTACAAAGGGAAAATATGCAATGTGACAGTCAATCAAAAGAAGCATTACAGAAGTATAAGCAGTCTGGTATTCCTAAGTAAAGACTGAAACAACAAGGCAAAATAACTTGTTTGTTTGCTTTCAGTATATGCTAAAGCGTACATGTTGGACCTTAGGGGTAAGGAGGAATAATTCTAGGTAGGTGGTACTCCAGATGGATTATAAACTATTCTTTAAAGAATAGGATTCTAGGATTTAAATCAAGAGCAAAACCAAAAGCTGAACAGACTTCAATCACTTAAATGATAATATAATCATTAATATGCTTATGTATATTTATAGCACTGGAAAAATTGTATCACTTACTGGTAAATATTACCGGGTGAAATAATTGCTCTCTTGGATACATGCCTTTTGAATTAATTTATGATAAAAATACTCTTTATTTTCAAGAACAATTATGTACTCTAGGTAACATAGGTGATTTGCCATATAAAGAGTGATTTTCATTAAAGATTTTTATTTGGGCTCTCCTTTTGTAAAGCTTAACGGTGGTGTGATTACTTTCCATTTTTCATCTTTGGTAGCTTTTTTTTTTTTTTGTACATTTGTAATGGTTTTTGTGAAGTTCTGTAAAGCTTTTCACTCTGTAGAATTTTGCTCATAGTAGTTTCTAACCCAACAACTCTGGCAGCTGGGCTTTGATTTTAAAAGGGAAAAATCTGGCAATTCTTGGATTCTTTGCTGCTATAGCAACACCATCCATTCACTTCCAACTTTAGCCTTTTTTTTTTTTTTTTTGAACCTGTTTATAAGGGGGATTTTAAAAAATCAGGTAATATCACATCAGTGCATTTACCTCAGGCTGTCAACGTGCTAGATGTAGGTGATGAAGTGTATTTCCTTGCCTGTAGTGTAATACTTATTTTTGAAATGGACTAAGATTTTTTTTTAAGAACGGCTCATTTGCCATAACAAGGCTTAAGTGCATTCCTAGCAATTAATATATATGTGAGATAATAGCTTTCTTTAAAAAGTATAAAAAAGTATAAGTATTAAAAAATATTCCTATTTTTTTCCTAGCTTTCAGGTGGAATACTTGAGGAGTTGAGACAGCCTTTGTGTAACTTGTAATTTTAATCTAGAATAAGTAAATGTCAATGTGGTTTGACCCTGGCTGGATGCCAAGTACCCACTAAAGCCACTCTCTCACTCTCCTCTGCAAATGGGCAGAGAAGAGAAAAACATAACAAAGGACTTCATGACTTGAAAAACCGACCATGACAGATGCCTTACCAGTCATCATCATGGGCAAAATGGACTCCAAGTGGGGATATTAATTACATTTATTACTAATAGAATCAGAACTTGAGAATGAGAAGGAAAATAAATCTTAAAGACACCTTCCCCTCAGCCTCCTCTTTTGAAGTTCTACCTTCTTCCCTGCAGCAGTGCAGGGAGATAGGGAATGGGGGTTACAGTCAGTTGTTGTTTCTTCCAGTGCTCAGAGAGGGGAGTCCCTTCCCTGCTTACTGAGAGGTCCTTCCCATGGGAGACATTCCTTTACAACCTGCTCCAGTGCAAGTCCATCTTACAAACAGTTTTTGAGACACTGCTGCAAAGTGGGTCACTTTTCTGTGGAGTGCAGTCCTTCAGCCCAAGCTGCTCTGCAAGTCCTACCTACCAGGAAAACCTGCCCCAATTTTGGCTCCTCTCGCCACAGGTCAGCAGGTCCTTGCCAGGACTTTGCTCCAACATGGGCCTCCCATGGGGGGACAGTCTCCTTTGGGAGGAGCAGGAGGATTCCTACTCTACAATGTTCTTCACCACAGGTGGCAGGGGAACCTTAGCTCTGGTGCCTGGAGCACCTCCTGCTCTGTCACTCCTGATTGGCCTGGCCTTGGCTCACGGAACCAGCAAGCATTGGCTCTGCACGTGACGGAAGCTTCCAGCGTCTTTTCGAAGATGTCTCCACTGCAGCCCTGTTCCGCCCCCCCCTTACCAAAACCGGGCCACAGAAACCCAACTCCATAAGTAAGGGAGCAAGGAAAGCTTCATGGTCCAGAATACAACTAATTTCATATGTCCTAGTACAGATCATGTACGCTCTCCATGTCTGTGGGCAAAGCAGCAGACCTGCTCCTTTACAAGTCCTGTCCCATCTTTCTGCAGCCGTGTACGAGGCTGCATTTTCAAACCTTTGCCTGGCAAACTGCTTCCTGTCCTGCTGAGAAAGTGAGATTTCAGAACTCTTATCATATTTGGTGGATGCATGAAAAATAGATGTAAAATCAGAACAAGTAGAAGGGGTAAGTCCTGGATGTACAAAACTCTGTAGTTCAAGAAAGTAGGAATAGAAAACAAATCAGTGATGATTGCAAATTTATCCAGGACAAGGGCAACGGTTCCTAAGATTTGTGTTGGATAAGTGACTGCACAACAGTGAGGAAGAAGTGGAGAAAGTGATCATTTTTATGTCATCAGGTGGTGCACATCAGGCGGTGTGGGGGAAGGGGAAAAACTGCTTCAAATCCTTTGAGACTTTTGCTGTAGTTGTACAAATTTTTAATGTTTAGCAAGATGCTTTTATTTACAGCACAGGGAAATGGCCAAGAAATGCTTGCCTGCTGTTCAGGCATACCATATGCACGTGGCTTTTTTCTTTGCATATGGTTTATTTTGTATTTTAGAAGTGGATTTAGTGCTTTGTTCTTTGGGAAGTACATAATTGCTCAATTTGCTGAAGTCACTTAGTGAATTGGTCAAATTTGCCCAGTCAACACTATAGACTTTTTATTTCAGTGAAATATTTAGCAACATGTGTTTTTGAAAAGTGGCTTTCAGGTAAATCGGTCTTAATGGTTACATACATTTTGCTGGCAGGGACAACCACAGATGATGAGTTAAAAGAATTCCCCACCTCCCGAGGAGAAAATATTGTATAGTAGCTAAGAAGCAGGATTTCAGGCTTTTTCTCTGCTTAACTTTTATAACAGGCTCGTGCATGAGTGAATTAAAGGGACATTAACAGGTATTTTCAAATAAGCACATGACTAAGAATTTGTGGTTGGACTTGATGATCTGAAAGGTCTTTTCAATTCTAAATGAGTTTCTGATTCTATTAGTTTATTTGGGCTTTTAGTAATTTCAGGTTTTGCTCCAGGCTTGTGTTACAGCTGTAGGACACTTTCAGCTGCTGGTTTTATTTTTACTTTGGTTTATAAATGAAGATATTGTCTGTGGAAGAATCTTTCATGTATCTCTTTGAAAAAAATAGGTAGCATTGCTTAGGCTTTTAATAAATGAAGCGGAGCACTTTAACTGGAAGGAATCAAATTACTATAATTGAAATTATTTTAAAAGGATAACGAAAGATGCTTCATCCTTTGCACAAAGGGCAAGAAACACTGAGAGAGGAGATGGTCAGGAAGAATGGAGACAATAAAAAAAAAGGAAGTGGTTGTTGGGGAAGTAATATTTTCTTTAAAAAAATTAATTTGCACTTTGTACTATGTGTACATTGACTTGATGAACAGACTAAACTTACAACTGAAGACACCATCTTGAGTATACTGGCTACTTTTGTTTTTTTAATGTAATGTCTTTATCATGAAGTGACTGACTACAACTGGTTTGGCTACTAATAGATGCTAACTTTGGTTTGTCAGTGATAACAATTTGTGACCTGAACTTATTTTATTGTCACATCTCTTCATTAATGACCTGCATGGGGTTTTGGTTTGTTCTTTTTTTTTCATTCTTCATTTTGCTCTTACTGATAAAAAAGGCAGCTAAGTCAAAAGAGACAACAAATTAAGGGTGGTGTGAATTTATTGTAAGAAATATTCATTTTTAAGTATGTTAGATTTTATTTAAATTTAAAAGAAACTTTAGTAATTACTTTCATGTAGTTTAGTTGTAAAATTATTTCTATCAGCCTGTGGAGGTAGCCCTTGTTATAAACAGGGCTATTAAAATGGTTACTTTCTTAACTTTTGCATAGTTAAGTTTAGATATGTAGTGTGGCGTATGCTTAGCTAGCTACTCTTGCCTGACATATAAGAAACTCATGTAAATATTGCAATACACTCTTCATTGCTTAGTTCTTTTGACATGAAAATTTCTATAGGTATGATACTCCATTTCTTATTTTCACTTTTCTCAGACCATGTGCACTAAGAAACTTAATTTCATCTAACTGCTGTGAGCTTGATTTTGCATTGCACCAATTTGAGGAACTGTTGCTGCAGTGACAATTTTTATTCAATCTGATAGTTATCTTTTTTTTCAGTAAAAACCCTGCTGGAAAATGGAAAGAAAGCCACAAAACCAACCAAACTCAAATCCTGTTTTTTCTTGTTTGTTTGTTTGTTTGTGGTTTTATTTTTTTGTGTGTGTGTTTTCTCTTTGGTTGGCTTGGATTTTTTTCCTGGCATACTCTGATTAGCTCCTCTGCTGTTCAGTCAATAGAAGAGTTTGAAACTAAATAAACATTGAACAACTGAGAATACTTTGACAATTTTTGATGTATGGATGTGTAAGAATATATGTTTGAGGACACACAGGAGGGAGCACCTCTAAAAATATTTTCAGAATAAATGAACTGGTTTTTGTGTGGTACTTAGTATATTGGTTTATGTTGAAGCTCTGTAAACTGGTGGAAGTGTGAATTGCTGTAGTAATTTAATCACACAGAGTCGCAATGATCTGCTGAAGAAAACTGTGTGGAAATAGGCATGCTATGTTGATGGCAGGAGGATTCCTTTTAATGGTACTTAAGGTTTTTCACTCTTGAAATTAAAATGTTTGGTATTTAAAAAGCAGCTCTTTTTGTACTTTTTATTAATTTCCTTTGCAGGTAAGTACTATTCCACTATCCCAAGTTTGTGTTATCTGGTAAGTATATGTTTGGTTAATTTCTTTCAAAAAGGATCAAAAATAGCTGTTTAACATATGTCCAATGTATCTATTTTGATAGTGGTTTAACTCGTAATAGTAATGAGATATATGAGACATATGTGGTATATGAGACATAGTGAGAGCTGCTGCTAAATCCCTGGGTTTTGCAGTTTGCAGAATTTTGCTTTAAGGCCCTGGAACTTCCTAGTGACATTTTTGTTATTAACTGTGTACCTGCTGGCACTTATCAAAAGTTTTCTTTGGATACAAGATATAAAGTGTTTTGTGTGTTGAAATCAGACATATCTCAAATGTTCCACAATAAATAAATAGTATTTGAGTATTATAGACCACCTGTTATGTTTCCTCATGTTCAGAGAGTTAATTTGTTATGGGAATAGCATACTTTCTTTGGTCCTCTGGACCTTCCTACAGCATCTGAGTGAAGTTTCTCGAACAAACACAGAAGTTTTTCTTGAAGCTCTCTTACAGTGTTTTGAAACCTATGTTGCCAGCGAGAGTGGTAACAAGGCAGTAAGAGGAAATAAGCCTGTGGGCACATGCATGTGTATGTTCATACCCCAACACGTACATAATACATCACTTAGCTCACAAGGAAAGCACTTTGTCTTCAGAAGCACATCCTGGATTTAGGAATTGAGGCATTCAACAACTGAAATAGTACAAGCTGAAGAGGAAGGAGGAAAAGAAGGAATTATAGTTAGTAAGGGATTGTTCTCCGTGTCTTTCAGGCAAAAGATGAATAGCACCCGAATTCTGTAGATATTCTGACATCTGCTGAATTTATTGTCCTACAAATACCTTGAATTTTTTCACATCCAGCGACCTGTTTACAGCACAGAGATAGATCACATAATTTTTTCTTCTTTAGTTTGTGTTGTCCTTGTTCATCACTTACTTTTGTCAGGACCTTGATGTTTGACTTTGGTTTTGTGCATAGGATTGACTAAATTTAAGCCAAGGATAGCTGGATATGCCAAAGGAGAAAATGGCTGTTACTCCGTTTGTTGTATTTGCCATTACAAAACAGCAATCACTGTAAGGGAGGGGAATATGAATGCTTTGAATAGCCCTGTCCTATCATTTTTTGGCTTGATCGAAATGACTGGGTCTGTTTTAAGCAAGGAGGGGAGAGGGGAATCTGGTAACTCCTTGTGATCAGTTGAGCAATTAGAGAAAGCTAGATTTTGACATCTCTTCACAATGACTTTTAAATAATCCAGATTACTTGTTCCAAATGCCCTGGTGCTGAATATATAAGAGAATATATGAAAATGTTGCTACCTAAAGATGGCATCAACAGTCTGATAGTTTCTTAGCATTCTTTGGATATAGTTAATGTTTGCTGAGACACAATGCCCTGTTCATTGTGTGTGACCCATACCTTGTCTAAATTCAAAGTGTGTAGAGGCACATGTAAGGTCATTCATGCAAACATCTATATATCAATTGCTAAATGCAGAAATATTTTATTATACTGTAATTTGATGCATTGTTCTCCCCCGATATATATAGATGTGGTGTGTATAGTTGAACGTTTTGTTACAGTTAGGCTTGTGATATTATTTAAAAAATTTTTGAAAACTGGAATCCGGAAGAAGAGTTGTAAACAGATCAAGCCTTTAGTTTATTCACAGGGATGGATTTGGAGTAATTTTTGTAGCTGATCTCTAGAATTCTGAAAAAAAATATTGTTGCATATGAATTTTAAGTATAAAGTAAATCTGTATTCTACAGTGAACTTTACTAATTTAAATTTATATGGATTTTACAGTAGGAAACAGTAGAGAATTTGTTGCAGATACTGGCACTGCCCTCAGTATTTATTGCAGTGGAGCAATGTACTCTTGGCTTTTGCATGGGAAATGTCTGTGGTTGTTAAAATTGTGTTATAATGCTGGGAATTTCTTATGGCCTGTGGTGTTCTGCAAACCTCTGTGAACTGTGCATGATGATAATTGCCTGTGACGACAGAAGCCTGAATCTGGTGAGGAGGGAAATCACCATTCCAACTGCAAAACCTAATTTACTCCCACTTAAGAATTGCCTTTGTCATCTTTTATAAAATATCATGCAAGTGAAAAGCACTGTGTGGAACATATTGCACCATGTTGTGATACAGATATCAACTGGATCCACTAGTGGGACAGTGCCTTTGCCACCCAACTGGAAAAAAGAGGAAGTTAAATATAGGTTTTTACTTTCCTGTAATTGCCAATGGCACAATCTCTAATAACTTACAGTGGAACTTACAGTGGATTACAAGACTGAACAATGAACCTTGAGAGCAGAGATTGCAAAGTATATTTGTTTGGGGATTGAAGTTTATCTTCAGAAGGTTAAAAGTAAGGATATCCTTCTCTCTTACCTGCTTATTGTAGATAAAAATTGGATTTTTATGAGGTGCTAGGTAGGTATTCATCTATGAAATATTTTTCTACCATTTTGTAATCCATCTGTTAGAAAATTATTTTATAGGCACGTTAAAAATATGTGTTTCAAACTAAAAGACGCTATGGTAGGTTTGCTCTGCTAGTTATAAAACCAAACTGTTTCAAGAATAGTGATTGCTTGGTGTTTCATAAATATTTTTCTGGACAATTTAAAAAACAAGTTGGTGCTTTATCCTGAAAAAGTTAAAGGATGTGGTTATAAATGGTTCTTCATTATTTCTGTCTTTCAAGAGACAATATTCATTCTGGCAGTGGTTTTGCCTTCTTTATTGTGGAAAAAAAGATGCATTTCTGTGCGGTACCAGAGACCAGAAGCATTACTCATTTTGGTAGCCAAAATTGCCGAAATAGCTTGTGCAGTATGCCTATAGAAGAAACAAAGAAAGTCTACTCAGTAATAATCTTCTTTTTTTTTTAAAAAAAAAAAAAATTAAAATAGATTTGTTTTGAGAATGGAGAGACCCTTTTCTCTTGAATTTGGATTTGTCATTTCTTTGTTTGAATTTTCATTTTAGTTTGCTTGTTCAAAAGCTAGTGATAGAGCAAATTTCTTTGCAGGTTGATCAACAGTGGTAACAGTAGGAAGGGAAAATGACTAATAAAACATTATTAGATATATTCAAGGTAAGGGTTTCAAGGGGGACAGAAGAAGTTCTTTGCCCCCAAGTCTCTGTCTTGTTAATTTTTATCTTCATGTGATGTGCCTGACTTGACTTGTCAGTAACTTGTCTTCTCTAATCTGATCCAGTTTCATTTGTTGAGCTCTTTAATAGCACCTAGCTGTTTTATATTTCCCCTTGCAAACTGAGAATATAAGCTGAATAGCTTTAGCTTTCTATTCCAAATAGATGGAAGAAACTACAAGATTCTGTATGTAATTTTTGGGGTTCTTTTAATTATGTGATTTCTGAAAGCTCTAAAAATATCCCAGAAAAATATATCTGGAGAATTCCCTTCTGAGTTAATACAATATATTGCCCTTGGCCAGTGGTGGGGTATCATTCCTGACTGATATTTATCTAATGAATATCACAGTGTCCACAAATATTACTTTTGGTGCTTCATTTTCCTTGCTATTTATTTCTAATGTAGAAGTACTTGGAAAAAAGAAATATTTCACTGTCACAATCACAAATGCAACTTTCTACTTTAAGTACAAAATTAGGGCATTAATCTAACTTGTCTGATTTTATTAAGCAAGGCATGTGACATTTTGTATAAGCAAGTAGTAGTGACAGTTTAAATGGTTTCAATGTTACCAGCCTAATGTTTTCAGAAGTACTAAGATAATTTTTCAGAGAGACTTGTTGAAATTGTATCTGAGTATCTGGATTTCTGGTATATCTAGGGGCCTTTTCAAGGTCTTTCTCTTTGTAGTCTCACTATGTAGTCTCACTATGTAGTCTCACTGAAGGCAAAATCACCAAAACCTGGTCCCAA
Source organism: Serilophus lunatus (assembly GCA_013399895.1). Taxonomy (NCBI): domain Eukaryota; kingdom Metazoa; phylum Chordata; class Aves; order Passeriformes; family Eurylaimidae; genus Serilophus; species Serilophus lunatus. The sequence goes on along the minus strand of VXBA01000875.1, from coordinate 687,368 downwards.
ATGTACACTTTAGACATGACATGTACAAGGATATCAGGTAATATGCTTTGAAATATTCAGTTAGTGATTTTCATTAAGTTGGAGTTTCTTGGGTGTGTTTGTTTTTTTGTTTGGTTTTTTTCTATGTGTGTTTTGTTCTTTTTTTAATTTAATTTACAAAATTAAATTTTAAAATAAAAAATCTGTGGACAACAGTGTGTATCTATGGAGATATATTCTGTCTTTTAATTATTTTTTGTTTAAGGTATATCAGTTTATGAAGACAGAAGCACAAGTTTAAGCTTTCTTCTTCAGGTTCTCATTTTCAATGCATCATGCTCTTGAGAACTGCCTGATTTCTTTTGCTTTTTCATTCACTAATGCACATTTGACAGTCTTTGCTGTCACTTTACCAACCATGAACAGTTAATTTCTTTTATTTGTGGTAGGAACAGAACAAAGGAGTTAAACCAATTAAGTATGGATTGGAGTTGTTCTATTTTAACCCAATGTGGAAAGCATGCTACTTACACTAAAGTAAAGGTTTAACCAGTCAAACTGGTTTGTTCAAAACTACTATGGAGCAATGAATTCATGGTTAACAAAATTCAGCTTGCATTCTACGGTGACAGTTTGTCTTGGAGGGCCCACAATATATATGGAGGGGTCACATGGGCAGATGAGGAAGCTGGCAGTTAAATAATAAACACACTGGCACAAGGAGTTTGGTTTGAGGGTTTCTTGCTTATTCCATCTTTCTGAGAGCCAGGTATTTGGGCTTCAGCAAGCAGGTTACAAATACAGTGTTCTAGCAAGTTACAGATAATGTGAAAGCTTCTTCTGAGTAAGTTATACAATGGTGGATGTGCTGCTGCAACCTGCAGCAGCCTTCATCTTGCAGCAAGGTGCAGGAGAGTTACTGATCACTTGAGGAAAGTACAGCTTGCTTGAGAGAGCTCATATGACGGCTAAAGGGCTCTGTTTTATTAAAACTCCAATTACATTCTCAAAACAAGATCCTTAGTTCCCAGCTGCTCCAGCATTTTATTTCCATTCACACAAGGCTTTGTTTAGCCAGAAGTCCACACACACCTGCTAAAGGAGGTGGAACCTATTTGTAGAACAGACTCTTTGTTTATTCCCAGTTAACTGAGTCTCTCATACTGGTGTGTGGAAAATGGCTGCAACACATTCCATTGCTTCATTGTGACAAAAGCCATTTTATACTTGATTTCTTTGCTGTAATGTGCTTCCGGAGAACTTAGATGTGCTCCCTTCTCTATGAAATTGTTCTGCTTGTAAATTAAGATCCTATGATTAACCTTTTTAAATATATGGATTTTGTAGGTCTGTAGTCACTGCTGGTAAACAGTCATCGCTAAAAAGGCAGTAACAACTGTCCACCTAAACTTCTGATTCATTAAACCAAAACACAGAAACTGTAAAGAAGAGCATACAAGATAATTTAGGAGTCACTGTATTAGTCAGCTCCAATAATCCAGGGCAGCATGATTGTTTGAGTCTCACATGGATACAAATGGGAATTCACAAATTTTGGGCTTTGGTTTTAAAAAAACTTGCTTATTCAGATGTCAGCATTTGGCAATGAAGTTTCTTTGAGCCCACCCTACAAGTGCAGAGGGTAGGGCAAGATTGCTTGAGGTATATTGCATTGTCACTTGAAAGAATCTCTATTTCCCCATGGTTATGGATAACATTTGCCATGCCTAAAATGATTGCTGGGGAACCTTTCATAGCTCAAAACTTTGTAGATAGATTATGTTATATTTTTACTATGTACTAGTGGAAGGAGATAGCAAATCTTTCCCAGTGACTTATACAAATATTGCTTCCATTGTCCCACAAATGGTTCATAGGCAGGAATTATCATAAAATGGTCAGGTGTTAGTCAGTAGCTGCCATTCTGGCAGAATACATGTAGCAAATATTAATAATTGTAAAATGCATGCATGAAAAGTTTAAATTTACACTTTCTAAAGAGAAAGCGATTGCATGCAATACAAATTACAGCATATGTCTGGAAGATACATAGTCAAAACTGAAATTAAGCCCTTCTATTTAATGTAAGTGAAATAAAACTATTTTGTGGGCCGGCAGTTTGACAAAATTCTGAATGGTCAAGGTTAGAAGGCATTTTGGTGGGTTATCTGGTCCTGCTCAAGAAGGGCCACCAAAAGCCTGTTGTCCAGGATTATGTCCAAGTGTCTGCTGAATATCTGTGAGGATGGAGACTTCACAATGTTGCTGAGTAACTTGTGTCGGTGCTTAGTCCACCTTCATAGTAAAAAGAAGTGTTTCCTGCTGTTGAGAGGGACTTTTCTGTTTTCAGTGTGTGCCCATTGCCTCTGGACCTGTCACACTAGCTCTATCTTCACTTTCCTTTTGAATATTTATATACTTCAATCAGATCCCCCTGAGCTTTCTCTTTTCCAGGCCGATCATTCCCAGCTCTCTCACCTCTCCTTATGTGACTGATGCTTCAGTCTCTTCATCATCTTTCTGGGCCTTCGCTGGGCTCTCTCCATTATGTCCAAGTCTCTCTTGTACTGGTGAGCTCAGCACTGGGCCCAACACTCCAGGCGTGGCCTTACTGGTGTAGAAGGATCACCATCTTTGACCTGCTGGCGGTGCTTTGTCAAATGCAGCCCGGGATACAGTTTGGCCTCCTTTGCCACAAGGTCACATTACTGGCTTTTGTGGAACTTGGTGTCTACTACAGCACCTATGTCTTTTTCTGCCAACTATTCTTCAGCTGTGTGACTCCTAGAATATGCTGGGTAATGCAGGTATTAATTCAAGGGATAATGGATATGAATACAGAGTGTGTCCAGATATATCAGTAATTTGTCTGGGAAAAAAAATATATTGTTTGAGACAGAGCATATTTTAAAAAAAAAAAAATTTTCTGCATGGTAGGGAGTTCCCAGAGGTCATTGAAAGCAAAAAAGGACTAACCTCTGTTCTAGACTTGGAAAAGCAGCATCATGCCAAGCTTGCATTGCTGCATTTTCAAGTAGCTATCCATGTTCAAAAGGACTGCTTATGTGGTATTGGAAAGTGTTTTCTTAAGATTTTGATATATCACAGAAATAAGAAAATTATTAAGTCTTTAATGTTGATTCTTGTCTCTTACTGATACTTTCCCAATTTTAACCTTTAAATGTCATGATTTACAATGCTATTAATGGTTTCTGTGCTCATGATTAAGTCATGTCTTTGTATGTGGTTACTGTTTTTTAAGTCTCAATCATTTAAGAACTTTCATCCTTAAATGTTTTAGTTTATTGAAGATCTGGTGCTTATGGGCTATGTAGGGGTGTTTTTAATTCAAGTTCTTTAATCAGTTGAGAACAGGGTGGGTTTTATAAGACTATGATAAACTACTACTGTTCCAATGCCAGAACAGCTGTAACCTATCTGTGTGTGATTCTTCATCCAGACCTTGTCTAGTCAGGAGTCTGGAAACATTTGGTATGAGCAACTTAAGAGAAGTAAGCAGAGATGTGATGGTTTTTTTCTGGTGTTCTTGAACTAACACAATGGTTTCCAGAGTCACTGAGTCTAATTTCTATCTTTTCCTGCCATCAGATTAACTGTGTCATACAGGCCCTTTCAAAGGCTTATTATGCTTCATATTAATTATGCTTTTCCTGGAACATGTATCTTGTTTGTGCAGGTAAAATATTGTTATTTAATCTCTTCATGTTTATATTGTTTAGCTCATCAAAGTTCCCCTACCGCTCTTTCTTACATGTAAAGAGACAATTTTTAGGTTGTGATGTGGGTCGTGTTTAGATTTTGGTTTTGTTTTGAGTTTTTTGGGTTTTGGTTTTTTGTTTGTTTGTTTGGTTTTTTGTTAGGTTGTTTATTTTTCTGGTTCTCTTTTGTTTGTTCCCCCCCCCCCCCTCAGATTTTAGGTCAGTAGGTAGATCACTAACAGCTAACAATTTCTCTGAAGGATTAGGCTTTATGACCCTTTGTGACCATGATTTTTGTGTGGTTCTTCACCAGAGAACATGAACTGAGATGAATCTTGGGGAGTGTAGATTTTTCCTGTGTCAAGGGGAGCTTGAATATAACTTTAGAGATGAGACGAGATTTGAATGTCAGTGTTCTTTTTAGGTGACTTTAAGATGGCCAAACAATCTGAGGTGACCAGCTCAGCTGGTAAGGATACTAGTGAGAAGACGTCCTTAACTCCTTTGGTTTTCAATGTCAGGGCATGTGTTATTGAGAAAAAAAGAAGGAATAGGTTGTTAGCTGACTTGGCAGACTTGAGATCCCAAAATTTTCACTCAAGTGTTTGGTTTGCTCTTCTGGAAATTATCCTAGGTCCTGTCAGCAGCAAAAGATGCCTCACAGCATTACTTAAGCATTCAAATGGAAGAAATTATGTTTTCATGATTTCTAAGTTAGTTCAGCAAAATTATCTATAACTTTCCAAGGGAAATGCTTTTTATTATGTCAAAAAATATTTTATGTGTAAGGTAAAATTTCTTCAGCTGTCCCTTTCTTTCAGCTAGCTTCTATTAAGTGTTTATTTTGTAACACAACATGACACTGTTTTCACGTTTAATTTTAACATTTTGTGTCTTCATAATTAAAACCTTAGATCCAGTATTTTAAATCTCTTTAATATTCTAAATGCAATGGATTGGGCTAGAAACTTGTCAGTGAATAGGATTCGTTAATGTTTCATGTGTAACTGGTCTTGCTTGTCTTTTCATCTACAGAAAATTATTATATTACAAAACAAGCTTGATTCTATGTGCTGTTTAATCTTAATTCTAGTGTAAGGTTCAGCTATATCTGAAGTCATCCTACTGTGCTTTTACAAAACTGAAAATTAATCAATGAAAGAGATGTGTATGAAGTAAGAAAAAAATTAAAATGTTTTCTTCTTATATTCTTATGATAGCCTTCAAAGGCTTATATCTGTTGAGGCTACCATAACTCCACTGCTTCTTTTGATGTTAAATAGTTTTTCATTTTTTGTATTCACAAATTGAGTAAAAGTTATGTGGGAGGTGCCAAAAATCAAAATGCATGTCATCAGGATTATGCGTACTGGAATTGCACAAAGTTTCCAGTAATTATCTAGCTGAAGTTTGGTTAGGTTGTTTTGTGTTTTGGTTGGTTGGGTTTCTGTTTGTTTGGGGGTTTTTGTTTGTTTTTTGTTGGATTTTATATGTGTATAGTACTGTGCATTTACTGTGGTTTATCACAGACATGATGCATTCTATTTGCATACAGCTCTCTAATACACCTTTCCACCAAGCATTAGAATTCATATATCTACAAGTTTGATTTCGGATAATTCAGCCAATGGAAGCCCTACTATGCCTGAAGAAAAATATGTTGCAAGTTGAATGCTTTGTAGAAATTACAATATCTAACCTTTCCCTTTTTTAAACTTTTTTTTTTTAATATTCATCTTGAATTCTTCTTCACCTCTCTCTAATGCTGTGTATTAGAGTTCAGCAGGAAAAATTAATAAAACACTATGTTTCTGTTGTAACTAAACATTTGTTTAATATATAAGATGGCATGGTGGGACTGCTGACAAAACTGCAGGAGACTCTCCCTCCTTCAGTACCATGAATGGTCAGAACCAGTCAGGTGTAGAAAGGACAAGAAAGTTCTCAAACTGTGGTGAAAATACTCTGCTTGGTGGTGGCCATCTATCACTTACAAGAAAACAGCTTTTACAAAACTTGGGAAGAATTGTCTTCTTAAGGGTAGGGTTTGGGCTTACAGAGTTGTTTCCCTGCTTTCCTGAATACATTTTATACTTAACTGACTTAAGTATGCTTTGGGAGTCCTTATTTTGATCAGTGCCTCAAATAAGTTAATGATGATGATACCTAAACTTTTGGTTCCTGGCAAGAGTTAAAGAATCAGTGAGACCAGTCCTTGAGAAGTACAGTTTTTATATTCCTGCAGTTTCAGGCTTAGCCTTCATGGTGATTACAGGATGTATCATTAGGGCTGTGAAGGAATGTAAAAGTTTGAGTATTTCTTAAGCATCAAACTTCAACAACTAAACCCCTGCAGGAGTGTATGCAGTTGTTCAAAATGTTTGTTTTTGGAATATTAGATGAAGACTGATTGTCATCATCTGCATTATAAAGCTGAGATGTGAAAAAGTGTGTGATATTATATTGTGCCTAAACCAAAACAGCTCTTTCTCTTTTTTTTTTCTCTCTCTTTTAAAATTTTTTTAAAATTTTTTTATTCGATCTTGCACATCATACGCCTAATTTTCAATTTAGAGCCCTTTGGGTGTTGACAAGCATATAGGTAAGAGTGATATGATAATAGAGTCCAGTTAGTTTCCAAATGCCTCTCTTAGCTTATAGTGAAGCTAAGCTGCCATTTTATGACATACTTCATAGGTACGTAATTGTTTAAGAACAAAAAGAGAAGATAGAAATAAATTGTCAATATGTCTTGAAGTAGTCACCAGGGCATCCTATAAAAATTTATACCTTTCAGCATGTTCCTGTGGGACCAGAGTGGTTGCCAGAGAACAGTTCAAAGACATAAGTTTGTAGGCGAGAGTTACCTCAGAACAGCAAAGACAGAATGTAATAGTGAGGTCCTGTAGAAAGACCATCACACAGTATTACCAACTCTGAGTGACTGAGCAATAAAATGACAGGCACACTCTGGTGTAGATAGTAAGACATAAAATAATTCACACTGCATAAAATCTTAATTTCACACGCAGAATGATGGACTCGGTTGAAGCTTGCCATTGGCACCCTGCAGGAAGACCATGGGGTTCATAAAAACGTCAACACAGAGCCTAGTGATGGTCAAAAAAAGGAATCAAAATGTTAAGAATGGTTAAAGAAATTCAGTATAAGTTAGATAATGATATTATGCTGTTGTATAAATTATGACTTATCCACATTTTGATTACTGTGCCAGCTCTGCTCTTGTTATCTTCAAAGAATATAGATAGTGCTCTTAGAAAGAGCTTTTGAGGGAAGGATGAATATAATCAAAGAAAAGGGCATGACTTTTTTATGAGATTGAAGAGTCCCAGATTGTTCAGTGAAATTTGAAACAAAATTACTTGAGGGCATATAATAGAGGTCTACAAAGTTGTAAATAATACAGAAGGGTGACTGGGATCAATTTGTCCTATTTGGGTCATTAAAGGAAATCCAGTACAAACTAGACAAATGGAAATGTGTCCTTATGCTGTCATGGATTTTTCCAAATTATACTGTGTTCAATAAAAGCTTGCATGGTTTTTGGAGGAAAATGGCCTGATGTATGGACAAGAGATACATTAGGAATGGCTAAATATTTAGGAGTTCATCCAGTTCAGGAACTTCTGCTTCTGGATCTTCATTTCCATCGAATATAGGCTCTTCATAACAAGAATACGGAATTTTATTTGGAGAAGTAAATAACGTTTGAGTATTGCCTTGCAACTGTGTAGAATATTCAGGGATCAAATCTAATTCCTTTGAGTGGCATTTGAATTACCTAAACTATTCATTCTGATGAATTATGGCAACACTGGTACAAGTGAGACAGGATAGCTGTGTCCCCAGCCCTGCTCTGTGCCGGTCCAATAGATCCTGTGGAAACAGTCTCTCTCTCTCTCTCTTTCTTTCTCTCTCTCTCTCTCCCTCTCTCCCTCCCTCCCTCCCTCCCTTTCTCTCTCTCTCTTTCTCCATTAAAGGAAGTGAGTATCTCTCAAAAGAGCACTAGATGAGCATGCAATTTAATTGTAATAAGTAGAAGGACGTTTATATGTGCACAGACAACTAGTGCTTTCTGGCTAGAGTGATAATCTGAACTATTTTTCAGCCAAAATCAAGTTGTTGAAGCCATTCTTTATAGGACTGTAAACTGAACAGCAGTGCAGGTGAAGTGCAGGATTCACTCCCAAAGCACTGGTGCTTTATTAGTATAAGCCTCCACTGCTGAAAGGAATAGCCCAACAGTCTGTTTTTTCTCAACTAGTATGTGCATGTCTGAAGAAAAGAAAAACCCCAGTTTCTGATCTGACTTGTCAGAATTTTAAACTGCTTTTCATAGGCTTTCACTTATATATGCAATTTCCTCTTTCTGATTCTCATTTTAAATGTGAACAGATGTTATTAAATGAAAACCTTGTGATAATTTTTTAACTGAGCTACACCTTTTGGTGTAATGTGTGTGTAGTTATGAATGTTTTATGATTGTAGTTATACCAATTTTAAATGTAAAAAAATCATAATTTAGTACTGTATATATGACATTTCATATCTCTAATAGCTCTTTTTGGTCACTATATTTTTTTGTTTTCCTTATCTTGTAAACATTGTACCATATAACTTTTCATAGAGTTTTTGCCTTTCTGTATTTCTTCATATTTTCTTTGTTGTTGTGTTGGGGTTTTCTTGTTGTTTTATTTGTATTTTTTTATTTTTTAGTTAGAGTGAGATGTAAATTTAGTCCAGTTCTTAACACTGATGCTCAAATTTCTTAACCGGACTTTGCGACACAATGTGCTTTAAGAGTTTAAGTATGTTTTGGATCTGAATTGTGTTGTAAAGAAACTAAACTGTTAGAAGGGCTTTAAATACAATGTTTATTTCTTACTGAGCTGTCTTCCACACCATGCAATCATTTAAATAAAAAGATGATTAATCCAAATTATGAAATAATTAAAGATATTCATATTGATGGTCCTTACTGGGATCAAGTGCCAGCTCTCTGAAGATACCTGAGGAGGGAGTGGATACTGCCAAATAGTGCTCTGATCAGAGAGGTCATGGGAGAAAGGACATTGTGAAAGTAGGACTCTAAGACACTAAACTAATATCCATCAATCTGTTGTTGGCCAAGGTAGGAGGAAGAGGCAGAAAATGAAGTGGGTTTTGCAACTTAATTATATTTGGGTGCAAATAAAATTGAAGGAAAAAAAAACGGGGATTAGAAACGCAGTCTTAACAAGACTCAAGAGATTGGAGTCCAGTGCTGTCAAAATATATGCCCACAGGCTTCTCCTTTCTGCAGTCAAAGCACAAGTTCAGGAATGCTGTGAAGGACATCATGAACATGCTGATAGCCACTCTTCCTTGGAAGTTTTCCTTCTTCCCCTCTTTGAGGTTTTGAAATAATCTCTGGGTATAAATAGACCACTTGGGATCCCTGCCTCCTGTGGTGGGAAGACAAATTGCACTTCATGCCTGAATGGGATGTAAAGGTGAGAAAATTCAGTGAGTGGAATATAAGAACACAGAAATGTACCTAATGCAGTGTACAGAGCTAAGTTGCATAAATGTCAGTTGTCTTGCTGAAGAGGGTATTTTTGGTGAATGAGAGGTCTGGAAGGAGTTCAAGAGGTAAATGGGAGCTGCTTGCTCTGAGGACTCCCTTGAGGCTGAAGAGTGAAGTGGTCATTACTACTCAATGTCTGTAAGAAGACTTGAGAAAGGTGCTCTGCGGGGACAGCGTTCTGCTCACCTGCAGGCCATGTTGGGTTGTTAATCCATTACTTTCACTGCTTCCTTACACATTGTCCCCAAGAATGAGAAATGTAAACTACTTAAAAAGGTCATGCATAGAGCAACCAATTTGCTTTAAGCCTGTCTTGCACAGAAAAACCCAACAGACACTTAATTATGTCTGCAAGTTTAAAGCATAGCGCTTGACTCAGTCTTTACTGATGTACTTTCCTCTTATCTTTTAGTTTTGGTGATCATACTTCATTGTTTCTTTCCTTCTACTGATTTGCCTTTTATTTTCACCATATTCTTTTATTTCCTTTGTTTTGTTTTGTTTTGTTTTGTCTTGTCTTGTCTGTACAAGGAAGCATGAATCATGTCAATACATTTTTATTATCAGGTGACAATGCTTTGGTACCTCTGTAGCAAAATCCAGTTCCAGTCTCTGGAGCAATCCAGGAGCAATTGTTTGCTGTTGCTGCCTGTTTGGGGTAGTAAAGGATGCTGGATATGAAGACAGTATCCTCATTCATTCACAGAAATTTCCACATTGCCTTGCAAGAATGAAGAATGAAGTTAACGACTACTACATAAATCTCATGCTACAGCTGTTCTTTTCACTGCCACTGGGGAGTGCCGCACTTTCTGTGCTGCTGCACATCTTCCTGTGCAACTGTGATGCAGAAGGTTACAGGAAATTGTAGACTATATTGTGACTACCAACAAGAATACAAATTTTGTTAAAATCATTTGATCAGTTGTGTGCTGTGATGTCTCAAAGTAATGGGATTTTTTCAGAATTGAATCATGTTTGTACATTTAGCTGGGTGAATGCAGTATGCCATTAATTGAGGTAATAAACATATTTTGCTGGTGTGCTAAGAGTGGCAAATCCAAAGCAAGTCTTGTATATGAATAGTATGGAACTGCAGTACATTGAGTAATAAATATTCCATTCAGTTGTCAAACCTTGTAGGAACTTCGGTCGTCAAACCTTGTAGGAACTTCAGCTAAATGAAAAAGGCAATGTGTCTTATATCTGCACGGTTGCCACTGAGGGGATTCTGTAAAAATGAGTGTTGTAAACATTTTTTCTTTCATTTTGACAGGTAATATTTGAAGCTGAAGTCTCAGATGGGAGAAATGGCTACATTGCCATTGATGACATCCAAGTCTTGAGTTACCCTTGTGGTAAGCAATGATTAAGAGCTGCATTTTTCTCTGTCTTTTCAGGACATATTTGATATTGTTGCGGACTGCTCAGTTTTCTTCACTTGATCACTGATGCTCTTTATTCCTTCAATAGTATTTTTGTTGCAGCTTCTAGGAGGACGTGTAATGTTGCAATAGTGATTTATCTGGTTGAAATCTTTTTCTACCAGAGGTAAATTATACTGAGATAAAAAAATAGAAATATCTTTTTAGTCATATCATAGTCGGTGTGCATAATCAAAATGAATTTTAGTGTTAATGTGTATATTCACTGATTAAAGAAAACTGAATTGGCAGATGCTTGTAGGAGGTTTATCAGATTTCATGCTATTTTTCTTTTTTCTTTTTTTTTTCCCCACCTAAACAGCAACAATAGATTTAAAAAAGGAGAGGAAAAGAGTTATTGAACTATTGAGGGATTGCATTTTGTTTATTTTTTGTGGACAGATTTCAGGCATTTATGTTTGCCTTTCTGTGCTTAATCCTGGGGAATAATTACACACATGCAAATACAAGTTGTGATAATGAGAATATTCTGCAAATAAGAAATTGTGAGGAAAAAATTGTTGCTGTGCATTTCTGGTATTATTTTTGGCAATTTTTTCTTTTCAACTCATTTGATCTTCCCCTGTATACTCCCTTTCTAAAATGTGATTACATTGTAATGTACCACATGGCTGATAATTTAATTGCTTAGTGAAATGATCAAGATATAACAATATAGTGCCCAAACTTTTCAGAATGATTCCAAATAATAAAGTTGTAATGGCAACCTCACATCCTGTTTTCTTCTACCCTAATCTTATAAAACCATAACTCACAGGGGCTTACAGAGTATTAAAGTGTGTTACCTTTTTATATTTCAGCCAGCCCAGGTATCTGATATCTGTACTCAGCAAAGCTCTGCTTGGATTCAATATATGGCTTTCATATTTTATTTTTTTTTCCCCTCTCTCCTATGTGTGTTTTTTTAAGTGCCGAAACAAAAGGTACTTTGATATAGTCATCCCGGCAGATTATCAGCATGTTACAATATTCAAATGAGCTTTTTTTTAAACTGATGTTTACACCCTGTTTATTCCAATTAAATGTGTTTTTTTTCTGTGTGTTATGGTTTAGTAAGCAGAAATAAATAGCAGTTCAGCTACTGTTTAGTAATTCTTGTGAAAGGAATGGGTGAGCTGTGTATTATACTCATTCCTCAAATGTGTCTGTTGGCTTTTTTAGGTTTAATAAATCCTTCAGGTGGTTTTGCCACTGAGGTTTCCTAGGGGCTTTGTCAGTGTAGGAAATAGATTTGTCAGCTCCTGAAATACTATATTCAGTGGCATGAATGATTTAACTTTCTAAAACAAGAGCTCTGAGTTGCATTGCAAATAGCATGAATAGTATCTCTATTTTCTTGAGCAGTATGCTGCTAATTGGGTTTTTCTCAGTATGGTGGATTCCATACTGTCAAAAGTCTTTGGGATAATTTTTGTAAAGTGTTGCTGGCATTTTGGCATTTGTTCTGCTTTTTTTGGCTTTGATTTTAAAAGACTTTATTATAATGTACATATAACATAACGTTAGTAGAATCACCAGGGGAGAAGGGAAAGGACTGAAAGCATTCCTTCTGGAACAGACATGAAACAAATAATTTTCTCTCTTCTGTTTCTATTTTTCAGCCAAAGGTTGTTAAAATATGGATGTTGAGGGAGGTATTAATGTTGCTGGCACCTTTATTTCTTGTACTGTTATCTGTAATTTTTGTTTTCCCCCTTTGCAGATAAATCTCCACATTTTTTGAGGCTGGGGGATGTAGAGGTCAATGCAGGGCAGAATGCTACATTTCAATGCATTGCTACAGGCAGAGATGCAGTGAATAACAAGTTATGGCTCCAGGTAAGGCTAAGTCATGCAAGTCTATTTCGCTAGAGGACAAGCTACATTCTGATGATGAAATGTTTAAATTCCTAAGCCTTTTTTTCTCTTGCTTGTAATTTAAATGCAATTTTATATCTGATAAATGGAGAAACTTGTAATCAATTTTGTAATGCTAAAAAGCTTGGATTAAAAATTAGACCAAGTGATTTGGATACTGGGATAATGTTGACCCTTGATGGTAGTGCGGGCCTATTGTCCTTGTAAATCAACTCTGTATCAAAATTTATTATCATTAAATGCAGATTATTGGCATTTGGAATCTCTTAAGACACAGATTTAACACAGCTGTCATGAATTTCGAGGCTTATTTTATCATTTAAATTACCTGTCCAATCAAGTTGCTGTAGGGACATGGCTGTACTTCTGTACGTATATCAGTTTTACTTAGCAGCATGTTTAATGAAACGGCATGAAAGGACTGCTACATGTCCTTTATCTCCATAATAGGAGGACTTTAACTTTTACCTGTGTGTAATTGTGAATAGTATGTATGTCAGAATTTGAGATGACTAAAACCAGAAAGAAAACCCTTCTTAATATAAAGGAAGAAAAAGAAGAAATGAACATCATCATTCCTCTGAAATAATGGCTTTCCTTTGTAGTGTGAAGATGGAGTTACTTACAGTTAAGAATACTAGTTAAGTAGAAGGATGGCAAAGTTTCCAGTTGCTTTTTAAAAAATTAAATTTTGCCATTTAATAAGGATTAAAAAAAAAAATTCAGTAGTTATATGTGTACCTTTTTGTGTATTCTTTAAATGTAAACTGTAGGAGGCAACATTCCTTTAGAATGGTTTCTAAATATATCCTCTAAAATTTCATTTTTTTTAAAAATGTGTATTTCTGTATATTTTCAGAACTATAAAGTTCTGAAATACATTTTAGGAAAATGTATTTTTAAATTAACTATAGTCAGAACTTCAATATATCTATTTTTTCAAGTGTTGTATTTTGAAGTAAACTATAATCAGCTACTTCAATCTGTTTAATTTTTTTTTAATAATGAAGCTGACAAACCTTTAGTAACTGTTGCATATAGGCCTGCTATAAGCTTAAAATTTTAAAGAGCTTAAAAATTTTAATAGTCTATAAAAATCTGATATGCTATGCAAAATGTATTATTAGACAAATACACTGCACAATTAAAGAAAAAAGGAACACATGTATAGAAGCAACTGCATTACATTTAGTGAACAGGTATCATAGCAGTAAGAATGATTTGTACTGCATGTCTTGGAGCAGTAATTTGTTTAAATTGAGCGAACATATAATGCACTCATTGAGAAATCAGTTGATTTCAGAGACTTGCCAAATGGAGCACATAAAGCATACAAAATGAAACTGAGCTGGATTTTGCTCCGTCCAAGGCAGAACAATAGCCGAAGGAGCATTCCAGCAAACCTGTGAAGCATGACTTTCAGTTGATCATGGGTCAGAAAGACTTGATAAAGACAGCCAGCTGGAAATCTTCCCTATCGCTCACTCCTTGGAGTCAGATAACGATGACAGATTATCCTTTCTAACTTTCACTACTGAGAAGCCCAGTTAGCAGCCAGATCAACTCAGAAAACATATGTTTTGCCTTTCCATATGTTTCATGGCTGGTTTATTTCTTTTTGGTGTGTATATGTGGATCACAGATGTGGTAATTTCTCATAGCGTAAAAGATAAGGTCCTTCAGAGTTTGTAACTCTGCTTGCTTGTGCTTGTGAAGTACCCTGATACTCTTGCTACTTGAACTTCTGTTTTTCTTTTCCCATAAAAAGTGCCAAATTTGGACCAATTTAAAGGTGACTGTTTTTTCCTTCACTCATCATTCCACCCCTCAATCCCATTTGTCCAGTGTAAGTGTGAATCAGTAACCTTCCCTCTCTGAATTATCTTCCTTAAATTACACTCAAAGTTACTGCTGTTGTGTACAGCTAATAGTGTTTTTACTCCTTTTCCTTAAAAAGTGGTGTAGATATGTATGGGCCTCATGAAGCACAGGAGTTTAATTTGGAAAAGTTTTGCTTTAACCTTTGACCATACCGGAGATTCATAAAGCCCAAATAGCCTGAAAGAAAAAACTGACAGATAAATGAAATGCCAAAGTAATTGTTTTTGAGAGCCTTGAGCTGAAACATTCCAGAAATGTATTTTTTTCATAACAAGAAAGGCCACTGGAAAAACAAAACAAAACAAAAAAGTGCAAAAATGAAAAATAAATGGACTATGGTGGGGAAGAAGACACTGTCCAAGCACATTGTGTTAGAGAAAATAGCTTTTGGTTATGTCCTTATTGAAAGAGAAAAACTATTTCCTTGAGGAGAAAAAAAAAATCAAAAAACTAAAAACAAACCAGCAAAGAATTTGTTATTAAAACACATTCTTTGATAAGGAAAGTTTCAAGGTGCAATCTGGGACACTAGGCTTTTTGTATCTGAAGTGATCTAAGATCTCATTTGCCTGCATTGAAGCAGTAAAGATGTGCAGGCAGAGATTTCTTTAAAGACTCTACTAGTGCTCTCTGGCTCTCCCAGCCTCCTGTTTTGAAAAGAATTAAAGCAAATTCAGCAGCACATGAAAAAAAAAGTAGCAGCCGCCCAGCTCTGTGTTTGAAGTTTCCGCAGTCCCACAGCTGCTTCAGCTGTGCTCTGTCTGAGCTGCTCTGGTCTTGGCTTCACCCTCTCTATCCTTCTCTTTACTGACTCTGGAGCTTTGGCAGCTTGCCAGGAAGTCAGATCATGAAAGTGATCTGACTGAAAAAATTTTGACTCAAATTGGATTTTTGTTATTGTTGCAGGTTATAGGACTATTTGTTTTGGTGTGAGTCTTTTGTTTGGTTGGATTTGTTTTGTTTGCTTGTTTTTTGGATTTTTTTTCTGTGTCTTTTTCCCCAGGTTCATTCATGGCTAAATTTCCTATATAAATAGTGTTGGTAGGTAGAAGAAGATTTGGATGTTTGGTTAGAAGCGGGGAATTATTTAAACCTGAACTATAAGTGGGCATCTTGGTAGCATGCCTTCTTGTAGTGTCCTGTGTAAGCTTCAATTTTGTTTGACTTATTAGGGAAAAGCTGTGATCATATATTAGAGAATCTTTGTGTGTGCACATTTCCATGCTTATGTTTTTCCTAGTGTATGAATAATACACTAAAAATAAAAATGGTTAAAAATAGGCACAACACTTCAATACACTGTTTCCTGTGTGTTCACTTCTGTAATGGCAGTATTTTCTTCAGCTCCATTTTCTATAAATATATGTCTATAAACATTTCAGACAAATAGGGCTTAATAGTGAATGGAATTTCTCCTGACTTTCATGGTTGCAGATCCTGCTCTTGTTTGTTTGTTTTCAGATTGCATCTGGTCTCTCGTCCCCTTTAATACCCCTTCCCTCTCAACTCTGTATTTTGCAGCCCCATTGGACCAAGATCTGGAAGAGTCATAGCTCTGTCATTGAAAGATAAGCCGTAAAGATAACAGAACTTTTAAAAGTTGCAGCTGCATTACTACAGAACAAATATTTGCACAAATAAAGAGATTTAACTGATTGAAAAAGATGATCTGAAACACAGCTTTTGTGACAGTGTGAATAGTGGGTATGGGAGCAGGACAGAAATGCAGCTCAAATTCTTTTGTTCTCCACCTTTTCAACCTAATCTACTGTCTAATCTTTTACTATTGAGCTGAACAATTCCTTTCATGACCTGCAATTTTAGCAAATTCTGAAAGAGTTTCAAAGTCCTTAGTTTTTGTTTAAATGTTAAACAACATCGATGTTGTTTCTGAAATACATCCAGTCTTGGTGCATAGTATCTTTTTGCCTGCTGTCCCCTTCAGAATATAATGCTGGGGCTGGGGGAGGTGTTTCTCAGTATTTTCTCCCTTCTCTTAAAATTACCACTGCAAAATATCACCCACCAGTGCACACACTGGAGTAGTTGGGTTGTGTGACAGGACCCCCAAATCTAGGGTTGTAACCTAGTTTTTCCACCTGTTATGCATTGGTATTCTCTGACTTATAAGCTTCAGAAGATAGAAGAAGTTCTTGCTGAAAAATTCTTTCCTGTAGGAGGTGAACATAAGTGTGTGTGTGTAATTTTAAAGAAATTAAAATAGTGTGTATAGACATCAAAATTAATAAGTTTGGCCCACATACTGCTGATTTTCTTTTTTTCTAAATCATATGATTGGGGTTTTTTTAAAGACATTTAAAGAATAAGAACTCTTTCTTTTATTAAGATTTGATGCACCTTGATTTTGTGCACATTGATTTGCCAAATTAGTATAAAAAGGACCTCCTTTTTATTCTATTTACTTCTCTGTGAAATGCCATGCATTCCAATGGAGTTATGTCAGTAAATAAGCTTGCAAACAAGTTGCTTTTGCATGTTAATCCTGTACTCAGAATGGCTATGTGCTATGTATTAAATGTTTAAAAGAAAAATGCACACAGGGCATTCTAAACACAAAAATACAACAGTGGGGTTGTGACTTTGTTTGCCCATTTGATTTGGAGATTTCTGTTTGGAGAAAGCTTCCATGGGTTTGAGCTTCATTTCTTTACTAAGATTGTAGAGAAATGGAATTGACTGGATTGATTAAATATCATTTGGATACACCAAGACTCCCGAGAGCAGTGTATGCATTGTCCAGCATTTGTTCTGCAGATCTAATTGTGTTATCAGAGCAATAGGGGTTTTTGCATAATCGGGCTGTATTTAACAGCTTCCTGAGCTGGGAACAATTGTGGGTCCCAGAAGTCCAATACGATTTTCAGTCTTATCAATGTCCAGTTTAACTGGACACTTGCACCATGCAGAGTATAGAGCTCTTTGCTAGAACATCTGTTAAACCATATGTCTTGGCACCAGGTTCAGATGGCGATAACTGCAACACTAATGAGTCCATCCATCATTGCTGAGCTTTGCATTAACATAGCATTGGATTAGGGAAAGCGGCTTGTTCTGGCTTTGCAGTCAGATGTGTTTTACCACGGTCTGCGGTGATACCATTTGCTTTGGCAAATCTGAAATTCAAAGGGGCACCGGCTGCATGCATTTAAAGGTTTAATACGCGCCTTGTAATCCTGTGCAGATTGTCGTCAGAGCAGTGGCGAGCCGGCCAATCTGTCAGCGGTAGCTGTGGGTGCTGGCTAAGCGCCCTCCACTTGGGCTGCCAAGCCTGGCAAGGCAGCCCCACTCTTGCCTGTGGAGAGACTCATCAGTGTTAATATGGTCTGATGCAGTGCTTCTCTCCGCCAGAGGAAAGTGTCTTTCCTGGTGGAATAACAGATAATTAAAGCAATTGCCTGAGAGTAATAATTGAAAAAGTGAAATTAAACAGCATTATGGAATATAAAATGCAAATTGCTGTAAAAACAATGGAGTTGGGCTGACCTCCCAGCGGTACCAACTGTTACTGGAGGATGAACGAGCGTCTGTTCAGTCTCAAACTGGTTGTATCCTGCTCCCTTAGTTGAGGAAATGGCCATAACCCTCACTGCCCCTTTCACCAGCATATTGGGTTTTGGTGCTGACTGCCACAGAATATGATGTGATATTTCATATCCATTTCTCTTGCTAGGTACTGTGTATGTGTGCTCTTTAGCAAGTCTTTGGACTGGGCACGTGCAGATGGTATCCTGTGAAGATGCATTGTTCAGTACCAATATAGTGTTCTAGGAGTTTAGATTGGAGAGTGTATAAGGACCAATACAGTATTCCAGGAATTTAGACTCTGGTGGTGGAATATATTTAATTGTACCTCTGGCAAGGACACAAAATAGACTCTTTTGTTTTGCTTTTTGGAAGGACAGTATTTCCTCTCCAAGGAAAGAAGTTATACCATACAATTCTTTCCTGCCTGCTGTATCCAGAAGGTGAAAGCATGGATCAGTATTCATCAGGAGGGTTTGAGCATGGGCCATGGGCCTTTGGGGTAAACCATTTAGTTGCAGTGAATGTTGAGCAGCTCGCTCATGGTCTCAAAAAAAAAAAAGTGTCTTTAATAGAAGAGTAATATCCAATTTAACTGTTTTATGTAGTTTTGCATAGCTTTTTCTATGAATTTTCTAATACGACTTTGCCTTTTGAGATCCCATTGCATTTTGATACATTTAATTAACTGGTTAGATACTCTTTCTTTTGTTTGATGATAAAATATTTGCTGTTACAGTGCACTTGCCTATTCACCACTTTCAGTGCATTTGAAGAATGTTTTTCATTGTCTTGCACAAATTTCATGGTGCATGGAAGTTCAGAGGAGCTGAGTGCATTCTCAATGTTAGATTTATTTTTCTTTTTTCTTTTGTGGGACCTAGAGAAACTTCAGAAAAAGTGCCTTATTAGCATCCCTAGGGTTTTAGCTGTGAAACTGTGATGTAGAGTTTTCATCCCTTTTTTGGTTTTGGTCAACTGTCAAGTCTGATGCTTTTTGGTTTTCAACTGAAACAAGTCAGGAGGAGTCGCAGCTCCGATGTTGTGTGGAAGCTGTGAGGTGAGAGAAGGAAGGCCTATGGCTCTGGGTTTGCTCTTCTCCCTGGGTGACAGGAACAGTGGGTAAAACTCTGAGGAGCCTCTGAGGAAATAGAAGACCTTTTTTGGAATACCAGCATCATCTTCCCAAAGCAAGTACTAATTTGCACAGCAAACTGGACTGTTTATGCCAAACCTTCTTTCTTCAGCCAGTAAAATCTTGCTCAGATCTACATCATCTTACCTTTATCTTGATTATTGAAGGTAGCCAAGCAGCATATAACTTCTTTTTTATTGTACTTGAGGCTTGCACAGAAACTTCATTTCACTTATTTATCTCATATTGATTGCTTTTACTTATAGAAAAGATGTTTTTGAAAGCATGCAACAGAATAGGGAGGCATTATGCAATTATGTAATGACTTGTCTATTTTGCCTGCACTTTCACCTCATTTATTTATGTTCTATAATCGACATTCTGGTTTTCCAAACATTTTTTTTCAAAGGTGTATGAAAAGTTGCCTTGAAGTGATCTGTCAGGCTCCTCATAAATTAGTTGACTTGTAGTTTATTATATCACACACTATTGACTCAGTCAGGGTTATAAAGAATATTCACTAATGATAAATACAGTATTCCTAACTTTTATGTTTCACAGAGGGTTTTTTCTGTCTCCAACACCCCTCACCCCCCCATATTCACCTTTGATGCTATCTGTGTCATTTAACCCTGAATGAACCATTCTCTCTCTCTCTCTCTCTTGCCTCAATTTATCAGCTTCATGGGTAAATATGACAGTTTCCCCTAAGTGCCTGGTCATCTTAGGTTTCAGCAACATGAAATACTGTAATCCTCCTGGTCTTAATTTATTTCTGCCCCAGTTAACTAAGTCCTCTGGTCTGCATAGCTACTAGTCATTTGGTTTACACGACAGCCTTTGGGTTTGTCATCCCTGTAGGTTTTCCCTGGAGTCCTGTGGCAGTTGGACCATCAGGTGCTGCTGGCTGTGCCACTACCCATGGCCCCAATGGTGCTGGAGGCAGGTCTCAGTGACCGCCTGGTGTTCCTGGTGCACTTTTTTCCTCCTGTTGTTTAGAGGTAGACCAGCTACAGTGAAGATGTGATCTTTCTTTGTAGTCCTGATAGTAATTCCTCAGCCAGCCAGAGGCTTAAACCCCCATGTAAATAAGACACCTGAAATTAGAGTAATGTTTATAAAGATGTATACTCTTAAAAATTCTTTGTCCATTCTGTTCTGTGACTTTTGTCTTGTCTATTGTAACCTGCATTCTAGTTGTCTGCTTCTCAGTCGTGTGATATATGATAGGTAGCCTAATAACCTGGGCCCTAGTTTCCTCAAATAGCTGAAGGACTTAATGAATTACAGAAAAGTAAGAGCAGCAGGTATATTTTTAGAAGAGGTAAAATTGCTGAGAAGTGTTTGAGGAGCTGTCTTGTGGGGTGTTGATTTTCAGTACAGGGGATTTTTTCCTTCATTGTCTTCTAACTAGATTTTTTTCTTGTGCTGCAGAATATATACTGCAAGTCAATGTGTGCTGCTCAAGGTGATATAGATCTTTAATCAATATGCCTGAAATTTGTATTTCTGTGAATTATGTGGTTTTTTGTTTGTTTTCTTGTTTGTGTTTTTAAAATCAACAACACTGCATTCGAGAACTATAGCTTTCCGAAATGCTTCTTTTTTTCTTTTTAAATATACCTTATTTTTTTTTCGCTATGCTAGACACATGTTAGATTAGGCTCAAAATAAGAAGCTTTAAAGTGTTCAGAGATAAAGAATGTTGTTTTTATTTATCTAGTGGAATGACCAGGTACGTCGTAGTATGAATTTTGCTATCTTGCCTCTGGTGTCTTTTGTTATAATAAAATAAATTAGAATTGCCACCTCTAAAGGGCCAAATGGCTCTCAATTAAATTATTTCATGAAAGCCCTTAATTTCTTCAGTAGGAGGGTCAATGCAGCATGACAGAAATTTGAGCTGCTTCAAAGTGGACAAGTTTGAGTAACAGCAGTGCATGTAACCAAGACATTTAAAGTAATAATGGATATTTCTGTACTGCAGTGCAGCAGGCAGGTTAAAACTTGGCTTGCCACATATATTAGTGATCTTCAGTGTATGTTGGCACGGGAAAAGCTGTGTGGCTTTTCTTTCTAATAAATAAATAAATAAATAAATAAATGCATATTTCTTTGGAAAGTAGAATCTTATTCTAGTTTGCTGAGCATGTTGGAGACCAGCAAGTTAATACAAGTGCTGTTAACTTCCTACTTAGAAGATGTTTAACTGCATTCTTCCTCTTAAAAATTAGCCAAACAAAAGAAATTGCTATTTACTCTCCTTGTGTACTAAGAAGAAGATAAGACTATCTAGGCATATTATTTAAGCTATAATTCCAATTCACAATATGCTTAAAAAAATTCTTTCTTGGCCTTCAATATGTGCTTATAAATAAAATTGGAAAAATCATCCCACTTGTTCAGTAATTTAATCTTTTGTGGGGAAAAAATTAAAATTTAGTTATAGCTCCTTACAATAACTAGATGTCATGCTTTATTATATTTCTAATAAGTTAGTAAATTTTCAAGTGACAAGAATATATTGAGATATCTATGTAAAAGAATAAAATAAAATAAAAATAATAATAAAAAAGTATTTTAGAAATTATTTTAGATTTTTTCCATTTTGAAATTGTCCTAAATGCTGTAAGAGCATATGCTGTGTGTGCTATAAAGTGACAGACAGCTACATGTAATGAAATCTAAACAGTGTTGGTATTTCTGTTGTTTACTCCTCTCACTTTTTTTTAAATTTTTTGAAAACATCTTTTAGCAAAGATTGCACATTATTGCTGGCATTAAAGCTATCCACAGTCAACCTTCTTTTATTTCCCCCTCCCCCCCATTAAAAAATTACATTTCTCCCTTTACACAATGAGAAAACCAGGAATAATTTCAAGCATGTCATTTACAAATTCCCTTTTCCTTGTGGCAGCAGAGATTAAATTCCCTGGGCTGCTGGGGGCATCCTTCCAGTCCTCCAGCCATTGGTAAAGTTAGGATTGCGCCTTTGGGGACTGAGTTATTTAGACAACTGTGGACTTGTGCTCAGCTCACCACATGTAACTTGCCCTCTCCACATCTCTGCAGTGACTCTGCAGTGAATCCAATCACAAGATAATGTTTGGTGATGATATGGTAAGGGAGTGTGTTTTCAGGAAAGGTTTTTAATCCAGGTTGGTTTTCTCCATGAGCCCAGGAGGGAAGGTGAGGAGACAGAGGGTGGGGGCCGGCTGATAGGGCACTGCTGCCAGTGTAACACATGTGTCAGTCCAACCAAAGTGTTGACATCTTCTGATCTCTGGAGGCATCTCAGAATCCAGCTGAGAACCTGAGCGGGCAACCAGAGTTGACTTTAATTATTAGCAGTGGAGCGGACTTAGTTTAAGGTGTTTACAGTAAGAAAGGGATGGGAATGTGTAAGGCTGAGCTGTCCAGGCTTATAAAAATCACTGATGTAAAAAAAAAAAAAGGGTTCAGGAAAATTTAGTGGGAGCATCGCTGCAGAAAGATATCTTATTGCTGTTTAAACAAAAAAAAGCAAAACCCACTACTTTTCAACCTGAAAAGCTGAGGGATAAGCTTTAAATTTGTATAAGATAATTAGGAATATGCTTAAATTCTACCAACTAAGTAAGATGCTGGGATTTAGATTCTTCTGATTCCACTGAGGTTCTAAAAAGATCCACTAAAATTTAATTTCATATTTACTAAATACTTGTTTTCTTTTATGAAACAGAAGAGAGATAGTTAAGACTAATTGTTATTTTATCTAAGTTTTGTTTTTTTAAGCTGCAAAGACTTTGCTGCTGACTTTATTTAAAATATAGGTGATCTATAGGTGATTGCCTGGAAAATGTTTTAATAAAATCATGTTCCTATCAAATTAAATGTAACCTTGAAGTCAGAGAGATTTATTTTAAATGACTGAAATCCTCGAATTAAGGAGGGTTTTTCACAGGCTTATATTTCTTTTAATCAAATGTTTATAGAGAATAGTTCTTGTGAAGCCCAGAGTTATTTTCACAAAAGGAGGAGAACTGCTTCGTGGTGACCTCTCCTAAATGAGCAATTCAGGGTTATCAAATCAGACAGCAAAGGACTGGAGGAACCAAGGATTGCACAGGGTGCAGCCATTACCCATTAGTAAACTCCACATTAATTTTAAATTGAATTTTTAAAACCTAATTGAGCAGCATTTTCAAGCTCTGTTCAGTGTGAGCAGGACATAAATTGAAACAGTATGTACCAAGGACCCTTAATAAGCAGAGAGTACTGCTGTCTTTGTTCCCTCTCCTTTAAAATCAGTAGTAATACCCTGACATTAAAAAGAAGCATTTAATTAAAAGATCATGACAGTGCATCTGAACTCTAACTGGTTAATGACTTACCAGTATAAGTGATATATGCTGAAATGAATGGAGAGTATTTTCTTGAGCATTAATTTTTAGATGAGAAGTATCTTCTGTTTGAACTTTTTATCATTTTAATGGTGGAAAAATATTTTAATGGATACACTGTACATGAAGAACGACTTTGAAAATGTAGTTATGCAGTTGGATTCCCCTGAAACAAATTCTAATACAGAGAAATTAGAGCAACTGCTTCAAGCCTTGTAAGATAATGTAGGAAATCACTAATACAAGTAGAAAACAAAATCCTATGTGCTGTTCTTCTAGAACTGTACAGCTTGTTAAATTTTATTTTGATTAATTTCTCTGAATGTGTATTAATATTTCATTTTATAGGAGCCCAATTCACTCTGTTTCCCAAGATGAAGCATGTAGATGAGCTTAAGTAAGCAAGTTCTGAGTTTTGGAGTGTAAATTATTATATATAGCAAGCTTAGATGAGCTTCTCAGCTGCAGATACGAGCTTGGCATTCCAATTTAAAACATGGCACTTATTGAAAAGAAGTCCTTCATTTTAGAAAACTCTCTAATATTTATTTTTCCTTTCATAGCAGAGTAAGAATGACTGCATTACATAAATTACTTATCAAGTCTGCTATCATATAAGTTTTAAAGACAACATGTTTAGTTTATTATATCCTGCTCGGTCATTTCAACAATCGTATGGCAAGTTTGGGTTTTAAATGGGGGAAGCTTGGTTTCCCTTTGACAGCTGGCTATGGTGTGGCAAGGCCGTGAGGGCATGGACAAGCATGATAGGAAGAAAGCATAATGAGTTTTGTTTATTTTGTTTACTTCCAAATGTTTATATTATCATTCCAGACAGTTCAAACCTTTGGTTGATACTGAGGTGAAGGCAACATAGCTTGAAAATCCTACTTTTGGATTTAACTTTTGCTATCAGGAGAAGCTAGCTAGCCACAGGGGAAGGCGCACCTCCCAGAAAATAATTTTACTGTTGTTTAAGCAACATGAAACAAAGCCTTTAACAGCAACCCTCATTTGTGTGATATTGGAATTCAATAATTTCATTGATCCCTGAAGTTCAATAAGGCCTATCATTCATAGGGGTCTTTGCAGGCATCAGCAAACTTCCTTAATTCTCCTTATTTGGAGTCAGAGATTCTCAGAGAGCTGGGGAGGGAGCTTGTGTCTGTTACAGCTGCACTTCAGGTGGTCCAGGTGTCCAAGTACCCAACATCCATTGCTTTTGCTCTGGGAGTACCCTGTCAGAGACCATCCTTGAGATAACAGGTTTGTAAGAGTTATGGGATGATGACAGTTTTAGAGAGAAGCAATGAGAGTACCTTTGGGTTGTTTTTTTTTTGGGGGGGTGGGATCTATTTTCATTCTTGGTATCTCATTGTAATTTCTGACCCAGCCCTGTAGGTAGACCTTACCCCTGGAGAGTCATTCCGTTTTCCTGGTGTAATGGCAGAGAGGGTGGCTTGGTGGAGGGAAAATAGATATGTCATCTTGAAGTGAGGAAGTCACACCAATAAACCTGCTATTGGTAAAGGTGAAGGTAGTGGAATATGAGTGACTGAAATCTGTCTAGTTGATATAAATAAAATTCATCTGTTTAAACATATGAATTGTTAAAATGAAGTGGTGCTGAACCCCTTGCTAATTACCACAAAACTCTTTAGAGTAACTAAGCTATGCTAATATGATAAAGCGTAGATGTAAAATGAAGTGTCTGAATGTTATGAAGTACTGTGACAGGAGGCCGGCAGATATATGCATGCAGCATTAACTCATGTCCTTTTTCTTCTCTTTGTGTTTTGCCCCAGGCTTTCAGTTTATTAAATTCTGTGGCTCAGCAGTAGCACTTCTTGTGTTAGAAAGCTTGGAGTTTGAGACCACAATGAAGTTTCTCATTACAGAGGTTGATTAGAGCGTTTTCCTATGTATTGAGCAGAATTGGTGGCTACAAGAAAATGCTATGTCTTTCTAGGGACTAAGAAATGTTGAGTGACCAGAACTCTATCTTGGTCAGGAAACAACATGCAATTGATTCATGGGAAAGAGCAGTGACATCAGTTTTTCATTTGGTGTGGGTTTCTGGTGTGTTTTAAATGCTGACTTTTGGAAGAAGTTATGTTTTTCAACTGAAATCAAAATTGAACATTTAATGTGAATGGTAATAAGGAAAAAAGATCCCACAAGAGCTCAGACTGCTTCTGTCTTACTGACCTCTCACCCTGCCCTGAAGCTCCACACAGATTAAATTTTTCAGTGATTCGTTGTAGCTGTGATTTTTCTAAGAACTCTTTAAGCCCCTTCCTTCAAATAAGATCTGTGTTATTCCTCTTTTAGCAGCTTCCTGCCCTCCACTTTCTATTTCACCTAGCTTTAGTTGGATAGGTGGTGTGTAGTATAAGAAAGGTAACATTTTAGAAGGTATTGAACTTGGACAGATAAAACGTAACATTAAAAAGGAAACATTGGTTGATTGATGAACAAGCTATTAAAAACCTGCGAAATCCCTCAATGCCAGGTTTGTTGAAATGCTTCTTACAATATACCCATTGTATCTGCTACAAACCTGCTTAAAGGGAAATTAATTTTCTTAGAAGTGCAACTGCTACTGTTGAGCTCCTTAGGATAATTCCAGGTAGGAGGCAGTGGCAACTGATTATGTTGAGGTCATGTTTGGGGCCAGTGCAAAATTCTGGTGGTGCTTTTTATTCTCAAACATGATTATGAAATGCTTTTTAGTTCTACTTGTTTCTTGATGGGACCTCACTACTGAGCTCTTCTACTTTGGAAATGCAGCATGAGCTGCATGCATTTGGGTTGGAGTTTAGTTTTGTATGTATTCTTTGTACTATGATAATGAAATATCTTTTATATTCTTATAACTCTGCCTTCATTACTCTTATTTTCAGAGAAGAAATGGGGAAGATATTCCAGTTGCACAGACTAAAAATATCAATCATAGAAGATTTGCTGCTACCTTCAAGTTGCAAGAGGTGACAAAAACTGACCAGGACTTATACCGCTGTGTAACTCAATCAGAGAGAGGTTCTGGAGTGTCAAATTTTGCTCAACTTATTGTTCGAGGTAAAGTTTTAGTTTCTTTCATTTTATCCAGTTAAATGCTCCTAATACCAGTGCTTTCTACTTATACGTTTTATTTAGTCTACATATGCCTTGATCTGAAATGGTCATACAAAGATAGCCCTGAGAAATTCTCATAAAAGGAAAGACTGGTTTGCAAAGATTCTTACAATTGCTGTCCACAGAATACATCTGTGTAAAACCCTGATCCTGTATTGCATTGAGTGTAATGTGCCTTCCTGTTTTAACGTGCATGCTATTTGCTGAACTTAAGGTGGGAGCTGCTTAACTTTTCATAAATAGTTTTACAGGTATGAGATTTCACTATACTTAATTGCCATTTCCTTTTAAAATTTGTTGCTTTGAGCAGGCTGCTAGTCTAGAGCAAATAATATCTTGTTCTCTTACCTGGGAGACAGCTATATAAGGAGCTGTAAACTTTCACCTACTCAAGCACTGGGAAATTTATGGAGATGTTCTGTGGTGATTTCCCACACAGAATTAGGAGGAAGAAGAAGAAAAAAAACTTGGTTTTTCCACTTTAAATACTTTATTTTTGGTTGCAATTCATTCGGAGGCAACCATATCTTGCATGTGGTGCAGTAAGGTTGGTGATTTTTTTTTTATGCGTTTTGTGTTTTGGAAGCATGTAGCATTGACTGGCAAAGGATGTGGTTGAACACAGAAGTTCAGTTTTAATTTCCAGAAGTGTGTACTGTATGGCTATTGA
The DNA here is from genome assembly GCA_013399895.1 of Serilophus lunatus. NCBI lineage: Eukaryota > Metazoa > Chordata > Aves > Passeriformes > Eurylaimidae > Serilophus > Serilophus lunatus. The sequence continues at coordinate 660,035 of VXBA01000875.1, read as the reverse complement.
ACCTGATTGTGTCACCTGCAAAATTGCCCATTTCATTCTTAGTCGTGATGAGGCTTTTTAACCGGGAAAAAGAAGCGGTATACAAAATGTATCTGTGATGCTACTGCCCAGTGGAGGAGCTGTTTTGGCCGGGAAAGCGCCAAACACAGGCACACAGTGGGCCCTTGCTTGATTCTTATGAGGAATGGCTGAGATCACTTAGTCTGTTGAGCCTGGAGGAGACTGAGGGGAGACCTCATTACAGTCTTCAGATTCCTTGCGAGGGGAGGAGGAGGAGAAGACACTGATTTCTCCTCTGTGGTGACCAGTGACGGGACCCAGGGGAATGGCCTGAAGTTGTGTCAGGAGAGGTTTATGTTGGATGTTAGGAAAAGGTTCTTCACTCAGAGGGTGGCTGGGCACTGGAACAGGCTCCCCAGGGAACTGGTCACAGCACCAAGACTGACAGTTCAACAAGCATTTGGATGATATTCTCAGGCCTATGATGTGTCTCTTTTGGATAGTCTTGTGCAGGGCTAAGAGTTGAATTCCCATGATCCTTTTGGATCCCTTCCAACTTGGCATATTCTGTGATTCATTGGTCAAATAATGGCTTGTTTGGTCAGTTCAGCATCTTACAGTCAAACACTGTATCTGAAACTAGGACAGGGAAAGCAAGTTTGTCTTCAGCTTGTAGAAGTAAAAGTAGTTTAGGAAATGCTCCAACATATTTGGTATCTAGCATTTGCTATCAGAGGTCTTTTCCCTAGGAGACTAGTTGATTGAGGTCAATTTGGTTTTATGTCATCTATATAACATCAATAAAAACAGACTTTGATGGCTATACAAAGACAATATATAAGGAGCTTCTTTTATTCTGTTAGATGTACTACTGTCTTCATCCTAATAAAATGACCTGTCTTGCTGCAGCATGAAAAAAGACTTTGTTCTTAGAAAGGCAGGGAAAATCAATGTATTTATTTAATAAATGAAGTTTTCTATTTTTTTCTAGAATGATAGAGCAGTAGTGTTTAAAACTCTTATTTGTCTCTCAAAAAAAAGAAGTAAGAACATAAAATTTCCTAGTACCCTCTTTTTGAATACATGATATTATCCTATGGAAAAGCTTTGGTCATTGAATTGGTGATACTGTATTTATAGCTTGAAACATAAATTTGATATTTCTATATGTATAAAAGATTTACAATTATTTTTATTTTAATAATAATTTTACTTTTTGTATGCTTTTTGGATTGGAAGTCCAAGAATTTTAGCTTTTTTAAAATAAAGTATATGTATATATAAATAAGAAGTGATATATTAACATTCCAGAAACATTTTCATGTATTTGACATCATGGTAGAGAACAAAGATATATGTTTTATAGTAGGATTTATTGCTTACTGTTGTATTTGAAAAGCAATATACAGTAATATATTTTCTTGTTTGTCTGGATAACCACTAAATAAATCTTGTTAGCCAAAAAAGCATACCCATACCCTTAGGGATCAGCTACCCTGGTGTTAAAATTGTGCTGAAAATTAACCATAATGACAGGTCCTATATCTCAGTGGCACTTTAAAGCTGACATCCTGCTACATGGATACAAAAGATGATAATTTTAAAGGAAATTTTTGGGCCACTGATATGAATTGCCTTTAATAAGAGCTGGCATAGTATTGCCCATTGTCAAAGATGACCCAGGGGGAAGAGTTTATTAGTGCATTTCCTTCTAAACTGGAAGTGACAGGGCATGCTTGGGGGCCTTTTGTTGCTGTTTGTAACAAATGAAAATTTCACTGCAGAATTCTCATGTTGAAGAGTATTGATCTGTGTGTTCTCACAGCCAGAGGAGGGAAAAAAAATGATGAAACACAATTTACTTTGTCATGGCTTTAGTATTGCTTCCAGATAATTTTGAGTAACGACAAGGTCTTTGGTTTGTGGAAGCCAAACTTTATTGACAACACTGGTTATTAGAGAGAGAGGGATGAGGAACAGGAATTGTTGCCCAGTAACTCAAAACCTTGGTGTTTAGATACATAGCCAAGATGCTTACATATCCCACATCTATACAGACATGTGGTACCATCACATAGGTGTAGGGGCATCTAATACTTTCCTGAACAGCAGACTATAAATTAGTCTTCATAACAAAAATTTCCAGTTATATAATTTACATTATGTTGAAATATCACTATTTCATTTTGAGCTTTAAGAGAAGAATTACTTTTAGTGGAGTTCTAAACTCAATTACAAATGTAGTTACCTGGGAAGGATGGTATACATTTAAAGACCCTGAAACAGATAACTCAGTTACTCTGATTAGTTTTTAAAAGAATTGAACTAGGATAGAATTTGTAATTCAATTATGATATTTTACAAAAAGTAGTTCCAGTCAGTGATTTAGATCCCTTCCTTTGCTTAAAGCTGATCTTCAGCTCCCAGTTCAGTGGCTGCATTGTATTGATTTTTTTACATGGTCTATGGCATTGCTGTCATTCTTGAAGATGTGTATCTCCCTTTTCCCTTCCTTTTGCAGGAAGTTTGGTGCTTTTTATTACAGTTAGTTGACTTACCCTCCTGAATAGGTTGATCTGATTAATTGTGTATTTATATTTTCCCTTGGTGGCTGGTAAAACGGCAATTTCTGGGAAAGGAGTTTCTTGAAGTCTTTTAGAGTTGTCTGCACTGGGACTTCAGGGAAATGCTGGGAGGGAGGAACAGTATCTGTGATAGCCCTGAGTGAACAAGAGGGCACTGACAGTTGCTTTTTACTTGTTTCTTACCTGCTTTTGAGAACAGATGTATCATGGTCTCAAAGTCTTTCCGCTCCCTTGGCTGCTTAACATGAACTTGTAGAAATTAAATTCTCAATGAGACCAACTGCGCCCTAGCTCATGTATATACTTGATATATACAATTGTGTAATCTTTCCAAGTTACAGTAAGAAATGTTCCCATCTTCAATCAGTAAACATTGTTAAGAGCTCTTAAAAAAAACCAAAACAAGCCTCTCTGAAATTGGCAGTAATTGCCAGAAAAGATACCTTGTGCATCAAGAAGTGAAGTCGTGTCCATCACAGCAGCTGTGATCAACTTTTTAGTTGACATGGCATTTTAAAAGTGGCTGTCAGGTGGGGATGAAACTGATGTTGCATTCTTACGTGGTTAGTTAACAAAACTTTGTAAAATGATCCAAATTCAGTTTGCCCCATTTGAAATGTCTTACTCTTAGGCATAATATGATAACCATTTGCTTTGGCTGGAAGACACAGCTAATAAGTTTCTATGTTTTTGGTTAGTTGTTTTTGTTTGAGTTTTTTTTAATATTTTGATGGAATAACAGTTTGTTGCTCTGATAGTCAAAAAAAAATTGTGCAAACCTCTGTCTTAAATGATATGATAATGAATTGCACATTATGTAAAGTGTTTGTATGCTTTCCTAAGTTTATTTTCCTTTAAAGTAGCTACACATTGTTAGCAAACTAATTGTACAAAATTTGATATTATACTATTAAGTGCTGCAAAATCAGCAGGAAATGAAGAGCATATTATTGTGCGTAGAGGATCTGTAAGAACATGTTTGTTAGTGTTAAAGACAAGGAAGAAAAATAAAACCAAAAAACTCAATGTATGAATCAAATGTAATGTTTGTTAATAATCTGTGAATATTTCTATCATATGTCTGGTTCTACTGTTAATAAGTTTTATTTGAATCAAAAATTATAGCAATTTTTTACTCTTTTGCTAGGTGAATTTTTTTCTTTTTAACATTTCTTTGTCCAACACTAAACAGCTTTTCTGTGACAGTGTCAAAGCAGGAGGAGGTCTGCACCTTGAAATGTAGTTTCAATATAGAATTTTCTTCATGTTCCTGGCAAATCCAAGATAGCAACAGAAAAAAAAAAACAGTTTTCCTCTACTCTCTTCTGACTGTTCTTCCAGAAATCATAAGTTCTGATGAACTGATCTTTTTGTATGAGTTTATGAATATTATTGTTTCTTGTATTTGATTTGACTTGGCAAGCAGTCTCTCCTCTAAGTCATCAAGTTCAAGTTTTGGTGGCATTTGTGATTGTATTCTTGTTTGTTTGTGTTACTGGACCTAGTTTGCCATCAGGAGCAGTTCTTGTTATGCAAATCTAGCAGTGATTTTTCTGCCTTTTTTTTTGTCTGAAATCCCTTTAGAGATTTCGTATAGAATAGTGTGAAAATGGAGTTTGCCCCTGGCAAGTACTTCTCATGGAAGCATTATTTTTTTTCTCTTACAATTAAACTCTGAAGTATGTCCATTTGAGAAAGCTGTGGAAAAAAATTCATTTTCCAAATTTGACTACTGCTTTTTTTTCTGGGGAAAAAAGTGAAATTTCTAGGCTTGCTTCAGATATGCGTCCTCAATTTTGTATCTTGGTTTACTTGTTCAGTGTAATAACAGTCTTAAAAGTATGCCAAGGAGAGCACTATGTGACAGGTAAAAAGTAAATGCATTAAGTATTCTGAATACATACTCACTGCTTGCAAATACACTTAAGTATTTTTATACCAATTTTGCAAATTGTCCCATATTTCTGTCCTCCATTATTAAGTTCTCTGATGAATAGGAGATTTTTTTATGTTAGGGTTATTTTTTTTGTTCCAAACTGTGAACTTTACATCATCACTTTGTCTAAATTTCCCTTTGAATCATCACTAGATTTCAATACATGTATGCAAACAATTTATCTTTGAGTCAGGAGGCCCGTGTGGCTGCTATGCTTGGTTCAAGAGGCATGTTCCTGGAGTATTGTTATTAATATTGTTACTCTTTTGAACCCTCACTTCACCTCCAAAAATACTTTGTATTCTAAATTTTTTCATTAGTTGTAGCTTAATTCTCTCATAGTTGTATCCATCTAGGAAGAATAGATGACAATGTCTTAATTACTTTGCAGCAGTTGAAAACACAATGAAATGATTTTGGGAAGTTTTTCTAAACCTTGCTAATAAAACACAAGCTGTATTTGAGGTGTATATTTAGGTATAAGCATCCTTCAGAGAGTTCAGGATCCAATTAACTTGATCTTTTTCTGGCATTCTCTGGTTTTAATTTCTCTACTGTATTAAGATCTTATCCTCTTTAAGGAGGTTTAACATGAGAATTTTCCTATTTTCAATCCTCTGTTTCTTACAGCAGGTGAAGAGAGGCTATCACCCTGAAGTCTAATCCTGCTTCCTTTATATAATTATATAACAAAAATGAAACAAGTACATAGGAAAATACCTCAGAAAGTCTTTATGTTCATAATAAATAAGTTGAGCCAAATAGGAGTCTCAATTTCTTTATGCATCTACATATCAGAAAGAGTAGCAGCTTCACTTTCTGCTCAGGCAACTCTTCTGTGAAAGCTCATGTCCTTTGCTCAGGCAACATTTATCTCTGGTTTGTATAATTAAGGTCCATTGGTCATTTTCTTTAGGAAGCACTGGAAAGATGTTTTGGCTGGAGAAGCAGGAGAAAATAGGGGTTTTTTTCAAAGACCGCAAAGAGAAAGATTCACAGAAATGCAAGGTATTTGGAATAAGCTCAATTCCATCATTCTGTGTTGAGCAATCTTAGCCACACAGGTTTACATTTGAAATGGCAATCACAGAATGACTGAGGTTGAAAGACATCTCTGGAGGTCATCTGGTCCAAACCTCCCTGCTTAAGCAGAACCACTTGGGGCCATTTGCCCAGGATCATGTCCAGATGGCTTCTGAATATCTCCAAGGATGGAGACCCTGCAGCTTCCCTGGGCAACCTGTAGTTTTTGAACCCCCTCACAGTAAAAATAGTGTTTCCTGATGTTCAGAGGGACCTTTCTGTATTTCATTTTGTGCCCATTGCCTCCTGTGATATCACTGGGCATCACCAAAAAGAGACAGGCTCCAGCCTCTTTGCACCATCCCTTCGGGTGTTTGTACACATAGTAGGATCCCCGAGCCTTCTAGTCTCCAGGCTGACCAGTCACAGGTCCTTCAGCTTTTTCTTATTTGAGGAATGTTCCAGTTCCTTCATCATCTTTGGATGTCCCTTCATTGGACTCTCTCCAATGGAATTTCCATTTCTTCCTCATGCTGGGAAGCTTGGCATTCTGTATGTGGCATTTTTGGTGTGATCTCACAAGTGCTGGGTAGAAGGGTCACCTCCTTCAACCTGCTGGCAACACTTTGTCTAATGCAGCCTAGGATACTATTGGCCTTTTCTTTTCCCCAGCATTACATTGCTGACTCATGATCAGCAATGCTGTTTACCAGGACCCTCATGTATTTTTCTGCCAAGCTGCTTTACAGCTGTGTTGCCTGCAGCATATAATGGTACCTGGGCTTTTTCCTTCCCAACTGCAAGACATTGCACTTAACCTTGCTGAATTTTTAGGCTCTTGTCAGCCCATGTCTCAAGCCTGTTGAGGTTCATCTGGATGGCAGCATAACCTTTAGGCATTATCAGCCACTCCTTCCAATTTGGTGTCATCAGCAAACATACAAGAGTACACTCTGCTCATCATCCAGATCATTTAAAGCTCGTGTTAAAAATGAAATGCTGCAATGCTTTGTAGCAGTCAGTTTGATGGTTTACTTTTTTTTTTTTTCAAAGGAGGAGCAAGGTTCTTTCATTTCAAAGTGTTTTCTAGTGCGTATGTTTTTTTTGAATCATATTGGTACTATCACTAAAAGTAAAACCTTGCATTTTGGACAAAGATTAATCTTCAGTTTGGTGCGATGGACTCCTGCTTAGCCATTTGCTTCATTGCAGTGTTGTATTACTTTGGATGGAAAGTGTTTCTATCTCCTTATAATTATCTTGAAGTCTTTCTAATATGAACCGTTGCTTTATTGTAGTTCTAATATGTTCTTCAGGAAGATCTGAAACATTTAAGATAAAGCACATGTTTTGCTTTTATTTCATAAGACATGAGTTTTTTACTGCTTGATATAGACTAAATATTCTCTTCAGGCAAAAGCTAGCAATTTCAGTACTGATACGCATCTTTTCAGAGTGTTCTCCGAACTTTAAGGTGACTGATCTGGATCAGAGCAAAAGCCAAGCTCCTGAAGCTCCATGTCCTGCCCCAATAGCTAGAGTTCGGGGCAGAGTATCAGAGAAAAGTAGGTATAGAGGCATCCTTTGCTGACATAGGATTTTTACCTTCCGAGGGGTCTGTGGTTCAGAAGTCTTTTATGTAAGGGGCAATAACCTCTCAGAGGTATTGTGCCTTAGTTTCTCACTCATAAGCATGCAGGAACCAAAACAGATTCATGATTAGCTAACTAACTGACTTCTTGCAAGGGTCATTGTCTATTTATGGGTTTCATTGCCTGGTGTATACTTTTTCCTGACATCTGTGATGGATTTTGATGTTGTGATGTTGTGTGGTGCTTTGATTCATAAGCCCAAATTGCTAGAAGTTCTCTTCTCTGTTTTATTCTTACTTCTCCATGGAAAGAAACATGATAGGGCTCTTCTTTCCACAGGCTCTCAGTGGAAACCAGCAGGACAAAGGAAAAAAAGAGGAATAGGAAGGCTGGGGATGTTGATAGTTAGCCAGATTGATGTTTGCATGGATATTTTTATTTCTTTCTTGAGAGCTGCTTTTTCTATATGTGAAGATGACATGTTTCTAGGCATCTGATCATGTTGAGAACTACAGACAGTTTTTCGTGTGTTTTTCCTAATTATTAGGTGTGACATTATTTTGTGTCCAGGAATGAACTTATAGCAAGCCTGACTGGTTTTCAGATCATCGTCTTTGACCATGTTGCATAAATGTTCAGACAGGAGTGTGCTTTCAAAGCACATCTTCAGAAAAGGGCCCTTCCCTGTTTGCCAGGCAGTGGACTGCTACTTGTTGTTGTCAGGTTTTGTGGAGACCTTACCATGGCTTGGCAGTAAAATGAATACAACTGTAGGGTCAATCAAAATCAGCAGAAGCCTCTAATGGGAAGTAGTGACCTGTGATGAACTTGGCTGAACAGCTCAGGGTTGCAGAGGAGATAGCTCTGTGTCTTCAGGCTTAGTGCCAGCTTCAGGTAATGTTCCTCAGGGGTTTTCAGCTTCTGGCAGACCAGGTATTATCAGCTCCCTTACAGGCAGTGTAAGCTAGGTGTCACCTGCTTTGCTTAATCCAGCAAAGCCAAGATATGATGCAACTCTGCTTAGCCTGATTCAACGTCTTGTTGCCGATGGTACCACAAGATGTGCTGTCAGTGATTGATTAGCAAGGTCTAACTGTTTAGGTGGTGTCCTATACCTCTGTCAGTCATTTTCATCTCATGTTTCTCCATATTGTGTAAGTACTTAGGTGAATTCAAACAGAGAATAAAGCTTTTGGGAAATTAAAATGTAATCACTTTGAATAATGGGATCCCTGTTGGCCTTTAGTTTTAGTGGGAGGCAGTACAGAGTTAAAAAAAAAAAAAGGTGAAGAAAAAGCTCTTGACAGGTATCACTTCAGGGAGGTAACAGGAGATTAACTGTTTTCTTATATCTGTGTTTTATCCAAGTACAGTGACATGAAGATCATTTAAAGTAATGTGATTTTTCTCATCTTAATTAGAGATCTCTCCAAACTGCCCACCACATTAGTGCTATATTTCACTTGGATAATTTTCCTTCCAGTATCTGGTCTGTCTCTACATGTTTTTAAATCAAATATGCCATTTGAATACTGCAGCTCAGGATGGTCTCTCTCAGTTTAAATGCCACTGATGTTAGCAGGGAGGTTAAAATATTTACTTAAGAGTAGACAGAGCTCCCTTACCTGCCATCATTTACCAGTTTGGGGGAGGATAAAATCCCTCTAGGTTTGACATCTCTGTGTATTGTGTAGAGTTGTTAAAAAGGGTGCCGATGAGTAGATGCATGGTAATGATGAAAAGAAGAGCATTTGGAATTCAACATAGATGGCAGAAAATGCAGGATGTCAGAGGAGCCATATATTAAAGGGAATTTGAATTGGAAACTGAATCCCAACCTGCCACTGGGGGCATTTTGATCATTTTGATTTATTAAACTTTTATAGCAGCATTCAGATGAAGCTGAATTAAAACGCTTAGTCTTAGGTGGTTTATGGTACACAAGTCATGATGCTAGTGAAGTCTCACCATGATCAATGTACAGTTAATTTAAGTTGCTCTTTGAATGCAGGTGCACCTGTATGCTTTGGTATGTATTTAAAAATCTAACAATGTTCAGATACTGAATCACTTGACAAAAATAAAAAATGAAGCCACTCCGACATTCATTTTCAGCTGCATTGGAGTGAATCTTGCTATTAAATTGTAGATGAACTGCAGGAAAACAAACTGCTTATATATTCCTATACCAATATTATATATTGATAAATATACATGCGCTATAAAATAGCTGGCTATGGAAATATCAAAATATTTCCTTGGAAATGAGTCATATCCTTAAAATACATAGGAGCTTCCATTGTAGTACTGTTCTGACGAACCCCCAGTTTCAGCAGCTCAGTCTTACTGAGAACTGTCTCTGCAATAAAAAGAAATCAATTACTATTAGAGTGGCACTACAGGTTAAAGGCATTACAGGTTCACACTCAGTTTTGCAGCAGGGAGATGATACTTCGCTATAAATGGGGAATGATGCAAAAGATGGATGAGACAGAGTTCAAGGAGCAGTAATGTGAGGGTCTGGCACTATCATTCCAAGCTGTCTCCAAGACATGATGAATAGTTCAGTGGCAATAAGCAATAATACCAGATGATGAGAGATTCGCCTCTAGATTTTGAGCCCCCTGCACGCTGTCTACCTCTTGGTGTTCTAGCCGCATAATGATTCCTGATGTGTTAGGAAGAAATAAATTACTGTACTTAAACAACTAAACTGGTATGTTGAATTTAGTAACCTAGATTTTTTGGCAGCTGCTAGAAAAACAAGTAGCATAACAAATACTCTTGCACATGGTAAATTTAATTAACTCATATTTATGTGTAGTACTTCTTGACAGGATCTTGTAAGATATGCTAATATGATAGGTAATTTGTTACCTCCAGAAATCACTTTCTATGTGCCTTCTGATCATTATCATGAAACATGATAAATGATCTAGCCCATGAGGTGTAAATGAAAATGAAATGGATAATTGGATGTCTAAATTGTGGCTGGAAAAGTTGTTGCAATTATAATGGAATTTATCTCAAAATATGCTTTGTAATGTACCAATGATCTTTAATCATTTTGGTTGGAGAGCTATTTGAGGATAACTTTAAAGAGATTACAAAATGTTTACTCAGAGTAGTTTAGATAGGTATTTTTTCTTTCCTCAAGAGCTTTAAATATTTGTCAATTTAATAATTCATATTGCAGGATTATTCTGTGGTGTTAACTGCTGGAGTAGAATTATATAGAAAGTGGTGAGGAACGTATCTTCCTTTCCTGAAGAAGAGAGAAGCTTAGCTACATGCAGAAAGATAGATTTCTTCCTGCTGAGATGCGGTGTTGAATTTGGATGTGCTGGTGTGCTAGAAAGCTTGTCATTGAGATTGATATGGAACTGCTAACAGGCACGTCTTAGAGAACATTTAGGGAGTGTTATAAGGAAAATGAATGTGTTTCTCTCCCCTGTTCCTCAGGTATGTTCATGTTGTTAATGGCAGTGTGTGTCCTCAGTCTCTTTCATGAGGAAGGATAACACTGTTGTGTTAGGATTAACATTTCATGTAGTTATTCTGTCTCATTTTCTTAGCCATTTAGCTTTTAAAACTTATATTTTATAATGCCAAACATTTTGAGCTTTACCATCCCAGTTGATGTCTATATGGGGTAATAAGTGCATTTTTTTACTTTCCTGACTTCTTTAGTAGAAATTTTACTAGTAATTTCCACTGATGAGTGGAACTAAACAGAGATTAAACAGAGTGGGACTAAACAGAGACAAAACTCAATAAACAGTGTTAGAAAAAAGTGAGAGCACCTTCTTAGGAATCCAAAATTGCTTAGAATTGACTTATGTTAGAAACCTTGCAGCCTAATAAGAATGGTTAGTAGGGATGGTAGGGAAAAGTCTTTCAAAAGTCAATTAACATGAGCTCCCTTTTTCCTTCAAGAAAGGTGGATTTAAGTACAAAATACCACAGAATCATAGAATCACCTGGGTTGGAAGAGATCTTTAAGATAATCCAGTCCCGCTGTTCAACCGGCATTACCACAGTAACCACTAAACCACATCACCCAGTGCCAGATCCAGATGCCTTTTAAACACTTCCAGGAATGGTAACTCCACCACCTCCCTGGGCAACCTATTCCAGTACCTAACCACCCTAACTGTGAAAATGTTTTTTCTAGCATCTAGCCTGAATCTCCCCTGGCTCAGTTTAAGGCCATTTCCTCTTGTTCTCTCACTGCAGGCACAGTAGAAGAGACCAGCCCTACCTCACCATAGCCTCCTTTGAGGTTGTAGAGAGCAATGAGGTCTCCCCTGAGCCTCCTTTTCTTGAGCCTAAACAAACTCAGCTCCCTCAGCTGTTCCTCATAAGACATACTTTCTTCACCTTTTGCAAGCCTTATTGCCTTTCACTGAACACACTCCAGTATGTTCTTACTCATTGTGATCTGAAAACTATAGATATTTCATGGTGTTAGTTCAAGGCTTATAAAGTATTATGAGGAGTTCTAGTATTATTCTTAAGAATGATAATCCTAACTTTGTATGAATTAATTAATTTGAGTATACAAATATCAGCAACAATAATTTTTGAAGTTTTTTAATTTTTCCTCAAATAAATGGATTATAAATTAATAGCATTTGAAATTTATTTGCATTTACCAAGCATCTTATAATTTCTGTAACCTAGTTGAATCTTTTATTCAATTTTTTGAATACTTGTATTAACTTTTTGCTCCTTATGTATATCTTGTGAGAGATCTCATAAGCCATATGGAATTGTACCTGTTTGTGGACACAAGGAAGAATACTACAAGGTCTCAATGCCATACATGTTTTACTAAAGCCATCTACAGACTAATTTATGTGTTTCCTGAGAAAATCAAGAATAGTGTATTATGTTGATTATCTGATCTATTTCACCATTCAATAAGGATTGAATCTTAATTGTGGGGGGTTTTTAACTAAAGTTGCAGTTCTTGATTAGTGTGAAAATCTCAGCTTTATTCTTGTATTGACATCCTCATGATAACCTAAAATGTATTTTTTAACAGCTGGATAAATAAAGACTACTGCTTTTAAAGGGAGATAGGAATAAACTAGGTGCTTTTCTTTGGCTTAAAAATTGAGATTGTAGTCTCATGATTTTTAGTGCTCGCTTTGAACTTTTCCCTGACTTTGAATTGTGTTGACAGCAGTTTGAAATATCTTGACTAATGACTTTTTCTTTGACTTTTCACTTCTCTTGGACTGGATGATTTGCATGTCCTAGAAAAAATAAGATACACTCGGTGTGATCAAGCTTGTGATCTACGGGTTTTATCACCAGCCATAGGAATATTTTACCATTCTTTTCATTGGAAATAGAAAGGAGCAGCTGTTTGACAGTGTTTGAACTACAGGTTCATGTTGACTGCATAGATATTCCAAGATACAGTTGCAGGGTTGTTTGTTGTTTTGTTTGGTTTTTTAAAATATGTGATGTTGTGGCACAGTTCTTCCTTTGGATGTACGCATCTTAGCACTTGTGATCTTAGTGAACTGAAGGGGAGAAGAGATCTGCTGGTTTTCACAGGTATGGCATGCTGCAATTCTCACCTTTGCCACTGCCTTCTCTTGATATTTTTTTTCCCCACCTTTGGACTTTCTACATTATGATTTAAGTCTGCCACCTTTTGTGCCGTACCTGTTGGTTGCGACTTTTATCAGTGGAGTAAAGAAAATACTGTCAGGTCGAAGGTACCAATAAATGACAAAGAGGTAAATGAAAGGCAGTTGAAAAGCCTGTTTCACTAAAATGAATAGCTCCTTTCCAAAAGGTTTTGTTAAGGCGATATAATTGGGCACTTCAAGAAAGAGATTGGACTGTGCCTACTTTCTGGCTGGGTGCAGCCACGTTTAAGATGTATTTTGAGTTTAGGCTTGCAAATTTCTCTTCTTTCTTGGTATTTGTCTTTGTCTTATGTAACAAACTGCCTGCACATTTTCATTTTTTTTCTTTTTGTTGTTTAAGTTCTTTACCTTCAGCTATTTCCTAATGCCATTTCAGGAATCTGTTTGAACTTCCTCTTGCATTTTTCATTCAACATGGCTGCCTAAAGAAATATTTAACGAGTTTTATTTTTCCTGGGAACACCTGCAATACTTACTTGACCTCTAAGTTGTTGGACTACGCAACAAAAATAATTGTGCCCTGGTGACACTTTTCCTTCCAAATTACTGTCATCATCAGTGACATTTTCACAATTAAAAAACAAATTATCAACTTCCAGTTGTTGCAGAAGCAGCTTTGGTCTCTTCTTTGAATAATATTATAGAAGGTTAAAGAGTTTATAGAGAGAGAGCACAAAGTGGGTTTTCATTCAGGTCAAATCAAGTGGTGGTTTCAAGAAGTCCACCAGGCAAGTTTCCAGACTTGCAGACAGATGGGAGTGGTTTAGTTTCCGCTTTGTTTTGTTCACATTTTGCTGCCCTTTATGTAAAAACAAAACAAACCTCAAAGTAGGAATTTAGTAGTATGTCAGTGCTTCCAGGCTGGAACAAAGAATTTGTTAAAAATGTGTCATCAAGGAGGATAGTGTTTTTGCACTGCAGCAGAATGTACAGCTACTATTGCTTGCATTAAAAAAAAAAACAAACTGGAGGCACAGGAAGGAGAATGTGTGTGCCAGACATGTATGTACAAACTGTCACCTTAATAAGAAGACTGTCCCCTAAGATATTTGCACCATTAGGACTTCTGATAATTAAGATGAACTATATTTCAGGAAGAAGACAGCCTTCTGGCCAACTGACTAAACAGATGCCAAGTGGAAGCAAATGATACTAAGTTGAGCTCTCAGGCAATTAACAGAAATTAATGGACCAGGTATCTACAGTCTGTTTCCTGTGGGTGTCAGTTCAGTGTCCTTGCCCTTCCCGCACTTCCAGCTCAGCTAACTTTAAGAGATGTAGTACCTGAGGCTTCTTTATTGAAGTTTGCTGGGATTTTTACCTGCTTAGCAGAGTTCATGGGATTCCTGAGGGAGATTAAGAATTTTACAGGATTTTGGAATTTCAATTGATTGAGAAGGAATAATTGAAGTAATTCTGTGATGGCAAGAATCCAGTTTTGACCGCATAGGAGTGCAGAGGAGGCCTTCCAGAGGGACTTGCACTGAGTAAAGAGCTAAAACCTATCCCTCACCATTTGGTCTGGTTTCAACCTCATTTCTGAAAAATGCATTTCAATAATGCCATAATTAATGAGACTTCTCAGTCTGTGAAGGAATTTTTTGCAGGCTCTGTTTTTAACTGATTTGGTATCTCATGAACTGACTCATACACCCATTATTTATTTGTTTATTTATTTGTTAGACCATTTCTTAAAAATATTTACGTAGGCATGGACAATGACGTTTTATGTTCATCAACATCTGATGTTACAGTAGAAGTGCCAAAAGGCACGGTCCCACTTCTCTTTTCACTCTTTCACTCCCAGGGACTTCCTGTTCTTGCTTCTTTTACACCAGATCCATGCTTGTCTCTCTTCATTAAGCTGACTGGGGTGCTAAACTAAGCCCAGACACTGTAAAAAAGAAGTGGGTGTTTTTATATGTAGTGGTTGTAGAAGAAATGAACTGGAAAAAATGGAAAGACCAAGAAAGAGGTGGTAGTTCACTCCCCATGATGATGTGGTCATTTTGGGTTGGCTTAGGTATAATATTAAACTGCATCTTCAGCCTGCTTTGCAGGTGGATTCTACTACACTGCAAAGATCTTTGAGCCCACAGAGAAATCTGGTGTGGAAAGGTTCCTGAGATAAACACTGTTGTCCTGTGGGTTTTTTTTTGTTTTTTAGTAGCAGCTTCCTTGTATGAATATGCCCTTAGAGGAGTTGATAGAACAGAAGGGAGCTGACAGGAGATACAAATATGTTCCCTCAAGCTCGCATTATCTTGTCATAGTAGAGGAGATGAACAGATACCAGAATGATAGGCCTTAGTGTAATAGGCCTGAATAGGAAAACCCTCACTAAGTCTCATCTTTGGATGATTATGAAAATGAGCAGTTTGACTTGGTATGGAACAGGAAGAAATCTCCCAAAAAAATAAAATAGAAAAGGATAGCAAAATATTTCCCTTAAACTAGACATTGCACTTAAGTTCAAAACGCTAATCTGGCCCTTTAAATAAATACAATAACACCTGGAGTGGTTTTTCCACACAGATGAAAACTGGCAAGGCAGCTGGGATTGATGGAATCCCTCCTGAAATCTGGAGGCATGGAGGCCAAGCACTCCATGCTAAATTTCATGAGCTCATTGTGCACTGCTGGGAAAAAGGCAAACTACCACCAGATCTCCATGATGCAGTTATTATCACCCTGTACAAGAAGAAAAGAGAAAAATCAGACTGCTCAAATTACCGAGGTATCACTTTGCTCTCTACTGCTGGTAAAATCCTTGCAAGAATACTTTTGTATTGAGGCCATGCTGCTGAGGACGCAGCTGCGCTATGCAGGGCACGTCTCCAGGATGGAGGATCATCGGCTCCCTAAGATTGTGCTCTATGGTGAACTCGCCACCGGCTGCCGCAACAGAGGAGCCCCAAAGAGGAGATACAGGGACTCCCTGAAACAACATCTCAGTGTTGGTCATACTGACTGCCATCAGTGGTCCACTCTGGCCTCCAATTGAGACACATGGAGACACATCATCCAAAATGCTGCTGCCTCCTTTGAGAATGCACGTAGAATCAGTCTCGAGGAGAAAAGACAACGCAGAAAGAACCGTGCCTCATCAATACCGCTTAAGGAGACCTTCCACTGTGCTTTTTGCAATTGGACTTGCCTGTCCCACATTGGCCTTTTTAGCCATCAGCGTGATTGGAGCAAGCAAGCTTCCCATATCTTTGTTCACGAAGCCAAGCCGTGATGATGATGAATTCAACTGTGGAAAAGCAAACTTACCTATAGTTGTTCTAAGACAACTGTGCACACATCACGATGGTGATCTGGGGGTATTTGAAATTTTTACCCAAAGAAACCCTTTGAAAGAAAACAGTGAGGAGAAAATGCTTTTTTGTTAAACGATTTCTAGAGTCTAAATTAAAAATATTATTCCACTGAATAAAAAGTGACTGTTTACAATATCAGAAGTAATGCAAATACCTCAAAATGAGGGAGGCAACTAGAGAGCACTGTTAGGATGTTCATTGTTTAGAGAAGAGAGAAGGCAATACAAAGGCAAATATAGTATACTGAAGAGCAAAGGGTTATGAACCTGGGTGAGAAAAGTACCATGACAACTCATAGGTGGAATAACAGATGTTTTGTGGGTTTTAATAACTGATGTTATTAAACTAATTAATATGATGCAAATGGGGCATGAACAGAAACACTTTCTTAAATAACGAGAAAAATTAGATGACGTATGAAACAAAAAATGTTGCGGTGTCTTTAGTACTTTCAAAGGGTACTTTGAGCTTCAGCAATGTTACCCATTTTTTATTTTATGTGTTGTAGAGAAAGGAATGATAAATAATTCAGGCCAAGGAAAGTGTAAACACCGCAGGGTTAGAATACTTACCAGTGGAGGACTGTTCAAACTACCTATGAGACAAAGGCAGACAGCAGGGCAAAACATTTTGCCACGGCAGGAGAGGCTATGTAGATAAGTGGCAGTTTTATCTTCTTTTAAGATATTTGACAGTGTAAACCCCAATAATACTCACAGATTGGCCTGCAGTGTGAAGGGTTGAAGGAGTTCAAACAAACTGCTTTACTTGCTGACTTTGTCTGCCATTGCTGTCTATTTTCCCCCCCACATTAAAGGGATTAACAAGTAGCAAAAAATTTTGATATTATATTCATGGGATGACTTAATGCACATACAACATAATTATGCTGTTCTTACTACATCTGTATTATGTTAACCATTCAGGGATGTAAATCAACAGAAAATTAATCTCTTTTCAGCTTATACTCTTTTGGCTCTGCAAAGTAGCTTTTGTTTTAAAATTTAAAGCTCTCCATTCAAGCATCAGAAGAAAAGAGAGTCTTGATAATTATTAATTAAATCTGGAATAAATGTGACCATACAGCTGTGTTCCATTCAAACCCTAAAAGAGGAGAATTGGATCATGAGTAATTCTATGCAGAGGACACTCACCTATAATGGATTAAATTGATTGAAGCCTATGTTTTTTTCATTGTCCAATATGCAGTCAGTAGCTTGACAGCTAGCAGTTTGTTGATTTTTTTATTTTTTTTTTTACTTTAGGGAACATGAGAGCAACTGCAGAAAACCTTGCTACTGGGCCAAAAATCTTCCTAGTTTAGTGTATAAGCTTATTAAGCGTCTAGCAATCTATAGCTTATGATTTATCAAGGCAGAAACTATTTCAGCATATTCTGTATGTAATACCCTTGACAAGCATTCTATGAATTTGCCAATTAGCTTCTGAACTAATGTTTTTGCCCAATTTGCAGCAATGAGTTCCCACAATTAAAGAGGAAAGTACCTCTGAAGCTGCAGGTGACTTGTAATAAATTGTTATGTACCGTGTTTTTTCTCTGAAAGAAATAGCAAGTCATTCCATATTAGTCTGTTTCATGTCACTTGTCATTTCACAAACATTTAGCATGTATTCTTCCAATGTCATTCTTTCATGTTGAATGTTACATACTTATTTAATCTATCAACATATTGAAGTTGTCCTAGGTCTTCAATAACTTCTATATGGCCTTCTTTATGACTTGCCTTCTAGCCCATCCAGCAGGAGATAAGATCAGATTTATATCTTTTACTTTAGATGAGGAAACATTGTTTTTACACAATAGCACAAGATATTATGGTTGCTTTTCTGTTTGTTCCTAATAATCAGTGATCTCTCAGCTGGCTTTTCTGTCTGCATTGAGGTGATGTGCTCATGAAATTCCCAGCAGAATTCCAGTCTGATTATGCTGATATAGAGTTCATGAGGGATTCCCCTTCCACCTCCCAAATGCACTGCTTTGTACTATTCAGCTTTGACATTATGTGCTGTTTGAATTCTTCAATATCTTAGGGAAAAAATAAAAGCTGATTGCAACTATTCGCAAATTGTCAGCAGATAGCTACCACAGCAGATAAAAATATTGTTACTCCAATTGGAGCCATGATTAAAACCCATGTTTTCTTCCTGACATTCTAGGCAAACATATGACAGTGAATGTGTTGCAGAAAATGGTTCACCTTCAAAAGGAGGGATGTAGAGACTCTTCTGAGACTCTCTCTGAACCTGTAAGTTAAGGTGCTGTCCTGGGAAATGAGAAGTCTGCTTAAGTTGCTATTCCACTTCTGTCAGACAAGAGGAATGCATGTGGAATGTCGTTATTCTGAGAGATTGAATAAGTCCCTTTTCTATAATCCTGAACTATGTTCTGAATTCCCCTTGTTATCTAGTGTTTCACATGCAACTAGGCTGAAAAATCAAAGCATGTTATTTTGGAAATGCTAATGTAAATATAATTTTTTTTTTATTTACTGAATTTGGATGATTTTTTTTTAATCTTAACCCCTTAATCTTTTATTGGGTGTTTTGCTGCACACACTCCTTCCTCTCCAATAAGAAATTGTTACTCCAACCTCATGCTCTCTAGCCCATTTCCTTTCAAAGTAAAAAGAAGATATTTTGAGGTTATTTTTAATGTGGAGTTACTCTTTTTTCAATTTCTAAGCCTCTGCGCTTAGGAAAGTATAAAATATGTGTGTGTGAGATTGTGGTACCTCTATATTATTGACTGTAACCAGAGTTAACTATAAAATAGGTTTCCTGTGTTTGTGTGGCTCTGAGAAAGGGATTATTTGAGGACTGGAAAGAATCCAAAATTTGCTTTGTGCTCAGGGTTGCCTAGTCCCTGAATTGTCAGTGGAGGATTGTGGGTACTAAGCAGAAAGATTTGAACCCTGAGAAAATGCTTCAGAAATTGGGAAAAGAGGCTGTGCCAAGTGGAGAGAGCTTAGAGATAGAAATCTAGCTGATTGCTGGCTTTCCAGTTCAGCAATTAAATGTTTTTTTAAAGTAAAAACTCAAGCGAATTTTGGAAGAAAAACCTATTTTGAATAAAACATGGAAGGTCTAGAGCATTTTCTAAATTTCAAAATCTGTTGTGTCTTCTTACGCTTGGAAAAAAGTTATATGCATTTATTCTGAACGTTTTCGTAAATGTTGCCTTCCCCATTACAGGGTGTAGAGGAGGGTGAATAACAGGCTGAGGCTTTCTTGAAAACAGGCTAGATAATTACTTGCATTGAGACAAAGAAGCTTAATTAGAGTTCAGTGAGGCAGCTTCATCAGCTCACTGACTGAATTGACAAAACTGCTTTTTTTAACCCCTAACCCACATTTATCAGAAGGGTAACATGTCCAATGAGAGTGGTTTCCTGTGCTTGCAGTTACTTAAAAACTGGCCAACAAAATATTCAGAAATACTCACACATCAAAAGTTTGAGGCAGGACTTTGGAATTTTGCCAGAAGAGTCATGACTTCTCTTGTCTTCATGAGAAGCAGCATTTAAAATTCCTGAAAAAGTGCTTCTAGTTTTGTGTACTGGGTCAAACAGAGACTGGTGGTAGAATTATACAACTTTTCTCCCCCATGATTATATGTTTTTGTTGCCAGTACTTGTAAGGTCATCTTTAAGTTACTATTTGTTTAATAGTAATATGATGACATCTGTTTTAGTTTTGTCTCTAGATCTATTGTAACATGCTCTTAGGTGCTTGATTCAACATGCAGAACCAACAAAATCCCAGTCTTCAACAAAATGGCCATTATGCACTGGCCATCTAAATTTAATTAACAACACAGTTTTCTTGTGTAATCTTTTGTAACAATCTCCATAGTGGTGCATATTATTATAAACTATGTTATTAGCAGTGGATCATGTATTTGGAGAGTAAAAATGTACTGTACAATTTCTACTCTAGTAATTTCTTCTCATTATTTCTGTAGAGTTGTTGATTTTGGTTGCCTGTCTTATGTGAATACAAAAAGCCTGGTTACTTAACTGTCAGTGTCCTAGCTCAGCCTGAATAGATGTTGATTAATATCATATTCAAGAATTAAAATAGTAGAATAAGAAACTGTGTGTTCTCAGGTTTGCTCAACAGAAAATTAATAACTTAAAGCAGTTAGAATAAGGTAGCAAAAAAAGAAGTTGGTTTGTTGGTTTTTTTTACTATTATAAAAACATAGTTTGCTTCTGATACTAAAGCTGTGATGAGGTGGGAATCAGCTCAGTTGACTGAATTAGGGCAGTGTATACAAATTCTCATTTGTCTTGCCACATTTGATAACCATGTCTTCAGTTTAGCCATTCAATATCAATACACCTGAATTTAAATAGAGAGATAGAGAGAACTAGAATACAGGAGCACAAGTGGTAGTTACAACTCGTGGTGGTTTAGGACCACTTTTATCATCTAGGGGGCAGGTTCAATAAAGGTGACGGAAAACTGAATAGAGTTGCTGCAGGCGAACAGTTTATTACAGGGGGTTTAAATTAGGGAAGTAGGGATAACCCACAGGGACCCCAGAATTACACAGAGGAACACCCAACATGCCG